>MUZC01000077.1:600339-628320 GCA_002072015.1 Radix auricularia | reverse complement strand
GTGTAATGGTAGATAAACCCATTGTTGGGCTGAACAAAAAGAGAGTGACCTTCTGTCAAATGTTTTAGTTCGTGTCATAGGAACACAGAGAATGCGTGGTGGGAGGGTGGGATGGATGGACGTATTGATAGATTACTGTATGGATTGTTTGATGGATGTATGAATGATATTCAGCATTGATATTTATTTAAAAAGAAAAAGATCATTAGATAACATGGATGCACAATCGTTAATAATGTCAATAACACTGCGAAATTGTACCCGCAAAAATGAAAACATTTCTTACTACAAATCTGCTTACCTCTATGATCGATGCTTTTGAAGGGCCACTTATTATAGACACAATAATGACTTCTGTGCTGTCTATCATCCATTCACCGTGTGCCGTGTAGTATTTTAAGCTGATATTCGGGTAATAGGCAATGAACTTCAGTTCGTCTTCAGTGCGCTTCATAGCAGCCAGCTGTAAACATTTTTGTGTTAATTTATAAAAGTCTTGAAGATAACGAAATCAATTTTAAAGCAAACAACTTCAGTATCAAGACTTTCATTAATAATACTAATTTGGTAATTTCATCATGTTGATAATTTATATAACGATATATCTGGGCTCAAATCGGTTTACATCGATGTAATAACATACTTAATAATATAGGTAAATAAATTAGCAATCATATCAAAACAACCATATTAATTTAAGAACATACCATAAAAAGCTTTCATTAAAAATTTAATGCTATTAGAAAAATAGGATGGAGATATGAGGCTATATAATTGACATGAATAGCATATTTTCTGGCTGTCGGCGATAGGCAATGAACTTCAAGGGTCTTTAAAATAAGGAAATTCAATTTTTAAAAGAAAACAACATAACTATCCACACGATCATTCAAATTTTAATTGAATTATCAAAGTAGGATTGACATGATGATGTGACAATAAAATCGACATGTATAAAATATTTTATGACGGTTGGCACAGTTTGCTTCCTACTGAAAAACGCGGAGGGCAGAAAGCTTGCCGCACAATTCGGCAATCATTCTTCGAATCCGCTTTCTGGGGCTGTGCAGTCAGTACACGCTTCCTTACACAGTTTATTATAACACATCTTTGCAGTCTCCTTTGCGAGACCAAACAGATAATACGTTTGCTCCTGAATCTAGTAGCTAGGGTTCTATGTTGCATTTTTATACATAGATCGTGCATCATCATGCTACAAACATGACATGAGTTAAAATGTGTTCAAAAATTATAATATTTTAAATTTAGAAACAGAGCCAAAATTAATATTTGCTTTTTTTAACGTATGTTATCATAAAGCGTAGGGATTATTTGCAGACGCGTAGGAATTTACTTATTTCCAACTCAAATATTGCAACACGTTTTCTAAAGCAGTATACATAGAAAAAAATTCCTTTTTTTATAGCAAAATTAACTAAATTTTGTTTCTTATTTGATTATTTTATTGATTACCGAATACACATACTTAAAGAATTAAAATAAAGCCTTCAGTGTGAGAGTACAGTGCGGCACAAACTGAATCGCAAGATGGCCGAACACAAAGAAAAAGTGAAAGTATTTTAGGAAACTCCGAAAAGGCGAAGATTTATTGATTTGGGTAAGTACTAGCTTTTATTTTGCTGCAAAGTGCGTTCATTCATTTTTGTTAGATAATGATAATATAATATAGAATGCGGATAATTTATATTGGATCAGTAATCACATTTTAAAAAACCCAACAAACTGGTAATGATAATCATATTAATAAATTAATGAAATTAAAAATAATACTTCCACTTAAATAGTAGTAGTGTAGTAGTAGTAGTATTAGTAGTAGTAGTAGTAGTAGTAGTAGTAGTAGTAGTAGTAGTAGTAGTAGTAGTAGTAGTAGTAGTAGTAGTAGTAGTAGTAGTTATAGTAGTAGTAATGGTAGTAGTAGTAATAGTAGTGTCGATGTACAGTCTGTTAGGCCTTTTAGGTGCCCTATCTTTGTTAACTTTATATAACTTAATATAATATAAGGTCAGATTTATGCATGCATTAAATCTACCTATTTCATTATCATTGGTCATGAGTCATAGCATCTAAACTTTAGTATAAATTTTGGATTGCTGTCTATGAGATTTTTTAAATTGTTTAAACATTTATTTTTCTCTTTCTTTTATATTGTGCAGCCACTTTTTATTCAGCCATGGATAATCATAATGTAAGCCATGAAAACTAAGATGTTGCTAGTTTTCAACCCACTAACTGGGATATGTGTGCGCTTTGTCAGAGTAATACCAAAGAAAAATTACGGTGTCCCACTAATGCCAGACAAACAAATCAAGGATCTACATATGTGACTTTGGCTGAAAATCTGACTAAGTTTGGTGAATGTGGTGCACTGTCAGCTGGCTTTTTAACTAGACTGGATGATGGAGATGGTGTTGAGGAAACATTGCAGCAGGATTCTGATTCACACTGTCGACGCAGATGTGGTGGTTCTTTCTGTGGCTGCCATGACTCGCCACCCTCACCTGGAATTATGGATTGCCATGGGTACAGGAAAAGACTACCGATACATTGCAGCTCATGACATAAGCAAAGTTTAGGTGTTGCCAGAGCCCAGTGTCTGCCTTTGTTTCACAGTTTTACCGGTGTGACACCTCAGCTGTTTTAATGGTATCACAATAAGACAGCTTGGGAGGTCTGGAGAAAATGCGACCATGTTACCGCCACATTTCAAAATCTGTGTTGTGCTCCATTTGAACTAACAGCTAAGGACATGTCAGTTCTGGAGCGTTTTGTGACGCTTTTGTATGACAGAGGTAGCAACTGTCATGATGTCAACAGTGCCAGGAAATACATGTTTACAAAGACTGGCCGCCAAATTAGAAACATTCCTCCAACGAGTGAGGCCTTGTTTCAGCACTGCAAACAGGCAATTTACCAAGGAGGCCATATTTGGAGCCAGGCACATGAACGACAACCAGTGCTTCCTGATAAAAGTGAGTGGGGTTGGCAGTTAATGGACAGACAAGGGCAGCCTTTTTGGACTATTTAGCCACAAACATCTATGACTTGTGAAATGTTATAATGTGCTTGTAAAAAAAAAAATGCAGATCCAAGCGTTGTAAGTGCAACAAGGCTGGATTAAAATGCCCTGATTTATGCAGCTGTGTCTGTGGAGCCGACTTTTCAGTACAACATCCAGTTCAAGCATCTAACTCAAATTGAACCAGATTAAAAAATGTAAACAATTTTGCATCATACTCAAAATTTACTTTTGTGGCCATTTTTATGTAAATAAAATAGAAACTTAACAAACTTGTGCATTTTCTGTCTCACATTTTGATTTGAATTATAAACTGAACATGTGTGCTAGGTTTGGTGTTTGTTGCTTAAAAATTATCAGTTAGTCCCCCTTTCGTGAATTTATTTAAACGGTCATTTTTAATGTTACTATAAATAGAAACTGATCAACATTTTGCTGTGGCCCTTTATCACATTTTAATCAGCATAAAAAACTGAACATGTGTGCCAGGTTTGGTGTTTGTAGCTTGAAAATTATCAGTTTTTCCCCCTTACATGAATTTCTTTAAGCTGCCATTTTTAATGTTACTATAAATAGAAACTGATCAAAGTTTTAGCCGTTGCTCTGTATCACATTTTATTCAGCATACAAAAATGAACATGTGTGCCAGGTTTGGTGTTTGTAGCACAAAAATGCAATGATTTGTCAACATAGAACCCTAGCTATAGCACTTATCGTGCAAGACAATTCATGTCAGTAAACAGTTCGGAATTTAAAAATACATTTTAATTATCCTGAAAGCGACATTTTGTGTAATTAAAATATTAAAGATTAAGTCATTAACAATATGCAGTATACAGGTATAAACATGCTCTTTCTTTTATTACACACTCTAATTAGATTTTAATCAATTCATTAGCTTTACAACAATTTCGATTTAAAATATTTATGTTGCATCTTGTCTTAATTAGAAAGACGCTCTTTCCATACAGGCGATTATTGCGTCCACGCACCATGCCTGTCTGTTAGCAGGTGACGTAGCGTTCATGGGCGACGCCTATGAGGGTTCCAGGATTTACTAAGCTTCTTTGTTTCCCTAACTGGTGTTAAGTAACCATTCGGATCTGGCTAGACTCAAGGACACCCTTAGCCCCCCCCCCCCTAGAGCCAATATATTTCGTCACAGGCATTAGAACCCGTGGCCTTCGGTATGCCAACCGAGCATACTACTCTACCACAGTGCCCCTAATGATGTACTTATTAGTTACATTTTCGTATCACTTAATCATGTATATTGTATATTTTCTATTATGTATATTAAATGTATTTCCACTCAATTTTTTACTCTTTCGTATATCTTTTATATTTTTGTGTAAGAAATAATGTTAAATAATAAGGCTCCAATCGAGTTTCAACTTAAATCTTACAGAAAATCTCTTACTGACCTTTATAACACAAGTCTGTTCATCAAACGGAAAACTGGCCAGATTTAGCTGACAGGAACTGGAGAACAGACCCCCAGCTGTCCACGATGTCGAGCCATTGCTGTCCATGAATGCAGGGCTGTTTAAAATATAATGGTATTTCAGTATTTTGTTATAGCTTGTGTACAATTTTAATGATGAAATAGCGAATGTTTCTTTTATAAGAGTAACTTTCTAATATCAATTGTTTTAATAACACTAATGGATAATCTAACTCACGCAATGTCGTCCTCGAAAGGATCTCTTGCGCCCTAAGTGTTCAGCAAAACAACTCGAGGTCTCCAGATATCTTTCGGCAGAGGATTTATAAGACACTGCCCACCGTAGTCAGCGGGATCCCAAGCTACGATCTAAGTGAATATATCGTTTTCATAAATAGTCTTACAAAGTTGTTACGTCTTTTCATGTTTCTTGCTTTGTTTGTTTACTATAACTCAGTGAAGACAAAAGTGTAATTTTAATAATAAAAAAAGTAAATTGATAATTTATATAGTGCTGTATCGCAGCAAAGCCCTGGGCTCACGGTGCTTAACATACATATAAGAATTAAATAACCATTCATATCATAATAACCATATAAATGACAGTACGTTACACATAACGTACGTTAATCTTTAAAAATATACCTAAGTTGTTTCATTAATTTCAAAATTTAAATTTTGAAACGATACGGCTTAAGTGCAGTTTTTAAAGACTTAGTAGTTGAAATACTACGTATGTGTAATGGTAGATAAACCCATTGTTGGGCTGAACAAAAAGAGAGTGACCTTCTGTCAAATGTTTTAGTTCGTGTCATAGGAACACAGAGAATGCGTGTGTCTTCAGAAGAGCGTAGCTGACGACTTTGTGAGTAGAACGACCGAAGTTCAGTAAGATAGCAAGGGCATGAGTCAGAAAAGAAGTTGTGGCAGAGGACGGCCAGTTTGTAATATATTTCGGGCTAGTATGGGTAGCCAATCAAGTGATAAAGTAGCGGAGTAATATGATCAATTTCTTATATTTGTTTTAAAATTTTGTCTTTACAACTATTTTGGCAGCTAAATTTTGAACATTTTGGAATCCCTTGAATTACACTCTTATGTACATTCAGCACTTTGACAATACATAGGCTTATCATGTACGAATTATTTTTAAATAATCTTATAGTAAAGGGCTATTAAATACTGACAGCCATTGATGATAAAACTCTGTGTGACGTCATTAAGCTCAACGATTGAGATAAGTTCAAAGAGAACTTTAACATTGATGACCTCTGATTGGTTCCACAGTGGTCTTATCTCAGTGTTGTAACCTGACGGATCGAGCTTATCCTTAAAAATTAAATTAGTTTGAGAGTAGTTCTGAGCCTGACTTGTAAAAGTCATCCGCAATAGAAAGTAAAATGTTAAAATACAGGTGGTTTGGTTCCTTGAAGCCATTGCCAGTCACATACTCCAATACATGTGGAGGCATACACAAACACGTCACCTTTATATAAAATATATATATAATTTTATCAGATGAATAAGATATTTATAACAGACATGAAACCAAAACTAAAGATAAGAGATGAAATAAAAATGTTCAAATCCATTGGTCATAAAACAAAACTAACTATTAAACAGGTAAAGTGCGGAGTATTATAATCGCAAGTGTTTGACCATTAGCGACGTTTACACCTTACTGAGTCGGAAAAATACAGGTTTTGCAATCGTTTCTTTTTGTTTAGAATCTATGTGTTTGGGAAAAAAAATCAAAACATGAAATATATTCCACAAATGGTGCAAAGAGTCTGGACAAATAACACATTGTGAAATGATTTTTCATTACCTTAGTTTAAAAATTTAAAGGAGCCCACATTTGTAAATATTTTTGACACTTAAATAAATAAATTAAATTTACATTGTGCTAGTAAAAGATCATATTTGGCTATCATTGTAACACTTTTCAAATTTAAGTACACTTCTAAAATGACATTATTCCTTTGGGACTTCACATACAAAAATTACTTAGTAGACATCATATTTCAAGCCAGTATGATTAAAGGTAGTGTTTAGAAGCATATTTGTTAGTTTATAGTTTAAAAAATTGGGTACAATTTTATTGAATTTCATCGTTTAGCTCAAAGTCAATAGATCTACTTAAAATGGCACCTCAATATCACTGTTTAAAGTCACTCAAAAAAATCTTAATTTTTTTTAAAGTGGTGCTTTTGAATAGTTTTTTTCTTTGCTAGAAGACACAACGTTAATTCTTCGTTCAACTTCTTTACACACTTGAGACATTTTAGGGTAAAATTGCCCTTTTTAAAAAAAAAATACATCTTATTTTTTAAATATTACTTTATCATACTTTTGCTGCTAATTAGCCATCCATGTATATCCATATTTTTTAATCGCCGTATATGGGCTTAAAAATGTTGCCTTCAGGGTTAACTTGAGTCAGGGAAAAAGGCATAATGGCTGTGGCTTTTATTTCTTTGTGAGGGCACATTACTGACACTTGCTCGTACCAATGAAAATTGTTCTTCAAAATGTCACAAAGAAACATAACAGATACTTGTCATCGTTATCATCTATTTTCTACATTTAAAATAATGCAATTCCTTACTCTTTTTCTATTTATAAATATTTTTTATAGATAAAATTCAAATTCATTGTATTGAAGAGTAGAGGTAACAAACAAAACAAAACTTACACACGCTGAGACACGTGCACACATACACACAGACACACATACACACTAACACATACATAGAGCATCCCCACAGAGACACCTACACACACAGAGACACATACAGACACAGAGAGAGAGAGAAATTTACACACGCAGGCACACACACACATACACACAAATAATAATAATGATAAAACTATTTTTAAAAATTAAAAAAATAATTCAATTAACAATCACTGATATTATTTTACTAAATATTCTGAATTTTATTGGAAGTATAAATTGATTATTTTATTATAAGAATTTTAAATTATTCTTTCCATATGTCTTATACGCAATAATTTTAAAAAATCAGTGCTTAAAATGCAAACAAAAAGTAATAAATCTTAAATTTAAAAACTGTAATCAATAAATAAGTTATAACTTGAAAAGCCAATAAACGCTGAGACTGTAGGACTTATGTAGTAACATGTAAAGAAACTATTTATATTTGTATCCAACTAATTTTACCATCAAATCTGGTAGCTAGACAAGAAAACATATTGTGAGAAGTTTTTCAGTCTTTTCACAATATAAACATCAGACTGTGTAACCATCAGCTGCTGTATGTATGCCCACTCCTCTACGCATCGACTTTGTATGCAATGACTCGGATTGTTGGCTTACAATTGTTTAAATTAGATTCCTTGAGTGAGGATGTCATTAAATGTGGGCAGATAGTTTTTTAAATAACTTTTGAATTGCTACCATTAAATAATATTTTGGATCAGATTATAAAAAGGGTGGTCGGACACTTCGACCCCGGAGAGTGCGACCCCAGAGAGTTCAACCCCGGGACGTTTCGACCCCAGGGTGTTTCGATCCCGGACGTTTCGACCGTTTTGTTTCTTCACTGTGAACTTTTTTATGTATTTTTTAAATTTCTTCTTTGTTATTTTATTAATATTATTATTTTTAATTAATTTTTTTTAAATTATGAATTTAAAAATAAAAACAGAATATTAACTTCTATCCCAAACACACTTTAAAAGGACATAATTTATCACTAGGTTTTAAAAATGTAGTTTTTTAAGTCGTTCAAAGATTTTCAGTGCGATAATAAAAATAAATGAGGGCTTTTTGTTGTCGTTGTTGTTGTTGTTTTTTTATTTTTTTTATTATTTTTTTTTAAAGTGTTTCGATATGCTGAACAACGCACTTGGCAGGCGCTGGAATCATTACAAACGCGCACTCCATTTACTTCTTGTGTTCTTTGACACATGAAGACCTCCGTCGCAGATATAATTATTTTAATAAGACGTTACAAAGCTGTCCGTATTTTAAAGTAAAAGAATTGGTCAATAGTTAATACCGCCGCCTAGCAGATAATAACATTCAAGGACGAACGCAAAATAAAAAACGTTTTGCATGCTGATAAAAAATATTATGTTTGCATTACTGTATTGAAATGACTCTGAAACGCTGAGGAGTAGATCTATAAGACGCATTTTGATTTTTAACTACATTCTAATTTTAGCATATTAATTAATTTATCTTGTAATATGTGCATAAATTTGGGAGGCAATTTTTTAAAAAAAAAATTTCAGTTAATTCCTTAAGTCACAATTTTAAAAAAAAAAAAGAAATAACGAAACAAGAAATACCTGTTATTATTCTCAATAGAGCAACAAATCTGCTCAGGAAAAAGACAAGACGAAATCAACACGGAACGACTGCTTACACTCACTACCTGATGTGTCTGCAGATAAAACTGTGATGATTTCTTTATTTTACAAGAATGGATGTGAGGGTTAGCAGTAATAGTGATATTTATAACTTCAGCTTTTTTTTTCTTTTTTTTCGTAAGAAAGAACTGCAGAGGAAGACGTATGCCTGGCTGGTGCTGTGGAGTGTGTAGGTATACTTACCTCTTACAATCATGTTGGAGCTTTATTAGCACAACTCGTCTTAAAATGCCATTAAAGCGGTTACATTAAAACACTCAAGCACCGCGAAACCCGCCTCTCTCCCAAAATTCTTTGTACTTTGTGACTGATTCTAATCCTTTCAAGTATGATTTGTTTTTAATTAAACAGTATTGAATTTATGTATGTTTAAAAGGGCTGCAGAAATTACCGAATAATTTCTTGATTAATCGGTAAATTTTTTATCGATTAAAATATTTTAATCGATAAAATAGCGATTAAAACTATGGAAAATCCTTCCAACGATGACACGGGTTTATCAATGAATAATCAATTATTAATCATACAAAATAATAGCTTTTCTACCTACAAACTTCTTGCAAAGACAAATTCTGCCCTAGGGACTTGACTGGTGAGTCGAAACCTTTTCCCTACGCCACTCATACGTGGTGTTGTGTGTCCGTTGCGTTAAGCAAGGATTCCTTACAGACATTTGTGGTGGCGTTGTTCGCCGGGGTGGTTAATTTCAGGCGCTAGACATAGCCGGGGAGGTACGGGAGACAAAAGAGTCCCAGGTGAAGACAATGTTGCATTGCACTGCTCAGCAGATGGATAAGGTTGCCAAGTATTAGCCAAGGCCTTAAGAGATTAAACTCAGGCCTCAAGAATATACGTTTAGTTTAGTCAAAAACAAGCTCCTTAAGTAAGACACGAAAATGTTTGTGGGAGTGATGGAAAGGGAAGGAAAGGAGAAAATATGAGAGCTCAAACAAAAAAGTAATGCTAATAAATAATTTTTTATTTAAAAATATACATCTATATGTATATTGTAGAAGATCTATACCGGGGTTCTCGTTTCCTTTCTTCTACTGCTCTCGTTCAAGTAATAACAACAAGCCATTTAGCAGACAGTCTTTTATTAGATGACAATTCTCAACCTGGCATAGTGTTATGTCTTCGTGCCCTGTCTCTATGATCAGACTCTTGGTCGACACCCTCGCCTCGACTCGTTGGCTCCCCTTGGTCTGAGTCACTCTAGCACATCGAGGCTCCTATCGTTTTGTGTACCCCTGAATCTAAGTCCCTGCCCTTATATTCTTCACGCTGCTTAACCGGTCTTTAACACACACATTCCTGGCTGGCCGCAGACGCGTATCCCACGAAGTAATAATTGAACCAGCGAGTTTCTGATTGGATAAAATTTACTTAGGTTATGCTAATCTACAAACTTTCCCACGAAGTTATTCAGGTCGCTGAAATACAATATTTGTTTCTACCCCGACTTAGACCCCGGTTCAATCAAGAGACAACTTTCCCCCTTGTGAATTTCCCGCATCCCATACATCTACGCGACACGTCAGGCTATCCCCTTGTCTTCCTCCCAAAAGTTGAAATACAATCTCTGTGAGATCTGTCCCCTTGGTGACCTGGCAATGGGTACCCGTTCGCGATTCACTACAATATATATATATATATTTGTATTATATATATATATATATATATATAATTTTAATTGTTATAGTACGCTTGTCTGGTGTACAATTGCAATATATGTGTTCTGTAGCATTATTTCATGCAAAGTTTGTAAATGTTGTAACTAACGTTTTTTTTTCTCATTTAGCGAATTAAGTGTTTCGTATTTACAGTGTGAATTAATTATAAGGGAGTTTAAATTTGCCCATCTGTCGAAGTTGTAATTGAACCATTTAAAAGTAAAACAAACGCAACTATAAAAATTAGGATCATTTTATCTTATAAAATATATAAATTATGTATAAAATCATAATCGTGTATTTTATTATTTAACTTGTAACTGTCTCATTCTTAAAACTCGTTAAAAAAAACGTTCTTCACACGCCTGCATCTTCTACTAGCAACAATGATAATAAGGTGACTGACAGTCTGAATGGGGTCATCGTTCTATTTGTAACCCCCTACAAAATAGAGAAACCAAATCTGACATGTATTGATAGTGAAGGTAGGCAACCGAAAACTATTAAAACAAAATATTATGACAACTGGTTCCAGTTGATTTTACATTTAGTTCCATAACGTGTGGCTTTCAGCAGTTCAGGAATGTAAAACTCTAGCCCATGAGTGGGCGAATTCACAAACTCAGATTACTTTAAACGCGAATAAAATGAAATTTCATTATTTGCTGTACTGGTAGAGTCCACAAATTCTGACGACGCTGTCAATGTTTAAATCTTTATGAATTAAATGTCAGAAATTAGATTTATTTCATTAACAATAAACAATAACAGAAAGTACAAAATGAGGAACAACAATACATAACGAAAATATTAAAGAAGTGCTTAGAAGAGAGGGAATGTGAGAGGAGGTTGCGAAGTAAATTATTGTCAGCATCTTGCTGTTATGCCACAGGAATATTTCTAAATGTGAAATGTCTTTAAAAAGCATTATTTTTGTCACCAGTTTTTGGGGACTTATTTAGGAACATCAACAACCAAGAAATTATTACAATGTAACTGTGCCGGCATCTTTAGTCGATGGCTTATATTGGAATTGGTGTGGATATATTATAGGATGAACAGATGAAAAACTAATTGATTGTTAAAATATTGTTAAGAATATTTGAAATCGACACCAATAATAACGATTTTAATTTCCAATACTCTTTTATTTAACGTTATTTACATACAATAATTACAATAAACTTACAATCATATGACACTTGACAATAAAATGTATCTCATCTTATTTAATCTAAATAAGGGCTCTTATCGATTATATAAAAAGTAGTAGTTAACATTTGAAAAATGTTTGAATAATTAATCGATATTTTTAATTAAAGCCAAAAAAAATGTGTATGACGTCATTAAACTGAAAATTTGAGTGGAAGTAACAAAAACAATTGACTTTTTTTTATTTTAATATAAGTAGCTCAATATAATGTCAATGAATTTTGTTATTATTGATTAGGTAAAAACAATGTTTACATTTTTATATAATTTTCCTTATAAAACAGCGTATTTTTAAGTTCACACTTTAAAACTCTTTTTTAAAAAAAAAAAAAGAGAAATTTTTGCGTTTAACTATTGTCAATTATTAATATTGAATTATTTATTAATAAATTGATGACGTTATTTATAATTTTAATCGATATAAATTTTTACCGATTAATCGAAAAATTAATCGATTTTTTTCCGCAGCCCCATATAAATGCTTGTATACAGAAGATAATGCGTCAAAAATTTTTTTTTTAAGTTTCTTAAGAAACATATGGAACAAAAATGTCCCTTTCATTTATTTAACAAAGTCTTCTATTCAAGATTCCTTGGGTCAATTCAACTTTTAAATCTCCATTTGAAATCATTGTGTCTAATGTTAAAACGTTACTCTTTCTTATTTTGTTTTCATTATGTGACGTAACGTCATTTAAATCAAATGCCTATTATGCGTTTATGAGAGAGCCATATCCAACATAAAACCAAGTGTTGTCACCAACCAAAAGATAAGAAACACAAAGAACGACACAGCATCAATATGTTTTCCTATCAACTTATATTTGTTAATGTTCAGTGAGACTTCTTTAGGGCAGTCCTTTCTTTCATTGCTGCCTAGGGTATCATCTGTTAGTGATCCTTTAGATCCAAACAAGTTGTTTGAATTTTTGTTGTGATTCTGAATGTTTTCATTGTGTAGAGCGTCCATTGGAGAAACGGCTCGTTGTAATGTGTTGACTTTGTTGAAGGCACTTTTAAACTTTCTTTGAACTTTTCTCCTAAGGGCCACTTTCTATATAAATAACAACAAATGAAAAATGTATATATGTTTTAATCATTTCATTTAATTATTTTTTAAAAGTTTAAAATATTAAAAGATCCAAAACACCCAAACATTTTTAAGCGCGATAATTTAAAAGCAATATTATGCAAAGATGATTCGGTCTTAAACAAATTAGGCAGCAATTCAAAAGTGAAAATTTTTAACGCTATGGTGAAGCCTGACTGTTATATGTAGTTCTTTATCAACATTTGCCTAAAAAGGATTCTCAGAATTCACTGGCCGGACAACATGAGCAACCAGAAACTGTGGCAGTGGACAAAACAGAAGCTAAAGGAGGAAGAGATTTTTCAGAAGCGGTGGAGGTTGATTGGTCATACAATAAAAAAAAACCTATTTCAAACACAACAAAGCCAGCCCTAAAATTGAACACCCAGGGTTAGCGAAAAAAGATGCTGTCAAAGAAACACTTGGCGCCGACAATTTGAGGCATACATCAATAGAATCGATAATGAATGGAATATCCTGGAGAAGCTGACCCAGGATATAGATTCCTGCAGGTCTTTCGTAGGTGGCATATGCCCCTGGAGGAATCGCAGACGCCGACGATGCCCCTCATGGACGAAAAGGCTCAAATAAAACAGGGAATAAGATTGAAAATAATAATTAAATAGTGGAATATGCTTACTCCCGTTAAAAGTAAAGATTCCGAATAGTTTTGTATTAGATAAATAATTGAATCTTCAAAAGGTAATATTGCGATATATTATAGCAGGAATATTAAATAAAAGTTTAGATACTGCTTGCAAGTTGTTCAATAACAGATCTATATTGCTAATAATTATACACACAAAAACAAAACAAAAAACGATGAAGAAACATGACGTCACTATTTTATACTCAAATAATGCATCACTAACCTCCTCCATGTGGTAGAGGAAGACAATGATGATACTGTCGATGACTGTCAGCATCGACATGAAGAGTAGAATGAAGAGGTAGATGGTGACGTTGGGCAAAGTCAACGATGATCTGGGCAACATGCTACTCACGATGCTCATAAACACGGACAGGGCCAGTAGGACAGTGATTCCTGGAATTATCAATGACACTAATACCTGAATATTTTAATGACATTGATTCCGAGAAAATAAATGACAGTGTTCCCTTGAAATATTATTGGCTCTGATTCCTGTAAATATTAACAGGACATTTAGTAATTGAAGACGTCTAAATGTATTTACTATAATGTGAGCTGCATTGATATATATCATATTTATTTCAATTTACTTTTTTGAACCTATAAATTTTCATTAAACTTCAAAATATCTGAAAATAAAGTCTAAAACAATATAGTAGATAGAGTTATACCAAGAAAGAGTACATCTTAATGCATTACTCACCATATCCAATTTTTTCTCCAGATTCCACCGGGATGACGAATACAAGAATGTTGAGGAATGAGAGGAACACCACTGGTAACACAATGTTGAGGAGAAGAAAACTGGGCCGTCTTTTGAGGTAGAATTTCAGCTATGAAGGCACATACCAAACTTTATCAATACATGTTTTCATTTATTTTGTTTTAAAGTTAATTCGTAAGTTTCTACCTAACAGTGCAAAAAAAATGAATTTAATTTTGAGCCCTGTAATTTATTTTGGTTTTTCCAACTATTTTTTCATCCGTCGAATTTTGGCGTAAAGCTAGCGTAAGGATGCTAGATTTTTAGTCCGCTCTCCCTAAATTTTAGTAAATATTCAGAGTATTCTCAGTGAGATATGTCAAATTTCTACGACTCTAAGGCCAGTCATCCAACCATCTTCCAGACCACCGTTTATTAGTAAAACATTTATATGGAGGCTTTAATTTAAGGGTTAACTGAATCTAGTGGCACGGACATTTAAAGTTAAACCATGAAAAGTAAAGGGGGCTGCCATTTTGTGAAACACTGTGGTCAATATTCATAAGATTTTTATGTAGAAGATATGCATTAATTTGTAATATTAATATATATTTGTTACATACTTTTAAAAAATAGAAGCATAAACGTGAGTCAAACATTAAATGCCATCAAAACATCAACCAAAACTCGTATACCTACTTCTACAGTTGACACGTTTAAGCTTCCACTTGTTAGAGCTCCAATGTTTAACTCTGTGTCCTCTATGCTCCACTCGCCGTTTGTTGTAAAATATGTTTGTGAAACTTTGGGCAGGCTCGCTACAAACACCATTTCCTCTGCTGAGTACTGCATGGCAACCAGCTGTACGACAATACAATACCACATCATTTTTTGTGTTTGTGTTTGCAGTAAAATTGAGTTATTAATGTTCAATAGCGTAGGACACAAAATGAAATATTTGACAATATGACATAGTGTAACTTGCCTGCTGTACCGAAACATCTAAAATGGTTTATGATTATGGTCTTTCTTATTTGATTGTATGGATAACTTCAATTCTATTTTCAATTATCCAAGATCATCATGCTACATATTCCGATTCCAGTGCATTTTCTACATTCTCAGCATCGCGAAGAAAGCTGTCTTTTAACTCAACAACACCCTCTGCTTGCTTAGAGTTAGGCATAAACATATTTACTCTCTGAGTGATAACTTTTTATCGATAAACAATGCCTCCTTTCTTGGTAAGGGCCCAGCAAACTTTGTCCTTGATTTTACTGACATGTGACAGAGATGGATATCAGAACACAATGTCTTTCGTGAATTTGAAATTAAAATTGAAAATTTCATTCCTTACAAAGTATATAACATTCTCATGGTGACATATTATCATGGTATCATAGCATCATAATATTATAGTATCATGGTATCATAGTATCATAGTTTCATGGTATCATAGTATCATGGTATCATAGTACCATGGTATTATATTATCATGGTATCATAGTATCATGGTATCATAGTTTCATGGTATCATAGTATCATGGTATCATAGTTTCATGGTATCATAATATCATGGTATCATAGTATCATGGTATCATAGGTTTAAGTATCATGGTACCTCTGTTAAATTATAAGTAAATAGTTGTGCCCCCAACAACTTCACCACAAATTTCTTACTGACCTTAATCACACACGTCTGTGTGTCAAAGGGATAGTTGGTCAGATGAAGCTCGCACGAGGAAGGGAAGAGACTGCCTGGAGCCCACGTTGTTTGACCATTGTTGAACACAAACACGGGGCTGAGGACATAGTATGTGTTTATGTCAAAATATCGAGACTTGTAGCGTTGTTCTTCTTAAAGCTGAAATCTTCGAGATACATCACTAGAGTACTTGTATTTTTCTCTAATAAAAAAGTTAGTCTCTTAATGTTACTATTGAATTGTTAATTTAATAGCTAACTTTTAATTAAGCTTAATTCAACAACAATAAGGAGTTTAAAGAAAAGTTAATCTCTTTTCAGGGAGTGTCGATTGGTAGTTAATTATTTTACATAGATA
Organism: Radix auricularia; assembly: GCA_002072015.1. Taxonomy (NCBI): domain Eukaryota; kingdom Metazoa; phylum Mollusca; class Gastropoda; family Lymnaeidae; genus Radix; species Radix auricularia. The sequence continues at coordinate 612,049 of MUZC01000077.1, read as the reverse complement.
TCCTCTTCTCTTCTGCTACAGACGCTCCTTTAAATCAGAATATTGTATCCTAAGTTCTGCTATGAACGTTTTGCCAAGTGACGCAGGGTTCGCAGGCATGGCTTTTATAAACAACTCCATTATCCCTAGCCGCTTTTGTTTCCGTAACTAGTGTCAAGTACCCACCCATACGGAGCTGGATGGACTCAGGGACAGTCTTGGTCCCGGGAACAAATCTTCGCCATCACGAGATTCGAACCCGTGGCCCTCGGTACGTTAGCCGAAATTACGCTCTTACACACACACACACACACGCACACACACGCACTTGCACGCACACAACCACACACACACACAAATCTCCTTTTACCATTGAAATGAGCGATAAAACTACTAGCTATCAAGAATGAAACGTACGCCTTGTCGTCATCAAAGAGATCCCTGTCTCCCAGAGTATTCATGAGGACAACACGTGGTCTCCAGATTTGTTCAGGTAATGGATGAATGACCCGTTGACCTCCGTAATTAGCCGAGTCCCAAACGACGACCTAATATGATAAATCAATAGTTCCCTATGATATTATACTCTTGTCTGATTTATTTTACAAATTGATTGTTTATAGAATATAATAGAATACATATACATATATATATATATATATAATAGACATATAATATAATCTTATTCAGAAACACGAGTCAAAATGCATTTATGTCTTCAGGAGAACTACATTTAAACAGTATAAACATCTTATCAGTCCACGAGAAGACAAAGAAGCCGCCAATCTTACCTCATCAATCCACGAGAAGCCAAGGAAGCCGTTAACGGTAAAGCTTTGAGCCACGTCATCAATGTCAACGATTGAAACTACCTCAAAAGTCACAAAAACCGTTACAACGTGTGACTGGTTGACCAACGGTCTGACCTCTGTGTTGTAGGTAGCAGGGTCCAACTTATCCTTGAAAATTGAATTGGTTTGAGAGTAGCTCTGAGCTCGAGTCGTAGAGTGTAATCCAAACAGCAGATTCGTGATTAAAATACATGTTGATATTTCCATCATCGGAAACATGATATTTCACTTGTTTTCTTATTCCAACAGTCGTATTTATTTAACATAAACTCAGTGCCAGTACGTCACACACTATGGCAATGCAGTTGGTTCTTTCTTGCTTATTAGTTGGCCTTACCAAGTACTTAGCGAAATGTGCTTTAAAGAACGGTCCTTAAATTTACTTCACAAAGTAAGATTAAAATCACGTCGTTTTTCTTCTCTTGTTTTATTTTTGCTAAAACGACACGGGAAGAGATGTGAATTTAGAAACCATGGAGCACACCAGAGCAATGAAGCCACTGTAAACAGCAAGACCACACGGGACCAAAGCGAAGTCTAAGCTCAACTGTACCGTGTTTTAGGTTGTATACAAATAGGTGGTCGTAGCTAAATGGAATCTCGTGTGTATCGATTATGAGGCATTGGGTCCTTAATCACAATGAAGTGTATTATGGAATCCTTTATGTGTTGAATGCGTAGACGCCCCACCCATCCCGTTCCTGCTCCTGCTTCCCTTCACCGCCTAATCGTTCCGTGGGCTCTATTTACTGCATCGAGAGAACAGTAAACGCATATTTGTACACGGTTGATTAAAGCCCTGAGGCTATTCGTGCTGTTTCAAAAGAACTTTGCTTGTTTGTTGTTTTTTTTTACTTCACGATGGGTAATCATTAGTTTACATCAGCAGTATTTCATAGACCAATCAAAATCAACATAAATAATCTTTATATAAACCAAAAATTAAATAATAATTGTCGAAGTAGTGATGTTACACTTTAAATTGCGGCTCAATGGCAAGATTTTTCACCCTGTTTTAGGAAAACCAAATGGAATTTAAATACATTTGCTGTTATTTGCTACTATAAAATTGAATTCATATATAAAAATTGTCATTTCTATCCCCGTCAAACTAAAGCCAGAATTCTGATTGCAATGACATGTAATCATAATAATTATAATGTCCCTTTTTCAGACCATGAAGGCTTAAGGGGCAAGTGAAATCAAGGAATTGTTTGTCTATCACAATGCTCACGGCGGGCCTTGGCAGCCCGCGATTCTCATTTACCTCGGTCCGGCAGTCCAGCGTACTACCGCTCGACCACCGCGCCCCCTAGAATCATATTACAGAAAATAAATACTTAAATGTTTTCACAATAAAATTATCAGCTCACAATTAAAAATGAGATGTGTCAATAAAGGTAATTTTAGAAATAATGACAGGCGATATTTATTTTTTATCTAAAGAGAAAATTAATATTGCTACTGTGTCAGATCGCCTAACAACGCACACCTAACTCCCAGTCTTTAGAGAAGCGTCTCTTCCTTGCAAATATTAGGAGGGTTCAGAAAATTGGACGTGTTCTGATAATGTATTTGAGCTGTAATGTTATTTTAACGTATCCTTCTAGGCTTAATAGTTTAATTATAATTGTTGCTCTTGTCACTTTTGATTATACTCCAGAAATTAATGTTGATGCTCTTTTTTACTTAATTTTTTTACTTTGTGGGCTTGTTGTAAAAACACAAGATGCATAATTCTATTAAATGTTGTACTAAAGTAGGCCAGCATTTTATTTTTGTGTTTACATTACATTTGTAAGTTGTTTTTTTTTTAAAGCTACAGTTTTGTTTGCTTTTTAACCACCTCAATGACATGGTGATTTAAGAATTATTTCTTATATACTCAGCACCTTTAGTTTGGATTAGTGGTTTATCATGAATGAAATAATTTACTCTATTTTTTTACTTATTTCTATTTGTTTCTTTGATAATCTAAACTGTTTACGCTTTTAGGGGGGAAAATTAAAAACATATTACAGTTATTTTCCGATTTATATAATTCATGGTGATCTTTTTTAAATAGTATTTCGCTATCTCATTCTGACGTGATTCTCTACAAATTATACATTTACCATCAAATAATCTAAATTTTTCTGATGAGATCGTGTAAGGTAATCTTGATGTAAATTGTCAAGGGATTGGGGCCTAGGGCAGTTCCTTGTGGAATTCCTTAGTTTTACCGCCATTTGTGATGATTTGGATCCTTTCATTATAACAGTTTGCTCTCAAACTTAAAGGACATCTTGGAACCACTCATGGGACAAAAGATATCAATGAATGCACTGTTTTGGTGAAAATAATTTGTGATTTTTATCACATGCTTTGAGGAGTCTTTTAATAGCTTATCTATTTGATAATTTTCAATTTAAAAAAAAATTGCATCCGATTAATTAATTGTGTTTCAAATGATCTGTTTTTCCTAAAGATGCAGTGATGTGGATTCAGATCATTATGTTTATCTTGATTATTATTTATACAGTACTACTATATATTGTTAGCAGCAGTATTACCATACAAAGAGTATGACTTGATTTATTCATCTGTGTAGGACAAGGGCCGACAACTTGCGGCTCATGAGCCACATCTGGCTCTTTCGATGACGAGGTGTGACTCTCTTGTTCCACGCGCAAATGTTTAAAACACATTTCAGTGGGTCTTCAGAAACTCGCAAATGTTGTAAGGTTTAACTTTTAGCTCTTCCACATCAAAGGGCTGCTGAAATTGGTGTGGGAGGAAGGTTAATGAACCTCTGACAAGAAGAATTATATTAAAATAACAATAGAGGAAACGTAGACTTTCTAAAATTCATAAATACATTGTGTGTGCGTGCGTATAAGTGATGATTTCGATGTGCGTGTATGTGTGTGAGTCATTTAGTTGGAATACCTGTTGCATCCCCCTTCACGCATACTGTTAATTTTATTTTCTAAAAAATGCCATTAAAGAATGCAAAAAATTGGTGACAAAATTGATAACTGTTTCACAATAAGTAAGTTAATCCATTATTGCATAAAATAGTAAATTATTCTTTGCACCGAGTTGAATATTGCCTCAATAATTAGAGGTAAACATCATTTAATATATATCTGCTTTTAGTCATAAATTATACTAGACAAAAATTACAATAAAATATTTGTGTTCACCAATAGCAATAGCATTTGACTTTGTTGCCATTGAGTACCCAGCTTTAGTTCCAGATATTAACTCAATCTAGGACTTCCACCAAACATTATTTACTCCGATGTTCTTGTTCATTTCAATAAATAATTTTGAATCTTGTTTTCAAAGTTGTTTTAGAGTTTGGCAATTTTTGTTTTAGTTATTTTTTTTATGTATTATTATTTATTTTTTTAAATCACTGTTATTTTGTTGTTTTAAAAATATTTTTTAGATTTTGTAATTTTTTATATTTAGTTATGTTTCATATCAAATATAATATAAGAAATCAAAAATACAAGGAAATGAAACATGTAATTAGCAAGTGATTCAATCAATACAAAACTATGATTGTCTGTAGTTTTGTAATACAGGTCCAATATGATTCAATCAATACAAAACTATGATTGTCGGTAGTTTTGTAATACAGGTCCAATATGATTCAATCAATAAAAAGCAATGATTGTCAGTAGTTTTGTAATATAAGTCCAAAATGATTTCGATTCAATCAATACAAAGCAATGATTGTCGGTAGTTATGTGACACAAGTCAAACATAAACGAATCAATATCCAACTCCTACGGGTTAGTCATGTAATATAATGAACCACTCACATATCAAAAATGAAAATTCTCAAACATAAAATCGTTTAGGGCTTGAAGCATTCTATGTGCATCCTCTTTGATATAAAATATCATTAAATATAATTTAATGAATTATGTTGGGCATTAGAATGTTAACTTTTCATCTAGGTCTTTTTTAAGTTAATTGCTGAAAATAGTTTGTATTAAGGTATAAATCTCAATCCATTTCTTTGAAAATATAACTAGAAAAGTATAAACATAAATCAATTTCTTTGGACACATACTTCTTAATTGTGAAGACTCGCTGCACCTTTGAATCAAATACTATTAATAAATAAAATAATTTAATTCGTAACGTGATGACAATGTACCAGTGTTTATGGGTTAATAACAAGATAACATTCTTTAAAAATCTTTAAAAGCCAGAAATACTTGTCATGAGACCAAATGTCGGCCCAAGAATTAATAACAAAAAAAAACATTTTTAAAACAGTCTTTAAAAGCCAGAAAGACTTGTCATGAGTCCAAGTGTCGGCCCAAGAATTAATAACAAAATAACATCTTTAAACAGTCTTTAAAAGCCAGAAATACTTGTCATGAGTCCTAGTGTCAGCCCAAGAATTAATAACAAAAAAACATTTTTTAACACTCTTTAAAGGCCAGAAATACTTGTCATGAGTCCTAGTGTCAGCCCAAACCACACGAGAAAGAAGACAATGAACGAGGCGGTGTCGATGTACTTCCCAAAGGTGTTAGCGATTCTGGTCCTAATGTCTTCATCTTTCTCCGAGCTCAGTGTGGACGTCATCAATTCAAACGGGGCAGTTTCTCCGCGTTGGTTTAATTTAGGCCATAAACTTGTGCTAACCGGACCAGGCTCGTCACTGTCATTTGGTTTGACCTCTGAAATGTTACCCTGACAGTTGCTATCTTCTTTTGTCTGGAAATATTTTTTAAAAAATTAATTATTTTTAAAAATTACTGTCTAAATTTATTTCATATTTGCTCTTACAATAAAATATCTCTATTTGTATGCAATTGTAATGCATTTGTAATGCAATATTGAGTACGAAAATTATAATATTAACATAAGTCTTACTACCATGTTTAAAACAATAGTTTTCTGTCGGTAGATATATTTTTGAGGACACGTGTACGACACTGTCAGATAACAGATAATATATTTTGCCTCTTTTTTAACTTATTAGCTGTAGATCAAGATGGCTGTTAAATTATGTTTACTCCTGTTTCCACAATGCCGTAGTAAATGTTAAGATTGCTTGTCTTGGACTTATTATGCGTCTGTTTTTACCCATTAATTTTGCTGTTACGATAAATTCATCGTAATATTTTCATATTCTTAGTGTATATTTATAAAAAGCTATCACATTCAGAGATTTCAAGGACTTTACAATTTTACGGTTGATGCAATATAAATTTGATATGTATCAACATGACCAGTTCCAGACAACCATCTTAACAGGCAACAATCATGACTTCATGCAGTCGTTAAAAGACACTCTAAGCAACTAAAAGTAAATTATATGTAGAATATTTGCTAAATGTTTCGAATTACGTGAAGTCTAACGAAGAGTAAATTATTTGTTGAAACAATCAAAGGTTTTTAAAAAAATTTAAATATGATATCACTTGTCACTCGAACTACAGAAATATAACTAAACATCGTTTGTACTTACCTGGTCTAAATGAAAGAGGAAAACAATTAAAATGTTCTCTATGACAGTCAGCATGGACAAAATCAACAGAATGAAGAGGTAAACAATGACCGTTGCCATGGAGATGGAAGATTTCGGTAGCATACTGCTGATCATGCTAAGAAACATGACGAGCGCTAGCAGCACTGTAATACCTGCGGATGGTACGGAAGGTAGAAAGTAGATTAGATGTTAGGAAGGTAAAAAAAAGTATTCGGATTATTTGTAGTTTGTGAACTAATTATAGCAGGACATGCTTTACTAGCATCTTATATCGTTTGTGGAATTAGCGATTCAGCCGTTTAATTATTTTTTTTAACGTTAAGTTCAGTAACAAAAAGAAATGATTTCACTACGTAACTGAGCAAAGTCAAGATTTATTCATGATCTTCCCGTGTCATGTTCTTAAATAATTGTTTACATATTTGTTAACACGGATTTAATTATTTATCTATGATTTGTGATACCTCTTTACAACATTCAGTTTTGTTTTCATGCATAGACCGAAAACTGAAGATGGAGGATCGAAAACCACGAAAATCAATGGATGAGAAATGTATTAATAATTGACAGAAACTCCTGTTACCTCACTTACACATTAATTAGTCTGTCATCACTACACAAGATGACGTCGATAATTTTTTTTAAAAACGTAATATATAAAACAAGACATAACAAATAGATTGTTCATTATAATACGCATCGCACGAACAAATTTAAAAATTCCTACATTTTAGTTATGTCTCAATTATATAAGGGATTAATAGTTTTAAAAGACGTCTACAGCCTTCATGCTAAATTTCAACTTGATTTAATCACGGAAAAAGGGTTATAAAATCACGTTTAACCTATTGCGCACTGCGAGACAGATTAGCAATTATACCCATTTACATTTACAGATCGAGAAAATATTTTTTTTAACGTAACGTTAAAATAATACACACCGCACCGCGAAACAGGAAAGTATTAAAAAGATTGTTCAATATAATACGCACCGCGACACTATAGCTATAAAATTAACATGCTACATAGAGATAAATATAGATAATCTAAATATTTATATATTTATCATTACAGAAAATTCGATTGATCTGACATTTCGTTACATCATTTTTTAATTTTTTTAATCGCTAAAAAGCGTTTCAATTGACATATACAGAATTTGATTTCATAAAGCTTTTTAATTTTAAAAAAAACAAATTACATAAACTAATTGGGAAGTAAATCAATAAATTGAAGCTTTATTTATTAACTAATACAAAAAATATTAAACGTTTCGGCTCATGCCTTCATTAGTGAATTTGATTGAATGATGGAAATTACCAATGAAGTCAGTAAAACTTTGCAATTGCTGCATGTCCATTTTGGTTATTCCAATACAATCGTCAATGTATCTCTTGTAGTACTCTGGACAGATAGCTTTGTAATTTTTACTCCATAGGTGCTCCAAATAGCCCATAAATATGCATACATAACTTTGACCCATTTTCGTTCCCAAAGCAACTCCACTAATTTGATTTAAAAAACTGTCCCTTGAACTCAAACGAGTTTAAATTTAGGACCAGCTCAGTCAATTGTAGTAAGACACTTGCTGGGAACTTAAGATTTGCCTTCTTGTTTAGAAAAAATGAGATTGCAGAGAGGCCATCAGCAGAAGGAATTGACGTGTACAATGAAGAAACGTCCATTGTAAATAGTAGGTGATCTTCATTCGGTAAAACCAAGGAATCCAGTGATTTTAACATATGGCTAGTGTCCTTAATGTATGATGGTAAATTTGTAACTATTGGTTGGAAAACATAATAAAAAAATCATAAATTAATTCAGTAGGATAAGAGCAATCGAAGACAAAGGATCTTTTAGGGTTTCCAAGCTTGTGTATTTTTTATAACAAGTATAAGCATGTCTTACCGAGATCACTATCATAAATGCGTAAATTTTTGCAGAGGATGGTAATTGGCCACAATCTATTAGTTCTTCAATAGTCTCCTTTACAATTTCATTATTGGAAATAATGGGATCGTTTATCCTTGGCTTGTAAAAAGTTGAATCGTTTAATTGTTTGGAAGACTCTTCCATATGTGGTTGAGATTTACAAAATTTCTTTCCCTTTTAAACAATTCGTAATAAAAGATGGATTCACTTGCACCAGTCGCAACGTGATTGATGCAATTCTTTGAAAGAGATGTAATAAAATATATATGGGTGAGACAGGTCGTCGTCTTGGAGATCGGTTTAGAGAAAACCTGTACAATATAAATAAACAGGCTCAGTGTCCTGTGTCTAAACATTTTAACAGTGTTGACCATGACGGCATTTTGGATATTGAAGTTACTGGTATTCTATATGCAACCAATACCCATGATAGAGTCCACATGGAAAATAGACTCATAAAACGATTTGGTACGTTGCCTCCATGTGGAATTAATCAAATCTACAATTTTACCTGACTGCAAAATCATTTTCCCGTTGTGGTTTTCACTGTTACTTTAGATACTTCAACTTCCTCCTTTTTCTTATATCCTAGGTTTATGTCCTTGTTTATTTTTTGTTTTTCTTTTCTTATCACATAGACTCTAATAAGTTATAATTTAAAGATATATGTAAGTAATTTTTTTTTGTACTGATGAAGGCATGAGCCGAAACGTTTAATATTTTTTTGTATTAGTTAATAAATATTCAATTTATTGTGTTCTTACACACAAAGTTTGTGTAATTTGTTTTGTTTTTTTTTTTTGTTTTTTTTTAGATTGACAGAAAATTTCAGAGATAATTGTCTCGATCTATTAATAAATAATTAATTATTAATAATAGTTTGCTTTTTTACATACAAACTTCTCCATTTAAAAGAAGAAAAAACATTTTAAGTGTAAACTTTAAAATAAGCGGTTTTTATAAGGAAACTGATATTTAAAAATTAAACATTGTTTTTATCTAATTAACAATAACTTAATAACACAATTTTAATTCATTGACATTAAATTAAACTATTTATATTTAAATTTAAAAATGTGAATTGCCTGATATTGTTACCTCCCTTGAAATTTATTCGGTAATTTTTTTTTTAAGTTAATGATTAAATTTTAATTAATCGATAACACCCCAAATTAAAAACCAATTTTATTTATTAAAGTTTTATTTCTTCTGGCGCCCTATGTTGTCCGTGAACTTTGCTTCCTCCATACTTGCATGATCTCTCACAAGAATTCTTTGTATCTTTTGTAATATTGTTCCTTTAATATTTTATTGAATTATTTTCATTCCTTTTCAACGCCTAAATCAGCTGAACAATCATGTTATCTGTGATTGCCAGGGTTATTTGTCATGCGTGGCTTTCATGTGGGGGTCGTTAAATCTCTGCCTGCCGATTAGGAGCTATAAACATCAGCTGATGTCGTAAATTTTCCCAGAAGTCATTGGTTCTTCCAACATGGAATACGAAACGGCTCCGTTGGGTTATGTCGCTTAGAGTGGGAGCTTAAGAACGTCACATTATTTAAACATAAACTTTTTTTTTAAAAATCCTTATGATATCCATAATTTGTTCTTAACACAATATATCAATTTATTATTAAGACGTTAAAAATTACCGTAGTTAATTTTCTGCTCGGATTCCACGGGGATGACAAACACAAGGATGTTCAGAAATGAGAGAAAAATGACTGGCAGGATAATGTTGATGAGTAGGAATGTGGATCTGCGCTCAATGATGAACTTCACCTGAAAGTAACCAACAGATGACGTCATTCCCAAGAATTACCGTTGCGTCAAGACAACGCTCTGACTCTCCAAAACAATGTTTGGAGAACAATAAACAATAGGTAGAAATATATGGTATCATTACTTCAAAGGACTCATCAATAGCTTAATGTATGTCATTTGGTGGGTAGGGTTGGAGCGTACCACCAGACATCACTACAATAAAATCCACCAATACGAAACCATCACCAACATTGACTACCATGTAAACCACAGAGCAAACATCACCATAATACATACTGACCTCAAAGCCCGAAAGGTCGACCGCCTCAGTACTGTAGTTAGTAATATCAATATTAGTTTCTCGCAGTTCCCACTCAGAGTGTGGGGTGAAATATTTGGTGTTGACCCTGGGAGATCTCGTCACAAACTGTAGCTCCTCCATGGAGAGCGTCATGGCGGACAGCTTATAGTAAACACAATACAGTTGTTTGTTTGTTGTTGTTTTTTTGTTGCTTGTTTGTTTGTTTGTTTAGTGTTTTTTTTTAACTTTAAATTTTTAAAAATGATTAATGTTTTGGAATCGTTAAGACTAAGCGCTTTTCTACATTATTTGGGTAATTTATAGTAATGTAGGAAATAGCCTCGGTTATTAATAAAACCAGTTTTGAAGAACTCCAACAAGCACTGCTCAGAAAAATAATTACTCGTCGTTAACAATATTTTTTATAATTTTTTAATAATTGTAAACCGCATTTCTTCCTATTTTCTGGTCCTTTTTATAAACATATTCAGTGCAGGATTTATCTATTTGTTACATTTAAGCCATAGCTAAGGGCCCCCACCTTCTTACCCCCACCCAACTCCTTGAATTTTTAATCATCTTAAGATAACTGTGAGGTTTCTTATAACCGAACAAAGGGGAAAGGACGATTTTTTTTAAAAAATGGTTTTAACTCTAATGTTTAGTTAGACACTGGTTAAATAATTACCTTTAAGGAGCAGACGTGTTTGTCATACGGGTAGTTGGTCATCTTCAGCTCGCATGAAGCAGGGAAGAGACTGCCAGGGGCCCACATCGTGTCACCAGTATAGTCTATGAAGACGGGGCTACGGGAAATATTCGTTAATATTCAAGATGTAAATAACAACGATGCCTTTTTACAGTGAGTTATTTGAAGAAAAAAATCTAATAAATCCCTAAAAACCATATTTAATAAATGTGGTATTTGGAAACATGTTCAATGGCATGTTTAAGATATGGCAATGATATTTTTCACTGGTTTAATGACGTTCAATTGTCAATAAATGTGCCTGTTATTTGAAAGTCAAAATATGTTTTATTTTCCTAAAATTGATTTGTTTTAACAGAACATAGATCTAATGTTATATTAAATGGTGAAGGTAATTTTGATTTTAAATAAGATATGATTTTTCAAAGTCGACTAATGAGTAAATTTCAATATGGGATATTGTGTAAACATATCCGAAGATGTGATAAGTAGTAAGATATAGAAAAGGGGTTGGGGAGACATATAGATAGCATTTATGATTAACAAAGTACATTCCTTTATCAGTTTTTAAACAATTTTAAACAAAATAAGCCTGTTTGTTGTTGCTAAGGAAGCTTCTTTGGTGTGTGTGTGTGTGTGTGTGTGTGTGTGTGTGTGTGTGTGTGTGTGTG
>MUZC01000077.1:590073-600308 GCA_002072015.1 Radix auricularia | reverse complement strand
TGTGTGTGTTTTCTAAACTCAAACACCACCATGTTCAGTCAAATATTTGAATCAGAATGATAAACATCAAAGTGACATCCTCTGTCAATGTACGGAGTCTTCATTCTATCTTAGTAACACAGATAATACATCGCCCCAAGAATGATAACAGGGTCCAATAATGATACGTCATCTTTGTTTTTAAAATCTTTTATATTAACTTGTGGTGTCTAAGCCCGTGAGATCGACCGTGCGACCGTGCGTGCTTGATTGCCGAAAAAAACTTTGAATCGATTTAACCCACTTTCTCGTAAGCTAGCGAGCTGAAATTTTGCAGGCAGACTCAAGCCGATGATAAATGATGTATCAAAATTTCAGACCGATCGAATGGACAGCAATTGAATTATTAATTTGTAAAATTATTCTATTTATCTCTATGTATCATGTTAATTTTTAGATAGCGTGTTGTGGTATGCATTATGCTCAACAACATTTCATGTCACGCAAAAATGTGCGCATTTATTGACATTACTTTTTTTTTTTTTTTTAAATTCACGATCGGTGCGCATTATGTTTAAACATTTTTTACAAGACCTAACTGGAATTTTGTATTTTCGATTGTTTTGCCCCGCGTTCTAGCTAAATCATAAACATCCTTATAAAATTTAGTTTTGTCTCGTATATAAAAGATTTACAGTTAAAAATTTGTGTTTTTATGGAGTTATTTATTTTCTCTCAAATCGTTTATCAATTTTAGCTATAGACAGCATGAAATCAGGTAATCAATTATTATATTTAATCAATCATTATGAAATACGATTGTTAAAATATCAATTTAATGTTATAAAAATCGTATCTAATAATGATCGATTAATTATGAACATTTTATTGTCAACTTAAACATTCAGTTTTTCAAGCAACTGTGAAATACTTATTATTAATGCGCCTATTGCTATTGTTTCAGCGTTACGACTTGTTTGTTTAGAAAAAAATATTGTTATACGCTTTATCGTCGTCGAAGATGTCTCTCTCCTCCAGCGTGTTGACCAGTATGACTCGAGGTCTCCAGATGTTTTCTGGCAGGGGATGAATGGTGGTCTGACCACCGTATCTGGACGGGTCCCAGGCTAAGAGCTGGAGAAGTAAATCAGCGATGAAAGGATCAGACCAACACTATGGTTATAATTTCTGTCATAAAGAAACTTTACTTAATGTTTAAAAGAGATATTACTTAGAAGTGTATTTTATTATTATAATAAATAATATAGTGCATATTAATACTTATGCACTATATTATTTAATAGGATAATAAAAATATAATTCATAAAAAAAAATATTCATAAATTCTTAACCGATGTTAATTAATAAGCATTCACTAAAAGAGGTTAACATTATTTTAATATATCTTATTATCGTGCAAGAGTTGAGCATTCTTCAGCTGACATGCATACATCTCTTTGTAACATATATTTAACATTGGATTAAACTCAATAAGGGTTTAGCTTGCGACCATCGATAAAAGTGAAAACTTACTTCGTCTCGCCACTCCAGTTGAACGATGCCGTTAGAGACAAACCTTTGGGCCACATCGTTCACCTCAACAATAGAGAGAAGAGAGAATGAAACTGCAACAATGATGACCTTCGACTGGTCCTTGATAGGTCTGACCTCAGCATTGTACTTCTCGCTACTGAATAAATCTGTGTAAAGTGACACGGTCTCTTGGTAAGTCTGACCTTGTACCTCATATTTCAGCCAGATTGGAAATAGAAGTAAAATTTTACAAATAGAGTGGCGTGAGCTCGGCATGGCCTCCTATTGCATAACATGCAATTCTTATTTGAAGTTCAAAATACAATTTTCATGAATTCTATAATTTCTCCTTCTTTTTCTCTTCTTGAAATAAAATAAATCTACATTAATATTTCAATAATTTTTTCATGATTAAGAAATAGCACAAACTGTTTTATGCCATTATCCTATATAATAAAAGGTGATTTTCTGTCCGGTTATCATTAACGATTGGTCCCTCAAACTACTATACACTACCATAAATCTCAAATTACTTATTGAACAAGTTTACGCGGACGTTCAAATTGAATTGTTTTATAAAACAAATATAAGTTTACACTATTATCTTACAAGCTTAAACATTGTAAAAATAATGTTTTACAATAATTTCTATTAATAATTTTAATCTACCACTACTTTGACACCCATAAAAATATAATAAAATAACATAAGCCTATAATCTTCAACAGTTTTTTTTTAAATATCTGAAGTCGTTATTTGCTCCCCTTTTTTTCTGATCTGTTTCAAATCGAGTATTAAATAGCAACACACTTCATAATCACGTCATGAAATCGGAGTTGTATTGAAATACATCCACAATTCCTTCAGCCAACGTCTCCAGCGAACAGATGTTATGTAGACGACCACAGCCAATTGACCCCGATATTCCATAACGTGATGCTGGCGGCTAATCAATCCAGCCCCGGGTGTTTACATTACCTGCAGTGAATCTTCATCTTCTTCCTCTATTGTAATGATCGATCGGCTACTATCGATTAGGTGAGTAAAAAAAATAACAAACTCTACCGTTATTTTAGATGTTATTTAAATGATCTATTTATCGGGTCCCTTCTTTAAGACATTAGATGGACACAACAGGTTTTCAATAAATGTCATACTCCGAAGCACGAATTAGTTAGATATATGAATATATGATTGTTTAAAAATCTTTTTAATGATTTTATTTCTGGTGTAATGGAATTCCTTTTTATTGCACATTCGTTTAATAGATTCTTTGTCCTAGTTCAATAAATCAGTAAAAAAGATTGTTGTTAAAGTTAACATGAAGAACTTTTTTAACAAAATCCACATTTACTACTTAATTCAGTATTGATAATATTGTGAGGATATGTTACGTAAGTGCCAGTTTTATCAATTGATTCAGGGTTAAATTATTTTTAATGATTATGTTTGCAAAGAAAAAAAATCATGTTAAGCCTGGTCCCTTTTGGAACTCAGGACGTGTTAGCGCATTTTCGTATTATGTATAAGTACTTATGTTAGATATCAGCATTATGTAGTTATCAGTAATTGTGTTTAGATTGTATACATATTTTTATGAATTTTCTTGTGTAATGAATATACCTGAAATTTTTTTAATTTAAATGTCATTTGTTTACATTTTAATTTTTTTTATATTTTCTCTCAAATCTAACTACAAGTGGTTTGTGGTCACTGAAATAGGACTCATAAATGAAACATTCAAAATTGTAATCAGCTAATCGCCCAAATACTCCGTCAATTGCTGTTTAATAGATCGTGGTAGCCAATCTTGGTGAAAGTAGCTGAATGTTGAAGCTTGTTTCGAAAAAGTTTTCAATTTCTGCCCATGGGCCGCTAAGATCTTGATTGAAGTCACCACAAATGATTACGTAAAACTCTCTAAATTTTTACACATATTTTAATGACGTCAACACAAAAAAAACTAATACTTTTGATAATACCAAGACTTCCGGCAATGGCAGCCGTTGCCTTTGCCAGTGTTATCTCTCGATTCGCAAAGTGTTTTGGTAGTTTTAACGGGGTTTTTTAACGGATCGAGTAACTGAGTGTTGATGCACAAATGGCAGGTCAGGACATACAAAAAACATATATACATCATGGGTCTAGGACTTATGGATGCTGAGATCTAGGGTGATGACAGACGGACGGACGGACAAAACGGGTGCAATAGCGCATTCGACTTCTCGAAAATACGCTAAAAAACATGGAGACTTATTCAGAAATCAAAGGATGGAGACTTATTTCTAGGCCAAATCTTTATATTAGTACTTTGAATGATTTAAAATGGATAAATAGTGTGGATAATTTGAAATCATTGAATGAAAAATAAATGTATAATTTAAAAAAAAAATAATGAATGCAAATGAAGTGCGTGACCACTCATTAAAAGGACACGCTAACAATCGTACAAATAATAAACGATGAAATTCCTGGACATAAAATATGTTTGCCTCCACTCCAACAACAAACAGAGAATGTCGGAGCATCACGTGACTTTCATTTGTGCTGAACAAATAATCGCTGTCACAGTTTACTAATTCAATTATCAGAAAACTTCTAAATGATTCCTCGACTTGTCAATATTTGTCTACAATGTTTTCTTTTAAGTATTGAGATTTAGGCAAAGTAACGGGAGATAAAAAGTTAAGTAGATTAAATTGTGTCTCGAAATTCTAATACGCATTTTGTTTCTCTTCATTCAAATATAATCTAGTTGCATGAAGAATCCTGGTTTTAAAATAAAATTCTTTAAGGCTATCCTTTCTCTGAAGCAGCCATGTTTCTCTGATAAATATAGTTGTAAATTGAATTATTTCCACTAGGTGAATTATTTAAATGTGTACAAGGAAATACATGTAAAATATACTTTAATTCACAGAGTAAAAGAAAATAGTTTAGAGTTTGATTTCTAAGCGTTAAGTTTTGAAACAATGTTTAGGAGGTCATCTGTTAATATATGTGCTAGAGGTGGTGTTTAAATATAATGTCGTTAGTGAAGGTGGTGTTTAAATAAAATGCCGTTTGTGGAGGTGGTGTTTAATTATAACGTCGTTTGTGGAGGTGGTGTTTAATTATAATGCCGTTTGTGGAGGTGGTGTTTAATTATAACGTCGTTTTTGGAGGTGATGTTTAATTATTATTCCGTTTGTGGAGTGGGTGTTTAATTATAATGCCGTTAGCGGAGGTGGTGTTTAAATATAATGTTGTTTTTTGTTTAAATATTGAAACTGAAATTTTACTTGCAATATTCAATATCACATTCCTTTTGTGTCAAGTTTGTCTTTATGCTGTCTGAGAGTTACAAAGTCTCATCTACAAATGTTGAAAGCCTTCCAGGTTTTTTTATAAGCTAGGTCAGGGATCGGGAAGCTTTATCTCTGACAGAGCCGTAAACACCACATATTTTGAAAAAGTAATACTTTGAGGGTATGCATTATAAATAAAACTGAAAATTCAAGTAAAATTGAGCTTCATTCAACACTGGAAGTACAATAATTATGTCTCTTAATTTTTTTTTTTTAAAACTTTGTTATGCTGTTTCTTTATGCGCAGTTAATACGAAGCTCGAAAGAGTCTAAAACTAACTTCATTACCAACCAACATTAGTCTGAGAGGCAGATGCAGCCATCAATGGAGCCGATGTGGCCCCTGGGTTACGTCTTAATATTTAATACAAATAGATATTAACGAGGAATAATAAATAAGAAGTTCAAGTCCTGTTATTCATTAAAAAAAAAAAAAACACCCACAAATAGTGATACTCGTGTAACTATTATTTTGTAGGAAATAAACTTCACTATATTATTTTTTAATTCGAAGGAAGGATTCCTTTCAATATCAAAGAGCGTTCACAGCAATAAAAATAAATTTTTAAAAAATTAAAAGATTAAAAGGGAAAGGCAAAACCGTATTATTTGCAAGTGTTTGTTTAATAAACTCAAATACGAAATATTTAGCACACCATGTAAATACGTTTACAGTATTCAGTAGCTATATGCAACTACAAGCTTTTATTTCTCTAAGCTTATCTAGATCCTTTCAATACGTTATGAAAAATGGCTTTTATATTATAAATTATTCTTTTTCTCTCACATTTCGCTTTGAAATTAAACATCATTTCGGTCAAGAAGAAACCTTTAAAACCTTCCTACAGAAAATGCAAATGTAAAAGAAAAAAAAATAGATATGCAACCATAATGAAATCCTGAAAATAATCTTTATTTTCAAGTCTAAATTCATTCAACTTTATGTGTGCATATTTTATCTCTATTAAACAAAATGGCTCGTTTTTATTTAAATGTATATTCTAGGGCTGCGGAAATGACCAATTAATTTCTCGATTAATTGGTAAATTTCCTCATCGATTAAAATTATTTTAATCGATAATATACTGATTAAAATTAAAGAAATGTTTTAAAATTCTTTTTCGATTTATTAAAATATAATTAATCATGAATAATAATTTATTTATTTATTAATGTAAAAACTTTTTCATTTAAAAAGGAGATTTTGAAAGTGTAAATTTTAAAGTGTAAAAGTATAAATAATGACAATGATATTTTTTTTAAAAAGTGTTTAATCAATTAACAATAACAAAGTTTATATTCCTTACCATTATATTGAACTATTTAAATTTAAATATATCTGCTAACAGTATAATATTTTTTAAATTGAATTAAATACTTCAGCTATGAGCATTTAAAAAAAACATAAAAGGGCACAAAATGTGAAGGAAAACAACATTGTGGGGGAAAAAAGTGATTATGAGGTCTTAGAATAAAATTATCACTTTTGAACCACTTGGTATAAAAAGATGATCTTCATGTTTTTGTTAATCATCAAACAATTTCTATATAGCTGTATTACTATTATATTTTTAAAATAATTTGAATTTTTAATCCAAGTGCCAAAACTTTAATACGTTATTTAATATATTTTTATTGTTAACTTTGTTTTTAAAACGTCATTTGGAAATGAATAGCATGTTTTTATCACTTCCCCTGAAATTTTCAGTTTAATGACGTCATACATCTTCATTTTTAGCTTTAACAAAATTACCGATTAATTAATCGGTAATTTTTCAAAGGTTAACAATTTTTTTTTATAAATTTAAATTTAATTTAATTTAATCGATAACAGCCCTAGTAATGCCCTAGTATATACATAATGAGTTTTTGGTTGTTTTTATTTTAAGCTACAAAATAAACTTTCAAAGACGCGGGTAAGTAAAGTCAACAGTTATGTTTTGTACATCAGTGGCACCATTAGAAATTAGAGGTATAAATTTTACAGTCGTTATAATTACATATTTGCAGATCATTAAAAAATGTATTTACAATGAATAATTGGATGTTTTAGTTTTACCCAATTTTTCTTCCACAAAACTCAACATTTTGATTAAACATTATTTTAAAATGCAATGGTATTACAAAATATTAGACGTTAATAATAAGGTGGCAAACTTTCAATGTTCCTAGATATACTAAAAGTTAACAACTAGCATATGATTTAGATGAATTCAAAGCACAAGCTAGTATGTATCATTTAAATATAATATTTACAAAATAAATTTTAAACTTTTAAAAAATACTAACAACAACGTCAGATTGTTTTGAAGATGATTTCAAACATAGAACAATCTAATAGTTTATTGTTTTCTCTTATTTTATTAATTACAGAAGATTATTTCGCCCTGTACTTGCCCATGGTTTTATGTCTAATCTTCCATTTTATCAGCGTTTTAAATGTTGATAGATTGTGTTGTTGTTGTTGTTTCGGGTTAGACCATGCAACTCATTCCTCTTATATTATTATTATTATTATTATTATTATTATTAATAGAAAATCTTAAATTTCAGACGGTAATATCAAGGAGGAACCCTGAAGTTATGGCGACCCAAACGACGAAAAACACCAGAAAGGAAATAAAATCAATGTTGTCACCGATTATTTTGTACTTGTTGACCTTTGGTTTCCCTTGCGGTATCGCTTTGGCATATTTTCCCTTGAGTGACTGACTTTCTGGTATTTCTTGCTCCAAAGAAACTCTTCTCAACTCTTGCCTCTCAGGTAATAAACTTGGAAAATGGATGGGATATTCAATATGCTCTTTTAAAGCGTTCACTCCATTCTCATTCTCTTGCTTCTTTCTCTGCACCAGCGACTGTAGCAGAGAACACTCTGGGGCACAGATTGAGTCGTTGGTAGCTTGGGTTACAGTAGATATGGTGGACAACCTGCGCTGAGTTGAACGCCGTGAGTTGCCTGCAGCGTTTGTTAACGTCTGAAGCTCTTCGTTTTCGGTCTGTGTTGGCTCTTTTGCGTTTTGTGGCATGTCCGACAAGTTATAGTTTTTAGATTTCTCCGCTTTCGGAATGATCCGCCGTAAATTGGTGACCTTTCTGTAGAGCCGCTGGAAGCTTTCTTTCGCTTTTTGATGAATTGATTTCTTCTGTTTACAAAAATTCAAATACAATTTTAAAGTACGACTTGATGAATGGATTATAAAATATAAAATAAAACCCTACAATTATTGTTAAGGAATTAAAGCACAAATAATTTAGGGAGGTGTTATTCGGAGATTTTTACGAATAACGCCGGGCGTTATTGGTAAAAATCTCCAAATAACGTTTGGCGTTATTCGGAGATTTCTATTTATAGAAACAATCAGTACTTTAGTATCATTATAATTTAGGATTATTTGTAGCTGTCATAGATTTTTTAAAAATCAAATAAATAATGCTTAGTCTTGTTAGCTGAACTAATTGATTACTAATAATGTTAAAATAGTAATATTGATTTCATTGTCATTAGTTTTAGCCCCAATAGCCAATAATAACTACTCAATTAATGATAATGTTGATATATTTAGATGTGTATTATATTATAGTAGGTGTATACATCTTTTAAGTGGTATTTTACTGATAATTACTGCATTTGAGATTTTAGCCTTTTAGTTTTAGAAAAAAAATAATCTGAACACCAGTCCACCAGTTGTAACTTGAAGAATTTTGAAACTCGCTGCCTATTATACTATTTGTATTATTATATTATTATCAACTGTGTGGAACTGGAGTTGGAGTATGTGCGACTGGTTGACAATAATTTTCTACTTGGTATTAAAAAATAATAATTTTTTTGTTAAAATTGTGGCACCCCTACTAGATTTAAGTGGCTATAGGCTATGGATAATTGAAGTTGAAGAACGCTCACTGACAGTGACGACTTTGAAGATTGAATAAATTAATATTAAAATTATTAATGTAGTTTCATTACCGTTAGCTGTTAGAAGTCATTGTTAGTGACCACTGTTAGTGTTAGTTAGTGTTAGTAATGCTTATATTATAATTATAAGTTATAAATTGTATTATTATTTATTATTAGGCCTAATTTAGTTTCATTACCGTTACCGTTAGCCGTTTGAAGTCATTGTCATTGTCTTGTCAGAATTGTCATTGTTAGTGACCACTGTTAGTGTTAGTAATGCTTATATTATAAGTTATAAAACTATATTATTATATATTTTTTTTAAACTCCAAGAATAATGATTTTAAAATTAATTTAATCAATCTTCAAACTTCATCATCACAATCACAAGTGGGGAAAGTTCGTTCACTAGTTAGCAGTCCTAGTAGTCTTACTACTTACTAGTACTTAATCTTAGTTCAAGTCTAAGCCTAATAAGCTTAATCGTGGGGTTCCCAACTCTAAAATGCATTTTAAAAAAACAGTTTATCATATTACTATTACTAATAAAAGATAAACCCAACGTGAAAGTAATTGAAAATGAAATTGGAAAGTTAAAAATAAATAAATAAATAAAAACAAAGTATCGCAATCGAAACCCGAACCTAGGACCCCCACTGTTAAAACCAAAACAATATAAAATGCACTATCCATTAGACCACAGAAGTTCATACCATATTGTAATATTTAAGAATCTTATATCAAACTAGCAAGAAGTGACGTCAAACGCTATGAATCATGGGAAAATCTCCGAATAACACCAGTCGTTATACGGAGATTTTTACGAATAACGCTGGGCGTTATTCGTAAAAATCTCCGAATAATCACTTCGAATAATTTAATATGTTTTTCGTCACAATCCTATCCAATAATTGATTTATTTACTTACGTTTTTAAATTTTTGTTCCTTTTTTTTTTGTTTTAATTTTAAAAATTGTCAAGCACACATTTATATTCAAAACTACGGGGTTTACTAAAGATATTTCAGTTACATCATTCATCCTAAATATTAACATTTTGTGAATACTATGCGTTTTTAACAAATTGTTTAAAGATATGAGATATTTTCAACATCTTTACAGTGTAAATTAATTATTGACGTGCGTTACTCACTTCATCCATATGATGAAGAAAAACAATGATAATGCTGTTGCAGACTGTAAGCATAGAGATGCAGAGTAAGATGAAGATATAGATGGTGACCTTGGGCATCTCGAGTGACGACCTTGGCAACATGCTGCTCACCATGCTCATGAAAACCGTCAGAGCCAGTAGGACTGTTATACCTTTGTGTAATAGATATCAGACATATAGGACTGTTTTAACTTTGGGTAAGAGATATCCTACATATATAAAAGGACTGCTATAACTTTAGTTAACAGATATCAGACATCTTGAAAGAATTTTAGACTTTTGGGTAAGAGATATCAGATATC
>MUZC01000077.1:559869-590019 GCA_002072015.1 Radix auricularia | reverse complement strand
AAATATATATATATATATATATATATATATATAAATATATTTTTTAGCCTTGATACATCTTAATAACCTTTGTAAATGAGCTTTTTTTAAACTCATTTAATTCATTGGCTGATAGTTTTAAGTATTTAGTTCATACAGAAAAGTTCATAACTCTTTGCGTCAAGGTACTATTGAAAGACGTCATTTGTATAATATTCTATGTTTTATTGTGTTATTAATGTAAATCTATGTACATTATTTTAATCAATTCTGGTCAAAATTGATTTTGATTTTCACGGGGTTAGATACTACTACAGGATGCTACAATAAATATTTTACATCTTACCATAAGAAACCTTTTCTCCCGACTTAACCGGTATGAAGAAGACAAGGAGATTGAGGAACGACAGGAAGATGACTGGTAATATAATGTTGATAAGGACATGATATGGACGTCGTTTGAGCACAAAAGTTACCTGTGTGAAACATTAAAAAATATTTTAGTAATTGCCAAAACGGTAATGTGAGGACACGAATTTTTACATTTTCTCCCAAAGGAACGCGTTGAAGAATCATAAGATGGATTCGCTTGCACAAGTCACGAAGTCATTAATGGAATTCGTTGTAAGAGTTGTAATACAATTTACGTGGGTGACACAGGTCGTCATCTTGGAGATTGGTTTAGAGAGCACCTGTACAATATAAACAGTCTTTATGTCCTGTAACTAAACATTTAACAGGTATTTTATACGGTAACAATACCAAGGATGTGATATACATGGACGATAGACTTATAAAAATGATTTGTACGTTGGCTCCATACGGAATTAAACAAAGTTATAATTTTGCCTTACCTAGAATATATTTCCCGATTTAATTCTCAGCGTAACTTTATTTTATGATATTGTATGCTTTACGAATTTAAATATAATTTTATTCCTTATGTAAGACCGTATTATATATTTATTGAACTGACGAAGGTATTAGCCGAAACGTTCACGTTCCTTTTGGTTGAAAACTAAAGCACAAATTTAATGTTTTCATTGCACAATTTGTTTTTGTATTTCGTATTTTATCTAAACGCTTTATTGCAGTCCCATCCGATATGATATATTACTTTAAGGTTTTATTTTCAAACTATTTCCACGATGCTAGAAATACCCTTACAAATAAGTAGACAGTAAACTTTGTCTTCTTCTTACTTCCACTCGGTGTACCTTGATGATACAATTATTGATATTTTTCCCTCAGTATACCTTGTTAGATGATACAATTATTGATATTTTCCATCAGTATACATTGATAGATGATAAAATTATTGATATTTTCCATCAGTATACATTGATATAATAAAATTATTGATATTTTACATCAGTATACCTTGATAGATGATACAATTATTGATATTTTCCCCTCAGTATACCTTGATAGACGATAAAGTTATTGATATTTTCCCCTCAGTATACCTTGATAGATGATAAAATTATTGACATTTTCCCCTTACTATACCCTGATAGTTGATAAAATTATTGATATTTTCCATTAGTATACCTTGATAGATGATAACATTATTGATATTTTCCATCAGTATATCTTGATAGATGATAAAATTATTGATATTTTCCAACAGTATACCTTGATAGACGAGAAATTCATAAAATCAGTGGTCAAGTTTGTGGCTTCAATGTGTCTGTGGGTTAGGTCCCATTCCTCGTGAGTGGTTGAGAACTGTATCCCAATGTTGGACGATAGGGTCACAAACTGGAGCTCATCTTTCGTTAGCGACATGGCCACAAGCTGAGGAAAAAGTTTATCTTTTGTTAGGGACATGGCAACAAGCTGAGGAAAAAGTTCATCTTTTGTTAGGGACATGGCAACAAGCTGAGGAAAAGGTTCATCTTTATTAGAGACATGGCAACAAGCTGAGGAAAATGTTCAATTTTTGTTAGAGACATGGCAACAAGGTGAGGATAAGTTCATCTTTTCTTAGAGACATGGCAACAACCATAGGAAAAAGTTTACTTTTGTTGGAGACATGGCAACAAGCTGAGGAGAAAGTTCATCTTTTGTTAGAGATATGGCGACAAGCTGAGGAAAATATTCATCTTTTGTTAGGGACACGGCAACAAGCATAAAAAAAAGATTTGTTAGAGACATGGCAACAAGCTGAGGAGAAAAGTTCATCTTTTGTTAGGGACATGGCAACAAGCTGGGGGGAAAAGTTTCTCTTTTGTTAGAGACATGGCAACAAGCAGATGAAAAAGTTTATGTAAGGAAAATTACAAGAAATTAATTCGTGGAACAAGAATTTCAAACATTTCAATTGAAATGACATTAAAGATTTCAAGCATATAGTGAACATCCTTTGAATCATTAGAAATGTAGTATGATAAAGTAAAACATAGAAAGACTTATAGAAATGGAGAGGTCCTTAATATAGCTGAATACTATTTGTTTTTCAGATCTTCAAGTTAAATTGCCTTGATAGTTAAAACATGAAAATATTAATGTAAAATTAGTGGTTGTAGACAAGGTCTCAACTTTATGGTACAAGGACTCACCTGTATGGTATAAAGTTTCCCCTTTACGCTACAATGGTTCACCAGTATGCTAAAAGGCTTACCTGTATGGAACAAGGACTCACCTGTATGGTACAAGGACTCACCTGTATGGTACAAGGACTCACCTGTATGGTACAAGGACTCACCTGTATGGTACAAGGACTCACCTGTATGGAACAAGGACTCACCTGTATGGAACATGGACTCACCTGTATTGTACAAGTTTGCTGATCGAAAGGATAATTCTTCATGTGGAGCTCACATGAAGTAGGGAACAAGCTTCCTGGAACCCAGCTGGTTCTCCCGTTGTGGAACATGAATACTGGCCTAGGTAAAAACATAAAAACTGGTCTAGGTAAAAACATAAAGACTGGCCTATGTAAAAAAAAATCAAAACTTGTCTGTGTGAAAAAAAACATTTTTACATATGTTAACCAAACTAACGTAACAGAGTAAAAGTTTGTAACTTTTTCTGTGCAAACATATTCCCTCATCTAATAAAAGTTATGTGCTCATAAGATAACACACGAAAGGTAATCACGGGGTTGGGGGTCGCATATTGTTAAACATACGGTAATTCTTAAGTAAAACTTATTTTTTAAAAACTTAAACTTTTTAACACTTAAAAGAGAGTATATGACATTTACGCCTTGTTATCATCAAAAAGATCCCTTTCTCCAAGAGTGTTCAAAACAATGACCCGAGGTCTCCAGATCTTCTCTGGCAAAGGATGAATAACGGTTTGATTGTGATAGTTGACTGGGTCCCAGACAACGCGCTGTGGATGAATAGCAAGGATACTGTGATTTCGTGTTGGTCAAATAAAAAATCAAGTCAATAAACATGGAAACTGCCTTATATTTTTATATAAGTTATATAATTTTAGTTATGTTACATTTTGAAACTCTTGTTCATTTTGCTGTGTTTGCAAATTATTGCTTAAAAATAGATTAATTTTCAAAAAATAATAATAATACAATAAAAAAAACACTTTCCGAATTTTCTTTTTAAGAAAGAAAATCTATTCCCTGGAACATGATTTTGTTGGTAAGCAAAAGCAAAGTATGACTGTGGCAGATTTTGTCATTTTGATTTGTTACTTAACAATATTATTCACAAGCTAATGAAGTTGTTTTTAATTCGATTATGATAAAGAATTTCTTTTTTAGAATAACCATTACCTCATCCTTCCAACTAAAGACAAGGAAACCATTACAAACAAAACTCTGCATAACATCATTGACTTCAACGATTGAGACCAACTCAAAACTGACGTTGACGAAGATGGTCTGTGCTTGGTCTTTGATTGGTCTGATCTCAGTGTTGTAGTTGTCGCTGCTGAGCTTGTCTCGGTATATGGCCATGGTGGCTTCGTACGTTTGATTGCTACAACAAGGGACTAAGAGAAGCAGAACAAATAGACCGAGAACAGAGCGTCTTAAATCCATCTTAGGAACCATTCTTAATGGACAGGCATACTGAAGAAATTGAATTTGACAATAAGAAATAATAAAAATAAACAACGAACACAGACATAATTTAAAGGCCGTCCTTAACTGATTTCACGCACCAGGGAAGGGGGTTTACAATTTTGTGACGATGTGAAACGAGGAAAGGGGGGGGGCGTCTTAAAATTTTAACGTCCTTTTAAAACGCGCATTTAAATAACATTTCAAGTTAAATATGTGTTTGCTTACAATTTCTTTTATCTCCTTTTAAATGGCTTTCCACGGGTTAAGATATTAGAGTTAAGCTTTCACAAAATAGATGCTTAAATTAAAAAAAAATATTTTAAATATGCTCATTTTCAAATAGAAATTACGACTTTGGGGAGTCTAAGTTTTTGTGACTACTTGAGACGAAGGAAAGTTTGGGGTGCCATATATCTGCCAAATCGCGTGACATCATTTATGAACGGACCTTTATTTTTTTTAAAAAAGGAAAATATCATTTTTAATTTATATCACGTTTTGAAATCTTTATTACAAATTACTTTACATAATTATAAAAATAGAGTAATTACAGCTTATTTCCGAGAAAATATTAAGATCCAACTTTTAAAAATTACAATAAATTCCATTCTGATGATTTTTTTTTAACAAAAAGGTATTTTTCAACTCTTTACAAAATATCTCATGTTAGCCATACAACAAGTCAAGTAAAGATCGCCGTATCAACATTGGCAGTTCCTCCAGAATATAGAGTGAGAAATTGAAGTACAACATTTTGAAACGTTTAGAACAACTTTTAAATCATACCCTTACGCAACTTTAATTAATTCTCATATATTGTTTGATTATAAGTTATTGGTTTCGTTATTTTGCTTAAACTCAGCAGTCTATCGGACGTAATCGTTTAGGCGTAAGTACTTTACTTTTTAAATTTTTATTTGTATGTTTTCTGTTTAAATAGTAACATAGATGTGAAGAAGTCACAAGTCAAATCTGTGCCAATCTCATGATCCTCATAAATTGCATATATTCACTATCAAATCTTTTTCAAACTTTTTTTTAAAACTTACCTTAAGAAATAACGCACTCTTGAAGTCAAGTAGACCTGTTGAAATGTGTGAACGTAATACTAATTTAACGCACGAAACTGCCGTAATAGCAGTATATCTAGCGAATCCACTGTTGTAAGGCCATGGTACATTTTCAAACAGACTAGTTCTCATATTCCTAAAGAAACCCAAGGGAGTCTTTCCTACAAACAAAGGTTCTGCAACTCTAATCTATATTTTTTACATGGCTGTACGGGAACTAAAGCATGAAATTTTGATTGGCTATTCATAAACTGCAGACAGCAGCAATTGTGTATTATTACGCCAAGAAGCTATTTCAATTTTCAACACGTAGAAAATTTTAATTAAAACACAAAGAGCGTTGTGTTTAACCACCTGGGAATCAACTATGCAGTGACTCAACTTCGCAAACTGTATCCCAGTGTTCGAAACGTCCAAAATACCCATGGGCATTGTAAGAATCAACACGCTAGATACGCTTCTTTGAGCTGGGTTAATTCAATCGATATTGTGTTTGGATTGGCGAAGTTATTGTCTGTGTAGGCTTTTTGGGCAATACAGAGTCACGGGGTTAACGACACGATAAATTTCTGTTAAAATAACATGATTCTAGGAGTGACCTCTAATTGATCTTCGCTGAATGTCTCTGATGCCTGTTTGAGCTGTTGTATCGTTCAAACGAAGTAACTTAATTCAGGCGTGACTTGAAGATAAAACAGTACGAATGGACGGAAATTTGAGTGCTGTTTTGTGGCAAGGGATTGAAATAAATGGGGTGTATACAGCAGTTTGATTGTTTTAGATGTTTGTAAGTAGATAGATCAAAATAGGACTGAGTTGTAATTTGTCTTCTCCAGTCATTTACTAGAATATCGACTTAAGTTTCACGTTTCATCAGTTATCCAGGCTACAATAAGCTTAATGAGTTTGAAATCTGCGTGGCTTGAAAATTTTAGCGAAATATTAAATAAAAAGTCAATTTTCTTTGCATTTACGTATGATTAACTATTTACAAATAAATCGAATAATTTAAAATTAAATGATATTTCATTTGAAATCACATAACTAATCTTACATTGTATCTCGAGGTTAATGTCCTTAGAAAAATTGGTACATAAATTATGATCTCATAACTTAGAATATTGGTCACCAGCGCAACCAAGTACAAACTAATGGGAGAAAATCATTGAAACCAAAGTTTTTATTTATTGTAATATATTACAGCACAGCGGATACATGATCTCAGGAATGGCTTACTGTAAATAGGTATTATGAGTTTTATACCACATGTAGCTTAATGTAGGCCATGATGATTTTGGGCACAAAGTTTGGTCTAGATTCATCTATCATCTATCCTCCCAGATGCCAGATTTTAAAAAAATAATTTGGCTCATAACTGGCTCATATTTGAGCTATATTACTAGAGGCGTCACGACAACCTGGCGTCGGCACAGTTGTCAGCTGCGCCGAGGGCTGATCTTTGAATAATCAATCTATTCTGTATAATTTAGTATTTTTCCTATTTCTCAAGAACGCGGAAAAGCTATTTACGCTTCTGTATATTTTTTTTTTAATTAAAAGTGTTCCAGACCCAAAACGGTAAATAATGTAAAAATTAAAACTTCGCTTGATTTAAAACTGAATGTATGTGTCAAGTTGTGTCGATATCAATAAGTCCATTTGAAAATGTTTGCAATACAAAGCCACAAACAAACATCGTCATATATATATATTTATTTATTTATTTAAATGGTTTATAACCCATATGTATATGTTGTAAAATATTTAAAACGCAATTAGTCTTTTTCTGTCGAGAAAGGGTGGCCTCCACGCGGCTCGAAAGACGAGTATGGTAACGACCTGAAACTGATAAATCCTGGCATGGAATGCTGAAGTCCGATGTTATTTTTTAGGTGCTAGTTGCACATGATTACAGTCGCTTTACGGATCTTAGGCAAAGCATTTAGATGCAGTACGGATGATGAAAACCAATGAACCTGTTGAGGGTCGGGTAACTCCGAAGCGACCATTTCGTCCCCCTCAATTAACTAGCAACGCCAATGAGTGATGCCGGTTTAGGGCCAGGAGCGCCAGTACAGATTATCAAAAGGTACCGCTAGGAACGAATTGGGTGCCAGCTCTGAGGAAACCTTCCAGTGGGGGCTATAACCTAGGTAGGGTATGGATGATCCCCGCATTGCGGCGGTCCAAACCTTTGAGACTCGTAAGCTCTCCCCGGGTGGCGCCGTAGTGATAGCGAGTCGAAGTAGGGAAATTTCCATCCCTCTCTTGGGAGGTCAACTTATGTATCACAATGTTGCCATAGGGAACGTAACATTAAAATTTATGAACTGTTATATTCATTAATAAACTGAAATCAAAATAGAACAAAAAGTCAATTGAAACTAATATTCTACATAAATGAGAACTCTATAAAAGTATTTATTGATTTCAAGTTATATAAAGTGCTGTCTCAGTTTAAGAGCTTTTCATATTACGAAAACATATTTTAAAATCTATTAGACACGGTTAGTGAAAAAGCCTCTCTGTTAAGTTACGAGCCAGAGAGATGGAGAGAAAGCTAAGTTTAACGTTTGATTCAAACGATCTTGCACATTATAAATAGAAAGTTTTGAGTTACAAACCGAATTCTGTTAAGTTTAGAGTTTATAATACGATTTAATACTGCCTGAATTGATTTTCAATAAATTTGGTTTCAAAGATTTAACAGATTTAATAAACAAAATAATGTCACTATACAGTCCAAATAATTTCACATTAATCCATTTAAAAGGTTAAATTTTCAGAAAAGTCTATCTCATGGAGTCTATAAAATGAACGAAAGTGTGTTCACACAATAATGAGATTACATAGCAACTTAGTTAGAATGTAAGCAGGTAATATTGTCACATTGACCAAATATCACACAATGAGACAGCACAAATTCACAGAGTATCGCAGTCATAGTTAGTACTGCCACCATATCAGTTTATAAGTAACACATTCATAGTAAGTACCATTGCAACCGTATCAGTTTTTAAGTATCACAGTAACAAAATCCCTGAACCTCGCGGTAAAAAAATTTACTGGCTCATATTTATAGAAACAAATCAACTATTTTTTCATCTTCCTTCAAATCATGCGTCATTCCTGTAATAGCGCATTCGGAGTCTTGGTGATTTAAAAAGAAGCATTTCTCAAATCAAACATTCACAATGTGTCAGTTATGGGATGCCACCGTTGTAACGATCCAGTCCACATATTCTGTCACCCTTATGTCAATGGTCTCCAGGAGATGAGACGAGCACGCGGACGAACGTTTCTCAAAGATACCAAATATGAAGTATATTCCGTCTATCCTACACGACAGTGGCGCACCCTCGGCTAGGGCACACTGAAGGGCTTGGAAATCTATACACAACTTTCGTCCGTCTAAGAAAATCTTTTCAAGTTTCCCGCTATACACACACAGACCTTGAGGCATGATCTGAACTCTGACTTGTTGAATTCGGGTATACGCGAGACTGGGGACTTTCAGACTCCAACCCGATATGTAACAATGGATGTCGTTATCAAACAACTGTGACATGCTTGGAAGGCATATGGGACGTACGTAGTCGTTGATTACAACGTCCGAGCTCAGCTTGACCAAGGCCACGTTGTGTACTAACATGTAGTAATTGAACTTGTCGTGAATGATTGTCTTTACGTATCCTTTAGCCTGGACATTTATGTTGTAATTATTAACGTTCAAATATCTCCACGGCCCCAGTACTAGTGTAACGTTACCTGGTGAACTGGCCACTGCCTGCACGCAAGTGGCCACGGTGAGTACCCATGACCTTGAGATCAGGGTGCCGCTGCATAGCAGACGCGGCCTTGAGGACACAGTTTCGATCAAACTGACCTGCCAGGGCCACGCCTGCTCATCTGCGACCCCGTCTTTGTAAGTCTCTTGATCCTGCTCAGGTATCCCGCAAACGTCTCCGAAGTAAGCCTTCATTAAAGTTGTATTGAAATACGGCTTCGGTTCGTTGGATTCTGTGTAAATTTGGTACAGAAATTTGAGGTCCCTTAAGGTGAACTTGGAGTAACGTGAAATCGATGGACAATCGTCTTGTGATTCAACGTGAAAGCAAATCAAAGACTGAATCTGAAAATGATATTTGTAAACATGAGATCTAAGGTTATGTCATTTGTTGAATATTCGAAGCATCATAAATTTTGTTAGATGTAAACTTATGAAGAAAAATTAAATTAATTTGTATGAAAATGGGCGATTGGGTTTGTATTTATTTGGCACTTCGTTTAAATAATATATGAAATAATAATAATAATAATTATTCTTAATCACATTTATTACTTTATTGTTATTATTACTATTATTATAAAATGAAATAGTTTTCACTATTTTGTATAACGCAATCAGACACTATTGTAGAGCGTGACTTGAATTAGTTAAATCATTTCAGTCGCGTAGCTAGGCTACAATATCTCAGTGGGTGACACCTAATTGAAAAAATATCCTAGTTACTTGATATTTCTTGGCTTTTCTTAAGTTTCCACTAAACAGAGTGACCCTGAAGTAAAATTGTATGAACTGCGATTGGTAACTTGGAGTTATCAATAGCTTGTTTAATATGTAAAAAGTCTGCGCTAGAGAGATTTTTCTGGATGAATCGGTAATGCTATGGTAAATTATTCTAGGTGACACAGAGTTGATACGTCCCTAAGTCTAATGAGTGGCTAGCATTCGTATGAAATAAGCAAATCTAACTAATAATTTAACATTAATTTCAAAATCAAATTTTAATCAAACGAAATAAACGAAACACTTTAGTTGTTTGTTGAAAGATTTTTAATAAATATTATTTGTAACGATTTGAAATATTCCATTATTTTCGCGAGAATACAGACCCTCGAGGTAATTTTATAAATATTCAATTTGTATTGACAGGAAATGAGATTATTTAAATCCCTTTTCTCAAAGTATTTTAGAATGCAGTGTTGCAGTGCATTAATAGTAAAGGAAATTAAATTTTAATACACTTTTTAAAAAAAAACATAACAATATAAGCAGTTTAAGTGGGCGAAATGGAACATAATTTATAATATCAAATACAACAAAAGATGCCTGATACTGATTTTATTATGTTAATGTTACTGCTTTTGTAAACACATTTTATTAACATATTGGTTCAAAATCTCTATATATAATTCTCATCAAGGTCAAACTATGCCGGACACCAATTAGCAAGCTATCTGACCTCACCGACCAATCAAATTGCAAGAAAAGCTACTAAACATCGTGGGGGTCGTTCAAAATGTCGGTGAATTGAAGTCATTTACTTTATTCATATTCCGTAGTCTAATGTTTATAACTTTCGCCTAACACGTGGAGGTCGCTGGTTCAATCCCCAGCCAAGACATTACTTTTTTTATTTTTAAAAATCTTTGTGTTTGTGCACGTTCAGCATAACAACACAAGACGACTGGTAATAAGTTTGACGAATGACCTTTGTCAGGTTCTGACAATTAGTTTATGGTTGGCAAGATAGGGTTGTGCGGGGTGGCAGTGGCTAACCACGATGCACGTTTCCAGACCAACAATGCTTCGCAGTTATCCCCGCATCCGAGCTTCATTGGCGTTGTTCTGATTTCATCCTGATTTAGTTTGTGTCTGTTCACCCCCTCCCCCCCCCAACACACACTTTTTTGTACTATATATGTGCAAATCTGCGGCGTATGCTACGCCGCGGGAATCTAGTAAGGGATAATTCAATGAATGTTACACTTACGGATGTATTAATAGTATCAAAGAGAGACCGAATGTTAGTATTCGATCAATTTTCCTTCCCAATCGTTTAAAACGTTTTTTTTAGACATCTCATTGTTTCGTTACATTTGTCATTAATGGACTCAAGAAAATTACATATTTTTTACTATGTCATACAAATAGGTATTTGTAGAATTTAGTTTTCTTCACATTTAATTTAAATTTTAAAAATCCAGCAACCAAACTTATTTTCTTATTTAAAATTTTAGTAAAGTTGAAGAATATTGACGTCTTGTACTTACAATTAAGACGATAACCTGCAAATAGTAAAACGTGTAGAAAGAAACGGTTCAATGTATTTTAAGTAAAATTATTTTTTCTAACAAATTTCCTTAGACCATATTTTATCTTATCTGTTACAGATGCTCCTTCTATGCGGAAACTTTTCCGCTCTAAGCATATCCATGGTTAAAGTCTAGTTTTGCGTGTATTTTTTTTTTAGAATTTTAACTGAACAGTAGCTTGTAATGGTGTTTTCACCTCTTTTTTTTCCCCTGGCAATTTTTGTAATTTTTAATTTTGAACCTATTCATGACAAATATTTTATGCTTGAAGCAATTTTTAATGTTAATGTCACTTTTAATGTTACTTTTGATACATTATCTTCTACTGTATCTTTGTTGAGTACTTGTTTCCAACATTTTTTTTCCTTTCGCTTTTCTGTTTTTGTTACATATTTGAATTAGTTTGAGAGTTGATCTAGTAAGTTATACGTTATGTAAAGGCAATTTAAATACATCTTTTCAGCTATGTTGAAAAATGTAGTCTTTCGCCAACATGTTTATTTAGGGGTTTGTCCAATATTAAATCGTTATGGTAATTGCTTTAATCCCACAATTTATTTGTGTAACTGGTATTCTAAAACTATATAAGAATATGTAAAATATATATATATATATATATTCATTTATTTATTTATCCATTTATTTAAACTTAACTTTCTAAAACTGCATAAATGGAAGCTGTGAAGGATTTTAATTATCTTTTCCCTTTATTTGTCAAATTTCGTATGTTAAGACCATATCAAACTTAAAATTGACAACTTGCTTGTGTATCTCTCAATTATCTTCAGAATTTATTAAATATAGTCTCATACAGGCGTGTATTGGTTGTAGTAATCTTATCAAATACTGTTATAAAAGGCCAGTTGATCTGTGCATCAATCAAAACTTATTTTAAGTACCTTCGATGTTTTTGTACTTGTAGTTTTATTAGCACCATAATACTATCTACTATTGAGATAACTTTTTTCTTTTTTCAAATTATTTAATATTTCTAAATAAAACTATTTTAAATCCATGTGTTTCCGCACCATGATTTCCATTTCCTTATTCTTCTGTTACCATTATTTGAAAGGTCATGTTGCTCTTTTTGAGAAAAATATCGATTCGGTGGTATATAAGACTTTCAGCGACTTAAGTTCACTTTGAATAATTTCCTCAAGTCAACAAGAGATATCGAAATTTGTCTACTTGAGATTTGAGTCCAGAATGGTGCCATGAGGTGCATGTTAGAAATATGGGGAAAAATATTAAATTGAATCATAGTGCACACTATGATAATTTATTAACTATGCGCAAAAGTGTGGGTTATGTATTTACAGTAAAAATTACAAAAATAAAATATATATCCTTCAGCCAGCCTAATGGATATTATGAGGCCATAGGTCAGGGGTCAGAAAAGTTTTATCTTTAGAATGCCGTACACACCACATGTTTTGAAAAGTAATTCTGTGACTGCCATAAAGTATGTTTAAACGAGAATCAAGTACAATAATTATATTTCTTAATTCCTTACAATCAGTCACATTATTATGCTTTTTATATTTTTATTATGTAGATTATTATATTATGCAATTATTATGTACATCAAATTAATCTGATTAAATGTTGTTGTTTTTCTTAAAATCAAAAATTCGTCTGATAGCTAGGTGCAGCTATAAATATAGCCACATATTGCTCGAAACACATTTTTTCCCGACCCCTGCCCTAGGCGAAGTGAAGTTGGTACACTAAATGTAATCGAAAAATACCAAATAAACATGGAAAGATTCTTGCGCGATGAGACTAATCGGATGCCTTAGGCGGTTGCCTTGTCTTCCTATCTCTAAATCCGGCCCTCCATCCAAAAAATTCTTCCAAAACATCAAAGTTTCTTTTTTTCCAATCACCTTAAATACATTTAAGTCACAAGACTGTAAATAAAAATATACCCTCAACTAGACCTAAGGATAAAATCGCATTTTTTTTATTCCGTATGCAAGAGCAATCACATACACATTATCGTTCTACCTGTACGGAATTTGGGCTTGGAATGAGTTGCTTTATTTCTGACAACATGTCTACCAAACATCTTCATCAATCACATGTGTCGCTCTGCCTATACTGCCATTCATCAGATCAGTTCAATCCGTCATTACATAACAGATAAGTGCAACAAAAACTCTAGTCTCTGCTCTTGTTCTAGCTCGTATTGATTACTGCAATTCTCTTATGTCAGGTGCGCCACAACAATGCATTGAAAAACTACAGCGAGTTCAAAATTCAGCTGCCAGATTAAATCTAAAGGCAAAAAAACATGACCATGTTACTCCGCTATTTTAATCACTTCATTGGCTACCCATGTAAACGCGATTGATTACAAACTGGTCGTTCTGTGTCACAACTTCTTTTCTGACTCATGCCCTTCCTATCTTACTGAACTTTTGTCGGTCTACTCACCAAGTCTTCAGCTACCCTCTTCTGCAGATATACGCATTGTCTGTGTTCCTAAGACAAGAACTAAAACATTTGGCGAAAGGCCATTCTCTTCCATTACACATCCGTTGTATTTCAACTGTTAATTCCTTAAAGACTGCATTTAAGACACATCTTTTCGAACTTTATTTTGAAAATCAATGAAACAAAATTTCTTTTAAATCATTTACGTAGCTGATGTATAAAGTATTGTCATTTATGTAGTTAGTATGATATGAATGTTTATTAACTTAATATATGTATTATTATCTCCATGTAAAGCACCG
This sequence comes from Radix auricularia, assembly GCA_002072015.1. Lineage (NCBI taxonomy): Eukaryota > Metazoa > Mollusca > Gastropoda > Lymnaeidae > Radix > Radix auricularia. The sequence goes on along the minus strand of MUZC01000077.1, from coordinate 576,100 downwards.
TGAGCCCAACTCCTAGCTGGAATATAGCGCTATATAAATTTTCATTTAATTATTATTAAATATATTTCTAGTTATCATCCCCCAAAACAATAACAACGACATAAGGGGAACTTCTCTTCACATCTTCTAAAATCCCTTTACATTTGCGGTATTAACTTATCTTTGTAAGAACTGCTGCAGTGCTAACTCGCCTTCCAACCCCAACCTTTATAACATTTTAAATCTTTATGTATATTGTTATCTAATTTACATCACAGATTTAGGTAAACCAAATAGGGTAGTATAAAGTGGCCAAGCCGTCGTAATGTCACTACATAAGTTTGTACTTTACACATTCGTTACGCTACATTGACCTCCTAGAGTGTTCCAATTTTACAGTTAGCGTGGTGTGGAACTTAGTAAATTTTGTTGTCACCATGTTGTTACCGGTACATTAACACTATCCTATGATTATAAATGTTCTAAATCCCTTTTATTCAGTTTTAATATTGCTAATTATTATTACTCATTTTGAGGTCGGAAGATGAAATATAACCTATAACAGTGGTCCTCAACAAATGTATATCAAATCACACGCATGGATTTCGGAAATATAGACGCACGCCAGCGGACAAAACTGTAATAAATCTACTAATTTTTAACACGTTTTAAATTATTATTTATGTATAAGCCTTCTATACAGAAGATTAGAGCGTCCTACGCTTATCTATGGTTAGTGTTAAGTCCTGCATCCTTATTAGAGTTTTAAATGTTGATAAATTGTTGGTTTTCCTAGTTTCTTCAGGCAACCCATGCCACGCTCAAATTCCAGAAGGGAAGAACGCAAAATTACATGCGTTTGTTCTTGCATAATTATAATTAATTGTTTAATGTATCATTACTACTTTACTCTTGGTTCTTCTATCCTCTAGTGTTTGAAGGTTTATTGATTAACTAATGGTATTATTCTTTTTTGTTTTTAATATTCTCCAGTAATGGATCTGGCAGATCTTTTTTTAGTTTGCTCTAGTTTATCTACAGAAGATGCATATTCTTGTACAGGTCTCTTGATTGTGTTTCACGGGATCTGTTTTCTCTAAAGCCTTGTTGAAGTGGGCACAGGACAATATTTTTGTCAAGGTTGTAAACTATTCTACTGTATTTTATGTGTTGTAGTAATTTACAGGGGTACTAGTAGAATATACACTTCTGTAAATTACTAGGGTCTGATTTATCACCTTTACCCAGGTTTAGCGAGGATTGAAAAAGAACTTCAAAAATTGAGGACAGTTAACTGCTTAGTTCTTTTAATAATCTCGCAGGTAATTCATCTGGGCAAGTAGCTTTGTTTATTTTAAAGTCTTTTAGGAGTGACTGTATACCTATCTCGTCTACATTAATGTTTCTTATTTCTTCCATTTTATTTAATATTATTAAAAATTCCTTGTCGCCAGAGGCAGAAAACGATAATGCTCTAAATATGTGTTAAGGATATTAGCTCCAGTCTCATTATCATTATAGATGTATATTATTTGAGCCTTTAGTGTGGCTAATACAGTAGATTCCATTTTTTTTTATTTGATTAAGGTCCAAATGTTTTTCTTGTTATCATTAGAAATCACATTGTTTATGTATTTATTGTGGAGGTTTTGACTAAGTGTGTGTGTGTACAGTGTTTAATTTTTATGTTTTATTGTGTATCAATTTTAAATTGGTAGCCTTAAATTTCTTACATAAGTTTTCTTTTTGTAGCATTTTTTTTCCATATATATTTGCTAAAAATATGTTAGTAGTTATAAGCCAACTGAAAAATCAGCAAATGTTCTTTGTTATACATACAATTTTAAAATACTTTTTAAAAAACTGATTATTGTTTTACGTTTTTAATGACAATAATAATTTTTTTAAAAATAAAAACATGTGGATGAATTTTCTTTGGTTTCAATTTAAGTTATTTACAACATTTCATGTTGAGAAGTATAAATATCTTTAATTATAATGCATACATTTATCATTTTTTTCATGATAACACTTATGACATTGCCCATCACAAAGTAAATAACATATTGTAGCTCACTTATGGCAGACATCTGTCTTAGTGTCATTGATGATGACAACATAATTTCACACAATCTGTCAATAAATTAATCACCAAAACAAAACTACTACCCACTACTTTTCTTGGCATTGTAATATAAATCATATTCCTAAATAACGTATATTTTGAATTTTGCAAATAAAATCTTCTGTTTTTAAGAAAATGCTACTGAAAGTTGTGATCAGTTGAGCCGTACTGATTCGTGAGCCATTCGCTGACGCTTCGTAGAAGTTATAAAGAAAGGAGAGAAAATATAATGTATAATACTTTATTTGCAACCGATTACTAACCCCATAGAACGGGTCAATTTTTCGTTTAAAAAAAACATAAAATAAATTTAAAGAACATGTCGGAACCGCGCAAGTAAGGTGGAAATAGTTCACCAGTGCCTGGTGTAATTGGAAAAAATTTCCACCGGTCTGCCAAACTCAATAATTTGAGAAGCATTGTTTTAAGGGGTGAAACATCGATTTGAATTTGAAAGAATAAAAAATAAATTTTTCTGTTCCCTTTTTTCCATTTGCTGAAAGTTAATTGAAAAGTCAGTTTGTATCGTTTTAATTTAAATATTTTTAGTGTACCGATTTCAAATACCATTTTAGGAAAGAAATTTGCTCTACATTTCAATCGGGGAAGAGAAAAAAATCTTAAACTTCTCAATTAAAATAGAAAATGTGTTACTGTGGACGCCATGATATTTTCCCCAGTACTAAGTCTTAGAGAGAAACATCAAAAAGGAAGCCCATAGTGACCCCTGTCCAGATCAGAAAAAACACAAGAAATGACACTGAGTCAATGTGCCCCCCAATCAGTCGGTACTTATTTTTTCGCCTCTGGTCTGGTGTTAGGGATTTAGTAGTGTTTGGTCCGGTGTTGAGATTTGTGTCTAGCAAACGATGCCCTTCGGTTTTCCAAATCTTAGCCTCGGGTTGCTCATCATCTTCACTGTTGTCCTGCTCAATGAGTCGCCCTTTGGATGACTCTTCATTGGTGTTTTGGGCCACAGGTGGGAGATGACAACGTTGATTAGAAAAATCACAGCTTCTTCGAGCTAGAGACGAAAAGGATGACACACTGGGTTTCCTTGAGTCTAATTTATTCCCTTTAACCTGGGAACATTTGGAAAGTTCGTCATCGTTACAGGAAGATTCGAGATTTTCGCTTGTTTGAGATGGCTTTCTGTTATCTTTAGATTTGTTTGCGGGTAAAATGACTTGACGAACGAGTGAAACTTTCCTATAAATCCTTTGAAAGTTCTTTTTGGCCTTCTGGTGAAGCGACTCCTTCTGAAATTATACAAGATGAAATAAATTAGCTGCTATTTATTAGGATGTATTGACGGGGTTTTGTGCTGTATTTTATAAATGAATGTTTTTAGGCTTTAACTAGATTACTAAATTCTCACAATGACATCATCAAAACGTGCTCTCATTGCTTACCTCTTTCAGATGGTGTAGGAATACAATTACGATACTGTCTACAACTGTCAGAACAGATATGCTCAGCAATATGAAGATGTAAATGGTGACCTTGGGCATCTCGTGGGATGACCTTGGCAGCATATCACTCATCATGCTCATAAAGACCGTGAGAGCGAGCAGGACTGTTATACCTGAGAAACAGGATACAATTGAAATATAACAACAAACTGAGATAAATTGAGATGGAGATGAGATTTTAAAAAAGGAATTTGACAGAGTCAATATTTTGATATTAATTAACTAGCATATAAGTATGTTGGGGTTAAGATGGAGTATGACAGTGAAATTATTAATACGATTCAAATTATGAGAAACGAAGTTAAATATTGGTATATTTGGTGGCTGCAAATAATTTGTATTGATTTTCTAACCACTACTTTGATATCACTATCAAGCGTAGTAATAAGAAAATAAAACATCAACAAATGGCTTCTTCTATTCTTTTAAATTTATCAAAATAATCAAGTTTTATGTCAATCGGAGTATACTTCTTGAATCATGGTCACAAGACTAAGAAAGATGGTGTTAAAAGACTATAAGCCAATGAAGGATGCTCCTATCTGATCATAAGTGAAGTGAGACGTAAAGTGTTACTGTATTATGTTACTGTGAAATTAACTCACCGTATGAGATCTTCTCGCCAGGTTTGACGGGTATACAAAATACCAGAAGGTTTAGGAAAGACAGAAAGATAACGGGAAACAGAATGTTGATAAGAACATGAAATGGTCGTCTCTTGATAGTAAACGTCAACTGAAATTAAAATAAATAAGAAGGTTCCTATTATAATAAGTATTTTTGGCGATCTTGTCACAATATGGATTATTATAACTTATAGTACTCAAGTTTTAGATAATCGCAAATTGTTGCAAATATATTCATTTTATTGCTGAAAAAACTATATACAAAATCGTCTTTGCATTATTGCCTTACGGTAAAAAATAGAATTATCTTAACGAAAGAATTTTTTTTAAAAATAACATCAAAATATTATTAATTTTCTATAATCATGTTGTTTAACGTTAGACTAGCCTCATCTTTCCCAATCATGGCGATGTGCTTTGAGGTGTAACGGATGAAAGTAACACGGTACCTGTACAGAAGAGAAGCTCATGGATTCTGTTGTTATGTTTAAAGCTTCTATTCGTCTGTGTTGGAGGTCCCATTCCTCATGTGTAGTTGAGTATCCAATGCCGATATCAGATGGGGACGTCACAAATTGAAGCTCGTCTTTTGTCAGCGACATGGCAACAATCTGAAGGAGATGGCCACTAATAGTATGACTTAACTGTTGCTTTTTTATATAGTTTAGATTATCAAAATGTTTTAAAATTTAAATTTACTGGTTTTATATTTTGGCTTTTCTATGATACGGTACAAAAAATCATAAACTTGTCAGTATCCGTCAAACTCTTTCTGGGGGAAAGTTTATATTCATTCGAGTTTTTCTAATTCAAATAAGTCAATATGAACAGGGAAAATTACGCTTGAAGGTTAAATAATTTCATCTTGGAAATGTGTTATATTCAGAGTTAAATTACTATTTCAGAGAACAATAGATTTCACACAAAATAATTTCAAGTAACTCTTCTGTAGCTAAAGCTCACCTAATGGACCAAACAAAAGTAAGTGGGTTTTTTTACAAAATATAGCAGAATACCTCTATGCTAAACATCAGTGAGTAGATCTTAGCTTACCTAAACATAAATACATTTTCCTTAACAAATAATATATGGTTATTTCTTAACAAAACATTTATTGATGAGTCTCAAAAAATATTCTTTGGTATTTATCCACATAAAGATTTCGCTGAACTTTGCAAGTTCGATTCTTTATATAATTTTATAATTTGTTACATGTTTAAATGTTTTAGATGAAATTCTCCCACCCATGATGCTCTCGCGTGATTGCCCCAGAAACGTGTTGTTTATCTATACTAATAAAAGGGAAAGCCCTCACTCACTGACTGACTGACTCACTCACTCACTCATTCATCACTAATTCTCCAACTTCCCGTGTAGGGGAAGCATGAAGCTTTGGGAAGTTCTTGGCTACCCTCTCACGACGAAAATTGGCGAAAAAGAATTTTTTAAATCTCGCTCATGTGGGGCCGGGGGCCCAAAAACATTTTTTTCATTATTTGGGCTCTATAAAAATTAAAAATCACCAATTTTCCTATTTCCCATTTTATAAGTAGTATAATGCTTTAGTTTCTGCCTAGATAACCTACTTGTATGACACACGTCTGCTCGTCAAATGGGTAATTCTTCATGTGCAGCTCACATGCAGTAGGAAAAAGACTTCCAGGAACCCAAATAGTTTTACCATTGTGGAACATGAAAACAGGACTAGAAAATAATGAGTACAATTTGTTGTCAAGAGCAAGAGTTTTTTCGTTGATCTATGTAAGCATAACTCAAAATGTTTAACTGGGGTTTTCTACAGAGATATAATGTAAAATTATTTTTATAAAGAACATATAGTTTAATCTCTAGCAAATAATTTAGCAGCTAACGGGAATATCAAATTTAGGGAATTACTTTTAAAATGCGTTGAATTTTAGTACTGCGTAATAGAGCTGACGAATAAGGGGGTTTTTTTTAAATGAAATTTGACATGTTTTTGGGGGATTATTTTTTTTTAATACATAGTAGATCTGTACTGTAATTAAAAATAAACTGAGCGAAAACTGTTCATTTGACCTTTTCCTAAAACCGATACGAAAAGAAAAGTCGATTTTTTTCAAAGGTCGAGTTTCGTATTTTTTATATCCGAGGCTGAAGAAAAGCCGATTTTGAACAAATTGAAATTTCCTGTTTTCCTTATATCTGCGATAAAAAATTTAATTGATCAAACTTATTAAAATGTACTTTGTAATAAACACGTAACAATAACGATTATTTATAATCGTACTTCATAAAAGATGCACACTTGAATATATCTGAAAGAGACTCACGATTTATGGTCCGCGAAAAGATCTCTTTCTCCAATTGTGTTCATCAAAATGACCCTTGGCCTCCAGATCTTCTCCGGCAAAGGATGTATGACTGTCTGGCCATTATATTTAGCTGGGTCCCAGACAATACGCTGTTATACAAAAATGTACGCTATCATTATATTTCTAATAACCACAGAAAATTTTCGAAACTTTTCCTGATTTTTTTTTTATTCGTCATCTTTTACCTTTCATTTTTAAAGAAATGTAAATATTTTGGATTTTTGCCATCAAATTCTTACGGTCCAATTAATTTTTTAAAACTCAGAGAACGCTTTTTAATATCATTAGGTAAGCCGTCTTTTGATAACTCAATACATTCAATTTAATTTATGAAAAAAAAATAATTTAAGAAAAGAAGTTTTATTATCAAAATACTATTATTTTAAAAAGTAGACAGATTGATCTATTTGTTAATGTAAAGAAAAAATTTCGTCTACTTATCAATAAAAGAATTCATTGGTACGTCCTTACCTCATCATTCCAGCTAAAGACAAGGAAACCATTACAAACAAAACTCTGGAGAACATCATTGACTTCAACGATTGAGACCAACTCAAAACTGACGTTGACGAAGATGGTCTGTGCTTGGTCTTTGATTGGTCTGATCTCAGTGTTGTAGTTGTCGCTGCTGAGCTTGTCTCGGTATATGGCCATGGTGGCCTCGTACGTTTGACTTGTCACTCTGAGTGCAAACGTGACCAGCAGCAACATGCGCCACAATATATTCCACGAAACATAAATACGTGCCATATGTATGGTCATCGTATTCAGACTCCAAGTGTATGTGCTGACTTTGTTTTGTAAGAAATAAAATCTATTTTACACCGAAAATTTCTCATTCACTGCTAGACAACTTTCAACAACATTTAAAAAAATCCATGCAAAAAAGACATCTGGAAAATAAAAATGTTAAAACATTTTTAAATTTTAAAATATTTGAATTATTATTCTTAGATTTAAAAAGGTAAATATATCGCTTAGTAAACGGAAAAAAAAAACTTACTTATTTCCATCATACAGAATATTATATTTTAAAAAATTTCCTGACCACATTTTCTAGCACATTTGTTGATGAACAAACACACACTTTCCTGTCTTTCAAATCAAACGTCCTTTAGACTTTGTGGAACATGTGAATCTGTAGTTCATCATTTTAATTTTCAAACACAACTTGGAGCACTTGGCTGGTGAATGTCAAAAAGATATCAATCAATTCGAAGTCAGTTTAAATGAGAATTAAAATTGGAATGCTACAAAACAAATCCTGTCTCATGATTGGCACGTGGGTATAACACAGCTGTATCATGTGACAGTCAAAACGAATTTGGTATCATGACCGAGATACCAGCACTTATAAATAATGACCACTACACTGCAATGTTTTACGCCAGCGATGTACGTCTTTTGTAATCCAGTAGGTAGAAATACTCCCCATTCCAATATCTCTGGATACTGATATGATCCAACTGAACATTTTGTCACATGACAATTTGTGTTTCTGACTTTTCGCTCTGCTTCATAAAACTTCATCGCTGGCAAATCTCCAAAACTCGCAAATAAGCATCATTTGTTTTGTTTGTTGTTTTTTTATTATACGCTTAAATGTCATGAATCGTAAGAACTATAGAAAGAAAAATTGATTAATTTAACTTTTTTTTCTTAACGAGAGCTATGTGTCCTTGACTTACAATGCGGAATGTTCCAGTTCTGGGCGCACCGATCGTGTTCGTTCAGATGGAAGAAGTCACGCCGCTGTTGATATTAATTACATTTAACGCCACTTTTGATATTATATTTCACGCTACTCCTGATATTGGCTTGCAGCTCCCATTTACATGTCAATCAAAGGCGAATAACTCGAGATTTTGTTTGAGATATTGATACAGTGGTCTACCCCCTGGTTAGAGCGACGGTAAACGGGTTTTGTCTCTTTGCAATGAGTTTGTCTCGTGACCAAACAATACCGATTTTTTAACAAAAGAAAATCTGTTTCTTCAGACAATGTCCCGATCGCCACGGAGTCAGTGTGAGGGCGGCCACTCCAATATCTCCTGGGGTAAAGTGACTCCCACGTCAATCGAATTTTAAAGGGGGTCATAGTTCATAATATGTTTATACGGTTATCAGAAGATCTGCAATGACCAAATTGATTGAACGATCACAAAGACTACACAAGCAGACGAACCGTGAACGTCTCGTCCGACGAAGCTGATGTCACGGGTTGATGCTTTTCAAATACGAAGATTAAGGGACTGAATGTGTTCCTCCACATTGTGTTAGGAACGGCTCTGGTTTTGTTTTATGTCATGTGACCACCACTGCGTTGAGTACGTCTAAACTGAAGGTCCTATTTTAACTTGGCGGAAAGCGATGGAGAAATGGCTGAAGTTTTTGTTCGTGACGTACGGTACATCTGAACTCTAGTGCTCCACATTTATTAAGAAAAAACGGAGCTCATTTAAATTAGTGTAGGAGATTTGTGCATTGGGGTCATTGTTGCTTTCAACTAAGTTCAAGGTTGAACACATCTTGAGTTTTTTTCATGGCATCCAACAGTAACATGTGCTGTACACTTAAATGGTCTCTCTGGAACCAAAAATAGATACTTAGATTAAATCTTAACAATTCCTTCGTGTCAATTAGATATTGCAAATAGTGCGCCCTTTTCATGAGGGTCTCGATAAATACTCTCCCAACTCCCGTCCCCCGTGTGTCTGATTTCTGAAAACATTTTCTGAAACAAATAACCCCTTCCCGTCCACCGTACTATTCTTTAGCCTTTCAAAGAATTATCAGAACTGCATCATTCATGACATCTAACAAGCAGGGGTGGGTCTGGTTAAGGTGTTTACTTAAACATAATTTAATGTATGGCGTCTTTCAGTCTAGTCAAGTTCCAAATTAGCTTTTATCGATTAGTATTGATAAACATGCATTGGTTTTATGGACTTTTTAATTAACTTGCGGCTTTTTGTTTAGTTCTAAAATTATCCATATTAAAAAGTCAGATTGACATACTTTATATAAAATCAATAGCCGTAAAGTTTAAAAAGCTACACTTAATGACAGATGTGTATGCAAATAGTGCATCAGGCACTAGAATCTAGATGAAATGTGTAATGTAGAAAATTTATTATAGAAACTAGAATTATAATCATCATACTTTAAATAGATTCGCTCTTTAAGTGTCATTATTGGCACCCCTGGTGTTCAGTGTACTGTTAGCTTTGGGGTCATAGTCTTGACGGGAGTTTTATTAACGTGGACTTTAAGACAAGGGTCTTATGACAGAGGTCTTCTGATCAGGTGTCTCATTCTCAGTAGCCTTATTGACGGTGGTCACGTGTACAGAGCCTAATTGACAGAGGACACGCTTACATAATCTTATTGACAGGTGTCACGCTCACAAAGTCTTATTGACATGGGTCACGCTTACAGTTATATTGACAGGGGTCACGCTTACACAGTCTTATTGACAAGGGTCACGCTTACACAGTCTTATTGACATGGGTCACGCTTACACAGTCTTATTGACAAGGGTCACGCTTACACAGTCTTATTGACATGGGTCACGCTTACACAATCTTATTGACATTGGTAACGCTTACACAGTCTTATTGACAAGGGTCACGCTTACACAGTCTTATTGACATGGGTCACGCTTACACAGTCTTATTGACAAGGGTCACGCTTACACAATCTTATGGACATGGGTCACGCTTACACAGTCTTATTGACACGGGTCACGCTTACACAGTCTTAATGACAAGGGTCACGCTTACAGTATTATTGACATGGGTCACGCTTACACAGTCTTAATGACAAGGGTCACACTTACAGTATTATTGACATGGGTCACGCTTACACAGTCTTATTGACAAGGGTCACGCTTACAGTCTTATTGACAAGGGTCACACTTACACAGTCTTATTGACATGGGTCACACTTACACAGTCTTATTGACATGGGTCACGCTTACACAGTCTTATTGACAGGGGTCACGCTTACACAGTCTTATTGACAGGGGTCACGCTTACACAGTCTTATTGACAGTATTGACAGGGGTCACGCTTACACAGTCTTATTGACAGGGGTCACGCTTACACAGTCTTATTGACAGGGGTCACTTGTACACATGTACTAATGTTGCCATTGATGCAATTTTTCAATTTTATTGTCACTTCTTTTTTCTGTCTTGTGTCGCTTGATGGGGGAAACCAAATATAACAGTATAAAGAGTCTCGTGTTTTCTGTTTCAGAAGCACTCAAGAAGGTGAAGACTGATAATAATAATAATTTAATGATAATTTATATAGCTCTGTATCCCAGACAGGAGCAAGGCTCACGGCGCTTTAATAAGAGAGCCCCTGTTTATGAGCCAAGTCTAATGAAAAGTCTGGTAATAATTTATAAACACAAAAAAAAAAAACTTTAGAAATATGGAGTTCGTTGTCATCTAATTACCGCAACATCTGAACTGATTGTAAACTGTTGCAGACAGCGTGACATCACATTACATTCACAGCACTTGATCAGCTATAATAGTGAACGCAAAGAAAACGTTATTTTGTGGCGATTTGAATCGAATATTTAATCTCAAAACTCCGGGGNGGGGGGGTTTCAAGACGCCCCATGAAGAGCGCAGGCTCGCAACTGCTGATTATCTTCCACATGTAGGATCTCAAAACTTACAGTTACATTCTAAATGAATTTTTAAAAAATAACATTCCAGTTGCTGAGAATAAAGCATGAGACACAAAGCCATGAATGGGCATCACAGAAACAATATCAGGTAACCTTATCTCTTCCCTCGATAGAAGTCTGTTGGTAGCGTGAAAATGAAGCTCTCACGTTCCTGACTTCCAGTCCTTAATTTGTTTACTTTACTAGCAGCATCCGCATATTTAAAAACATAGACAATAATATTGGGACGACTGGTACTACATTTGATATCTGTCGATTATGGTGCAGAAATAGAAAAACTTTTGCAGAAATAGACGATAGATACCAATTAGCGACAAATTAATATTCTATGTATGATGATTTGATTAATAGGCATTCGGAAGAACCATGGTGTTGTTAAATAACATTAGGTTGTTAAATACATGCGTTTAATTATGTTGATATCTGTGTTTCAATGTATTTTATCATGTTAATCTGTTAAATTTTTAACAAGTTTGATTTCATGGGGAAAGATTTGTTGTCAAACAACAACGCAGATAATTTCAATACCTTTAACAAAGTAAATCTAACAATTTTGATGAATACTTTTTTTTTTAATCCAGAAGTACTTTCAAGTACTTTAGCATAACATTTTCTAAAGAAATATTTAAGACATTTAAGTTATCGTTAAATAATACTAGATCTAAATTCAAAGTTGCTGTCCCTTTATTGGGTGTATTGCCAGATAAGTTAAGCATAATTTTTTACTTTAACTTAAATGGGAGTTTACAAAAGTAGCATTTTCGAAAAAAAAATAATTTTTGTTAGACTTAACCAGAATAAATGTTCCCGTTACTGTTCCATTAAATTTAACAACAACTTTTCCGGTCTTTTAATCTTTTAAAAATATGTTTTTTAAAAGTATAAGGAAAGTATTCTTTCCTAGATTTTTATTTTCCATTTAGATCTAACCTCTTACAATAATTGCACTTTCTAGCAACGTATAATTGTGTGTTACAATTTTGTGCATCGATTTCCCGGGCTGACCTTTATTTGGTCCCCAGGATAAGTAGGGTACGCGAAACCCAAAAACCCGAAACTAACAGCCCAGACCTGGAAGGTTGAAGTCCGGTTAGGGCTAGCTAGGGAGTTAGACAGATGATTACAGTCGCTGTACGGAACTTAGACGGCGACGTCCATGGCGGAGAATGCCCTTGTTTATGATGAAATCCATTGAACCCGTTGAGGGTCGGGTCATCCGAAGCGACCGTTTCGTTCCCATTTCTAGCTATATCAGTGAGCGGCACTGTTAATGGCCAGGAGGGCAAGCAAACCACTAGAAGAAATGCCGTGAAGAACTTGGTCGGACGTCAGCTCCGAGGAAACCTTCCCATAAGGGGTTCCCTTACCAAACACTATGTGGTTGGTTACTGCTGTTGCCCGCACCCCCTGGGAGGGCTACATTGATGTTCCCCCTATTTTGCGACAGTCCCAGTTTGTTAGACCCGTAATCTGTGCCGTTGTGGCCCCGCAGCAATGGCGGGTCGAAGTAGATGAAATCGACAACCTCCTTTTTGGGAAATAACCCGTTGAGAGTCAGGACGGCGAGCTTCAAACAAACTCTTAGAGGTGACCGATCCGGGGGTTCCCCCGTCGGTTAACTGCTGTTGGTGGAGAGTTGAGAGCTGACGGAGGATTCCCCCGAAGGGTCCTATAAGAGTCTAAGTGACTCAGGGCCATTGATGCCACCTCAAATGTGCATTGATTTTTCAATTTAATTTCTTTTAATATTTTAATTTTCAATCTTTGATAATGCATTGTCATTGCCGTAAAGAAAATTATAAACGATAATTTGTATTATATAAGCATTTATTCCATCCGGTTCAATTAAGTTTTTCAAAAAAAAGTAAACAGTTATTCATATTTCATACATTTACTATTCATGTTGACATCTACAAAAATAGAATGCACGTTACATATTAAATCAAAATTGTTTCAGACGTGTTATACCTCTTATAAAATGTTGGATCCCGAATTATTTACATGTACTGACTGATTCGCAGCAGGGACTTGACTTTACTTTAGCTTCGATCAACGCAAGAGAAGCACTTAGACGTTCATGCCTAGAATGCTGCCTTTAATAATGAAGGGCCCAATGTGGCTTGTTGAGGAGCTTAAAAAAAAACTAATATGTTCCAGCTGTTATGGGAGAGAACATGTGACTGACATGCCAACGTGGCTACTATTGGTTAAAGTCAATTCAATTCTAAGTCTACACGATTAGATAAGTTGTGGTTTGTCGTAGTATATTGTTAATAATAACAAATTCAAAACTTTCTTTATATTTCATTGAAGTTTGAATCTAAAAAATTTACAGTATTAACAAAATGTTTTAAGCTGATTCGACGACTGTAAAGATTCCAATTTTCTTCTGCCATTAAATTTCCAACACTCTATTTGCTGTAAAACATACTTTAAATAAACGGATCTTTTTTTTTTTAATTATTTTTTTAAAGGTGCAATTTAATGTGATTTTAGTTATTTTAAATGACATCTATGTTGAAAAATTATTTGACAAAAGTCTAAACAAGCAAAATTCAGTTTAATTATAAAAGTTGTATACACAATTCACATACTGTTATCTTTGTTTTTTCGTTTCAAGACGAACAAATAGTAATTAGTGACAAATATTTACATTATGTGAGAATGCCCGCAGAAGAATAGATGAATAATTTTTACTTTAAAAATGATGGTTTCGTTGTTGGTAAAGTGCTGATAATAATTTGTTAGTATAACCAGAGCAGGTGTCACGAAATAAAGTCTCCCCCAAAATAAAGTCTCCCCCGGAGAAATTATTTTAAAACAAAATCGCCCCCGGAGAATTTGTTTTAAAATATTATCTCCCCTTTTAAAATGGATCCTCCCCTTAATTATTGGAAATTTTAAATAATTGTTTTATTCCACTTTATTACTTAAAATACAGTTTGTATTTGTTCTTCATGCATTTGTGTATGATTTTTGGACATTCAACAATCATAAGCTTAGTCAGGGGAGTAGCAATTTGCGGGCTTAGGGAGTGTATGCCTGGATACACACATTTTTAGAGGTGGCTTATAGCCCAGAGTTATTTAAAATAATAATAGACAAATGATTTGAAAAATAAAGATGATCAAGTAATACTAGAACGCCACACCGAATTATTGGAACAAAAATTCACTATTGACGTTTTTGAGCATCACCCGTGGCTAGGACGTACACGAAATTTACGATTTTGATGTGTGCATTATAATGATTCAAAAATAGTATTACCGAATTTTGTCGATAGCCTTTATTAAGTTTTCAGAAGTATCTTTAACAAATTCAATTTGGCAATGATTGTTAATTTATTTTTAAAAATTTAGTAGACTTTTAAATTATATTAAAAGAGATTTCAAATGGGATTACTTATTGTGTAGCCATCTCAAGGAACATAGAACATGCCAAAACTAAGGCTCTTAGATCACACGCCTTCACGATGAATGTCTTAGCTTGGGTGGGAGTCACTCGATAGTTTTTTTTTCTATAACATAAATCAACTTGATCTGTAGAGATCTGGATTTAGGTGAGGCGTCCGCATAGTTAGATTCAGATTCGCGTATAGGTGTGCCCTTGAATTAGGCATAAAGTCAATTATCTTACGGAATGTAAGAGCCCAGAAGACTGAAAGGTGAGCTTTTTTATTGGTGGCATGGGCCAGGAAAGCGCAAAGAGTCATTTGTTAGGCATGCACGAGACTAGCTAATGAGTAGATTGCTTCAAGACGGGCACATACTGTCCATTTATGTTGTCCTTCGAGTCATGGTTTTTTGAACTATGATGAAGACTGTGTAGGACACCTGCATGGTCTAATGAGTTAATCTAATGTAATAGTCACGTACTGGGAGGCTTGAGGGAGTTATGTATAGTTTTAAGTTGTACGATCATCAAGTAATCAATGGAAAACATAATTTAACCGATAATAAAACGATTGAGTTAGGCTGAAATAGGTTTTTGGGGCTGTAACCCGAGTAGAGAAGAGATCGCAATATAAGGTGGTGAGTTGTGTGGGAAATTCATTACAGAATTAGACAGCAAGAGTTAAGAGATTGGCTAGTCAAAATTCAAAGCAGAAGTGGATATTATATGTGCTCATTCGTTTTAATATTCTATTGATTTTATCATGGATCCGAGTTTAGTTGCGGATATCGTGGATTATATTGAAAATAAAAAGTTTCCGAAATCCTACACAAAGAATTCCAAAAGGAGATTGCGTGAACAAGCTGCATCTTTTGTTGTAACGAAGGGAACACTCTATCACAAAGGTAAAGGTGAAAAGAAGCAGAGAGTTGTCATTGCCAAACATGAAACAATCAATATCATACAAAGTCTGCATGACGACGTAATAGGTGGATGTCATTTCGGACAGGACGCAACAATCAGAAAAGTTAGTGAAAGGTTTTGGTGGCGCGGTATGGCTAAGGACATTCGTGATTACTGCAAAAGTTGTTGTCATTGTCAGAGGATGAATCCCAACAATAAACTACTAGCAGCTGAGTTGCATCCGGTTAAAGTGACAGATATATTTGAACGCTGGGGTGTAGTTTTGATCGGTCCATTAAATGAAAGACAATCAGGAAAGCGGTTTGTAATTGTAGCAACTGAATATCTAACAAAGTGGGTTGAAGTAGCAGCCCTGCCAGACAAATCAGCTCTTTCTGTACACGAATTCTTGATCAATCTTGTCTTCCGTTATGGAGCTTGTCATTTCCTGCTGCACGATCAGGGGAGAGAATTTTGCAATGCTCTTGTAAAGAATTTGTGCGATATAATGTCTATAAAACAATCGACTTCATCAGCGTACCATCCACAGAGTAATGGCCTGACAGAAAGATTCAATCAGACACTAATAACACAACTGATGAAGTTAGTGAACACAGAAAAGAACAATTGGGACGACTTTTTGCAACCGATAGCCTTTGCCTACCGAACTAACCG
>MUZC01000077.1:527631-559547 GCA_002072015.1 Radix auricularia | reverse complement strand
AGCGGTAGATGCAAACACAGTACAAATATTGCATGACAGAAACCATTGGATAACTGTAGCTAGTACTGATGATGGAGTAGTGTTTGCTGATAGTATGCGTGGGTCAATTTCTGACGATGTCAAACGTCAAATGAAACAGTTGTTTAATAATAAATGTGACGATCTAGGAAATTTGCACGTGACACTTCTTCCTAGTCAACGGCAACACAACAGCAAAGACTGTGGAGTTTACGCGGTCGCTAACTCATTCAAACTTGCATTAGGAGCATTAGACTTGCAACGGGAAATATTTGTTACTTCAGAAATGCGTGCCCATCTCTGCCGTTGTTTGAGTGAAATGACTGTCATCTCGTTTCCCAAAGAAAGAAAAGCCAAACGTGGACGAAAGGAACGTGGAACGTTAATAACATTCTAAAACAGTGGTGACGAACCTATGCCACGCGTGCAACAGACGGCACGCAAATCCTCATCAGTCGGCACACCACTGTAATATTACTTCCTTAATAAAAATCACTGGCTTGGTACTTTGTGTTGGTGCTTTACAAGATAAAAGTAGGTGTTAATTCAATTTTGAGCCCGTGGCCCCAAAAAGGTTCGCCATCACTGTACTAAAACTTTCCCTTTTCATTCTGTAAGTTAATCATTTCTTTGAAATATTTTTCACGTATTTCTTTGTAGGCTGTTTTATGTAATTGATCAAGATTAATTATGTTTAGTGCCTGATAATATTGTAATGTCCTGCAATTAATTATTTGACTTTATTAATTTATGTAAAAGTGTTTAGGTTCACCATAATAATTATTATTTTAATATAGGGAAGAAAACAAGTTCAAGTGACATTTTCACACACGCATATGCACACAAACAAAAAACACACACATACACTACACATTAAAACTGTAATATAAATGCAAGATTAAACATAAAACATTGATAAACTTATGACGCAATAATCTCCGGTAAAAAAGGAAGCGTCCATAATCTATAAAAAAAATTATGTCCATCGACATGTGTGTATGTATGATGTATGTATGTTTGTATGTTCGTATGTGTGTATGTATGTTTAATATTATGTTTATTATATATTAATATATACATTATAAAATATTAGCTATTGGCGTAGGTGTAATTGCAAGTGAAGAAACAAGACTTCAACACTTTGTGGTCTGATTAACAACTTTCTCCAATGATTCCCTTCTGCCAACTCCTATTACCTTTTAAACCCTACATTTATAGCCAGCTATCCTCTCAGTTCACGACCAGGCACAATTGCCATTCACAGCACAAATCCCGTGTTCCATGCTCAGTCAAGTCCTTGTGCTTATACAATGTATACACAAGTGTCTTACAAAATTGTAATAATTTTTTTTATTAAATCTTATAAAGAATACTTTGTAACTGTAATTGCAATTGTTGCTTAATTCTCATCCTCGAAGTATTTTATGTCTACTATTTAAAAAGAAAAGTTTAAATTGTAGTTAGTTGTGATTTTTTTTGTATTCACCCTTATAAGTCTTATATTTTAGAAATGTTCGCAATATAATATTGTAACATCAAAGTACCATGTAAAGACTTAATAAAATATGTTAAAGGATGTCTAGATTTGTCTATCCTTAATGCCATATTTAGTTGAGACACTTTAGACACAGGAGGTATAAATTATACTGAGAAAACTTCATGGTTGTCATGATTATTGGAGCAAATTTCTCAATTTTATGTAATAGCCCGGATGTTAATTAATTTCCTACCCATCAATACAAAATAATAAGAATTTTAAAATATTTTTGAGTTTAAGAACTGTTACGGCTGTTAAAATTCAAATTCTTAAAGAAAATAATACATTGGAAAGTAAAAAAATCATGTTAAGCCTGGTCCCTTTTGGAACTCAGGACGTGTTAGCGCATTTTCGTATTATGTATCAGTACTTATGTTAGATATCAGCATTATGTAGTTATCAGTAATTGTGTTTAGATTTTAGACATATTTTTATGAATTTTCTTGTGTAATGAATATACCTGACATTTTTTTAATTTAAAAGTCATTTCTTTACATTTTAAAAAAATTTATTTTTTCTTTCTAAAACTTACTACAAGTCACCACAAATGATGACGTAAAACTCTCTAAACTTTTACACATATTCTAATGACGTCAACCAAAAAAAAAACTAATTCTTTTGCACACCTTCGCACCACTCTTGAATGCTTGAAAAATGATGTATTCGACTTCCGGCAATGGCGGCCGTTCCCTGCGCCAGTGTTACCTCTCGAATCGCAAAGTTTTTTGGTAGTTTTAACAGGGTTTTTTAACGGATCGAGTAACTGAGTGTTGATGCACAAATGGCAGGTCAGGACATACAAAAAACATATATACATCATGGGTCTAGGACTTATGGATGCTGTGATCAAAGGTGATGACAGACGGACAAAACGGGTGCAATAGCGCATTCGACTTCTCGAAAATGCGCTAAAAATAATTTAATATTCATGATATGAGATTAGCTTTTTGTGCATGGTATTGTTA
Organism: Radix auricularia; assembly: GCA_002072015.1. NCBI lineage: Eukaryota > Metazoa > Mollusca > Gastropoda > Lymnaeidae > Radix > Radix auricularia. Next base: position 557,027 of record MUZC01000077.1, on the reverse strand, counting down.
TCAAAATAAATTCCAAAAATTAAACCTGATTTTCTGAATTCTTTAAACATAATTTTATTTTAACAATCAATTTGGGGGCGTACGTAAACTTTCGACTAAATACATGAAAGAAATTTTATTCCTTACAAAATATTTGATATATAGATTCTATATAAAGCTGATTATGCCTAAATTAATATGTAGAAAAGGTTCCCAGATATGCCACTCATGGAAGAACTTGATGTCGTGCCCACACAGGATGAGCTTAGCAAAGCAATTGACAGTCTAGCTTGTGGAAAAGCGCCTGGGAATGATGGAATACCACCAGAGGTTCTAAAGAGTGGCAAGACAGCTTTACTCCAACCATTGCACGAGATTCTGTCCCTCTGCTGGGAACAGGGCTACATCCCCCAAGACCTAAAGGATGCAAATATAGTGACACTATATAAAAACAAAGGTGATTGGAGTGATTGCAATAATTATCGCGGCATTTCACTCCTTAGTATTGTGGGAAAGACATTTGCCCGCGTTATACTAACACATTTACAAAGACTAGCATCCCGCGTCTATGACGAATCTCAGTGTGGTTTCCGGTCCGGTCGGTCTACCATAGACATGGTGTTCTCCATACGACAGCTCCAGGAAAAATGCAGAGAGCAGCAGATGCCACTATACATTGCATTTGTGGACCTTACAAAAGCCTTCGACTTAGTCAGTCGCAACGGGCTATTCCATATACTGGCAACAATTGGCTGTCCCCCTCATCAACTTGCCATCATCAGACAGTTCCATGAAAATATGCTTGGCACAGTGCAGTTCGATGGAGCTAAGTCAGAGGCCTTCCCTGTCAGCAGCGGAGTTAAACAAGGTTGTGTACTCGCACCAACACTCTTCGCAATATTCTTCTCTGTACTTCTTCGATACGCATTCAAGGATAGCAGTGAGGGAATCTGGTTACATACCAGAGCTGATGGAGGACTTTTCAACACTGCCCGCCTCCGAGCCAAGACCAAAACGACGGATGTCCTAATTCGAGAGCTACTATTTGCGGATGATGCGGCACTAACAGCACATACAGAATCTGGTTTGCAACAACTCGTGTCAAGCTTCTCCAATGCCTGCAAAGAATTTGGTCTGCAAATCAGCTTGAAAAAGACAAACATCATGGCCCAAGACACTCGACCTCCTCCTACCATAAATATCGATAATGAAAACTTGGAGGTTGTGGACAGCTTCACCTACTTGGGATCCAAGGTCTCCAATACACTGTCCATTGAAGAAGAAATAAACAGCAGAATTGGCAAGGCAGCCGCAACAATGGCTAAACTAAATAAGCGGGTCTGGCAAAACACCAAGCTAACGGAGAAAACCAAACTGTGCGTCTATCGAGCCTGTGTCATCAGTACACTACTATATGGGAGCGAGACATGGACCACTTATACATCACAAGAGCGTAAGCTTAACAGCTTCCATTTGAGATGCTTGCGCCGCATCCTTGGTATTAAATGGCAAGAAAAAGTGCCTAATAGTGAGGTACTAACGCGTGCCAATACCCAAAGCATGTTCTCAATTCTTAGTGAAAGACGCCTGAGGTGGCTAGGACATGTCAAAAGAATGAGCCCCGGCCGCATCCCGAAGGACCTCCTATATGGTGAACTTGCTTCAGGAAAGAGGAAAACAGGTCGCCCACGCTTGCGATTTAAAGATGTCTGTCAAAGGGACATGAAAGCAGCCAAAATACATACAAGTGACTGGGAGTGTAAGGCAGAAGACCGATCTACGTGGCGCACAGTTGTCAAAGAGGGCGTCATAGTAGCCGAGGAGCGAAGAATGGAGGAGGCTGCAGACAGAAGAGCTAGGAGAAAGGCCAAAACATTTGGAAGCACAGAACTCGTGTGTAAAAACTGTGGCAAAGACTGTCACTCAAGGATAGGACTGCACAGNATTTTTTACTTGTACTTGTAGTTAAATAAATAGTCTAACAAATTATTCCTTTGGTATATAAAAATGACTGTTTGAAATACTTAAATAAAAGTAGCCAACTTTAAGTGAATTATTAGATTTTAAATTTGATATCAAACATATAGGACGCGCCTCTAAAGAGATATTACAGGGTTACTGCACTATTTAAATTTATGCCTCCTAACAAGAAACTGCCTTGGGAGTAGAGTTTAAAAAAGAAACACACTGTATAATCAGGTCATGGGCTCAACAAGTCATTGGCGTTGTCCCAGATATGGTTTCATTGCGTGCCGCTTCTTTAATTGGGTCGCTCCAACCCCGTCCCCAGCCCCCACCCCCAATTCAACAGAGGATTTGTGGTGTCTACTGAAATTGTAGGGCCTATTAGCGAGATGGAGACAGAATTTCTCACCGTCTGAACACCTGACATGTGTGCAAATTTACCGTTTATGGAAACAACACAACCCATGCCTTCAAAGACACAATACTTATTTTTTTTAAATGCTTGATACCAACTCCGTCAGAGTCAATTTGTACAGTGAGAAAAAATTCAAGTATTTGAGAATTTTAAAAAAAATTGTTACACCCCTGAGGGGTGTAAAACGGAGTGGTCCACACCCCCACCCCCATATCTCTCTGTATCTACGCCACTAACATAAATAGAATTAAAGTAAACATGTGTGAATAATACAAATTTAATTATTCGTTATTCTATTGTTTTTGAGTAATCTCTTTGTACTATATTAAAAGTGAGTTTTGAGGGGGGGGGCGGATTTATTTTGGGGAGACATTATTTTATGGGGTAAGGGAGAATTTATTTTAATCGGGAGGAAACATTTTCGCTCCCGGAGAATCTGTTTTAAAACAAAATCACCTGGGGGAGACTCTGTATGGGGGGAGGATTTATTTTGCAACACCGGCCTAAGGGAATTGGAGGCCTTGGCGGCGTGTATTTGGTGGCGTAAATGTACTAGAAAAATAAAATAATAAAGATGAAAAGATTCTTGTGCAAGGCCCCCCCCCCACCTAATGATAAGACTAATCGGAGGCCCAAGGCAGCTGCCTAGTTTGCCTATGTCTAAAGCCGGCCCTGTTCAAACAGCTGATTGGGTACATACATTGATCGTGAAAATGGACTTTATTTGAAAAGAAAGCTTAATACTTAATTGAAAATGAAGAACTCAAACTCAGATTGAAAGCAAGTCAAACGATTGGACAGTCCTTATTCCGGTAACACCGTTCCAAAAATCTAGTTAATATACTGCCATACTTACAAGAAATCCTAACGTAACAGCAAACCATAAAGCCATAAAAACTATAAATGATATTTTATCAATATGTTTTCCAACCAAACGATAGTTGTTTTTGCTTCTCTTGAAGTTGTCACCAATCTGTGGAATACCCTCTGAAATATGTTTACGCAATTTCCGTGGCAGTTCGGAGTTTTGTTCCTTCAAATCCGCAACACTGTCCGTGAAGCTCATCACGTCTTTTTCCTTGGAGTGGTCTTCCCTTGTCATTGGTGAGACAGCGCGTTGAATACGTCTAATCTTTGTGAACGCGCTTCTAAAGTTCTCTTGCGCCATTTGGTGTCTCTCCTCTTTCTGAAATATTTTCACAACGCATTTTTATCATATTGTTTTCCTTAGGGCAAAAAAAAAAACAACCTGCACGAATGTGTTGAATATTTTACATTTCCTTTTATTCATTTACTGGTATTTGGAGAAATTTTAAAACATAAAATAATTAAATTTGGCCCTTTTTATAATATTTTAACTTATCAACAGCAAAGCAGTGCAAAAATGTTAGCCCAAAGAAGTTTTTTTTAATGGAATTTTCTAACTGATAACCCCTGACTTAATATTTAAAATCATTAATAAACTTCATGCAGTCCCCAGCTGTTATTCCTCTCCTACTCACTACTCACCTCGTCCATATGATAGAAATAAACGATGATGATACTACTCACCTCGTCCATGTGATAGGAATAAACGATGATGATACTACTCACCTCGTCCATGTGATAGGAATAAACGATGATGATACTACTCACCTCGTCCATATGATAGATATAAACGATGATGATACTACTCACCTCATATGATAGATATAAACGATGATGATACTACTCCCCTCGTCCATATGATAGATACAAACGATGATGATACTACTCCCCTCGTCCATATGATAGATATAAACGATGATGATACTACTCACCTCGTCCATATGATAGATATAAACGATGATGATACTACTCACCTCATATGATAGATATAAACGATGATGATACTACTCACCTCATATGATAGATATAAACGATGATGTTACTACTCACCTCATATGATAGATATAAACGATTATGATACTACTCACCTCGTCCATATGATAGATATAAACGATGATGATACTACTCACCTCGTCCATATGATAGATATAAACGATGATGATACTACTCCCCTCGTCCATATGATAGATATAAACGATGATGATACTACTCACCTCGTCCATATGATAGGTATAAATGATGATGACACTACTCACCTCGTCCATATGATAGATATAAATGATGATGATACTACTCACCTCGTCCATGTGAGAGATATAAATGATGATGACACTACTCACCTCGTCCATATGATAGATATAAATGATGATGACACTACTCACCTCGTCCATGTGATAGATATAAACGATGATGATACTACTCACCTCGTCCATATGATAGATATAAACGATGATGATACTACTCACCTCGTCCATATGATAGATATAAATGATGATGACACTACTCACCTCGTCCATATGATAGATATAAATGATGATGACACTACTCACCTCGTCCATGTGATAAAAATAAACGATGATGATACTATCGACCACAGTCAGGAGAGAGATGATGAGCAGGATAAAGAGGTAAATTGTAACCTTGGGGACAGTCTCTGATGACCTGGGCAGCATGCTGCTGATGATGCTCATAAACACTGTCAATGCCAGGAGGACGGTTATACCTGGGGAAATAACGCCAAGATGGCGATAACATTTCGTTGCTCAACATGAAAATATTAGATCTTTCTGTTATAATATTTAAATGTATCTAACTTAACGTTGAATTGGTGGTATTTGGAAGGAAAAATCAACATACCGTATCCGATTTTCTCCCCTGATTCTACGGGAATGACGAAGACAAGAATGTTGAGAAAGGAAAGGAAGACAACTGGTAATATTAGGTTGAGAAGTAAAAATGTGGGCCGTCTCTTTAACTCAAACGTGATCTAGGATAAAAGTTATAAATAGAAAGAAAAAAATATCAACAAACAAGTTTAAAATAAACAGTGAAATATCCTTTTTATAAACAATGGAGATAACGTAACGTAACATTTATAAAAAAAAAACAATGTAGTTCCCCTATTAAAACGCACCCTCCTACTCCTACATTGGACTTACTAGTAGAAATTTGCACAATATAGTTTTCTTTCGATTATATATACTAGACATCGGCTTATAGCATCCACATTATTTTTTTTTTAAATTAAACTTACTCCCGCGTAGACAGAAAAGAGGACATAATAACGACTAGATGAAACTAAAACAAAAACAGTGGAAATCTCAGTTCATGGCTCTGTTTTCAAACATTTATACTTTAAAATAAATAATCTGCATGATCTCACGTGCGTCAGTAAACAGGATAATTCAACAACCTATACATCGTGTTTTTTTTTCATGCAGTATATATATAATCAATTTAATTCTTTTGCGATCTAAAGAAAATAAAACGGCATATTGAGCACAAATAGATAAACAATAGACTTTTAAATGTCTTGTGTGAGCTCATGTGTACATGACTTCAACAGTGCAAATAAACATTACAAAACACGAATGTGATTGGCCTCAACAAAACTTAATACAACTGCTACTGGAGATATTATTGATCATTAAAAATTACATTGAGCATAAGCAATTTATTGAAGGAAAAAATGGGGGGGGGAGGCTAAGTAAGCAAACCTTAATCCTTTAAAGTAATAATGTTTTATATATCTAGTTGTTATACTCTTTTCATTTGCTTTTGATGACTTATAACGTACTAAACTTATGATCCCCGCCCCCAACCCTATGTTTTAGACTGTAATTACATGATATAATATGAAGAGGTGTAAACACGTATATACCCACATTGACGGCGGACAGACCAATTGGTCCAGTTAACGCCGTTGAGATGTTGATGTAAGCGTCATTTAAGACCCATTCTCCGTTTGTAGTGTAAAAACTTCGATAGACGTTTTTGTCGGGTGCTGTGTACACCAATTCATCAATAGCGAACGACATTGATACCATCTGAAGAAAAAATAAGGTTTCGTTTGACTCGCATGACTGATTAATTGTGTAATGAAATCAAACGATCGTTTATTTAGCAAGGATTGCTTCAATGTATTATTGTTTTTGATCGTATCTCAAAGATGCGGTAGGTCACGGCTCAATTGGTATAAGGAGAACATTACCATAAAATAAAAAGGCAAATTCGTGTCACAAAAATTTAACTGCTGTTTACTATTATTTCTTTTTAAGGTGAGGGCTAGAACAGGTGCTTATTTTTGTGCACTCACACAAAAATAATAATAATAATAATAAAGTGAGAAAATATGGAGCGCACTTAAATTTGTTTTACACTCTTCACTCCGTGCCTTGACAATACAAATATTTTATATCTTTCGATCAAATGTTATTTATTTTTTAAAATAAGTATTTGCAAAAACGCCCGTTTCAATGCAGTCTCTTTTTAAACCCAAGCATATAAATTTCAATTTATTCATTTCATGTACATGACTTAGATAAATAACTTTAAAAATATTTTAATAATTTATCTTTGAGAATAATTTATCAACATCATGCCTTTAATTAACTAAATAATATGTCAAACAAAACACTTTGCAAATAATGTATGCAATAATATTGAAAATTGTTTTCGGGGTTCGAAATACAGTGTTAAAAAGAATTCCATGAAGCTTAAATCACCTTTAAATTTTTATTTTTTTAAGGATTGGCAACGATTAATTTAAAGTCAATCATTAACTTTTGAAAAATTAACGATTAATTCCATGAATTAATCTTAAATTTTGATTAAAGTCAAATATGTCAAGAGAAGTAACAAAAACAAGTAACTGCCTTTTTTTGTTTAATGAGTTATTTCACCTGTCTCATAATCATAGAAAAAAATATTTTGATCTTTTTCAACTGCTATCAACTGTTGTACTTATTTCCTCAGCAATACAGTACCTGTGATCTGGGCTATTATATTGTTTATTAATTGTTTTTCAATAAATTGAAAAAATATATATATAATAAATAGTTGATTAAATTATAATCGAATTTTTATTGATTAAAATTATTTTAATGGATATTTAATTGATAAATTTTAAACGATTAATCGATAAATTCATCGTTAATTTCCACAGCCCTACTTTTTTTAAAATTACGAAAGTAATTCAGATTTAATAATCAAATTGTAAGGAAATAGCAAAATAAAAATTACGTTTGAGTTACAATAGGTAATAGATATCTAAAATGTGAAATCTAAATAAATCCGCGCCGACCAGCCGTTCCTTAAAACTTGTGGGTATTTTCCCTTTTTTTAAATTTCTTCACTGCTTAGGAAAGAATTGATCGTTTACTAATTGTGCATGAGAAAGTGCCCATTGACTGTAAATGCGATTACACAAATGATCAAATTAAGTTCCTTAAATAGCAGCTTAAATATTTAAACAACGAATGTACAAACCTGAATGATGCACGTCTGGGTATCGAAGGGATAGTTTATCAAGTGGAGCTCACAGGAAATCGGAATTATACTTCCGGGAATCCAGTTGACAAATCCAGTGCTCTTTACTGTTATTGGGCTGAAAGGTTTGGTTGAACAAGAGGGTTTATAGTTTATTGGGGAACAAGAGGGGTTATAGTTTATTGAGGAACAAGAGGGGTTATAGTTTATTGAGAAACAAGAGGGGTTATAGTTTATTGGGGAACAAGAGGGGTTATAGTTAATTGGGGAACAAGAGGGGTTATAGTTTATTGGGGAACAAGAGGGGTTATAGTTTATTGGGGAACAAGAGGGGTTATAGTTTATTGATGAACAAGAGGGGTTATAGTTTATTGAGGAACAAGAGGGGTTATAGTTTATTGAGGAACAAGAGGGGTTATAGTTTATTGGGGAACAAGAGGGGTTATAGTTTATTGGGGAACAAGAGGGGTTATAGTTTATTGGGGAACAAGAGGGGTTATAGTTTATGGAGGAAGAGTAATTATAAGCCAAGTAATTAAACAATGAACGCTAGTTTTAATTAATGAAATATGCTAAATGGTATTTTTGACCTCGGTAACTCATAGAAATGTATTAAATATTGATCAGTTAAAGACTTTTGTAAAACTATTTTAAATATTTTCGTTATAAAAATAATTTTTATCCAGACGTGTGGAATTTATCTCATTACTTAGTTAATACTGGGGGGGGGCGGGGGGCAGACATGGCTTAAAGGTCTGTGAGAAACTACAATTTGTAATTAGCTTTCACCATTAGAAATCACTGCAACAAAAATTTAAATACCATGTTGTAATCTGACTTTTAAGTTTGTTAAGGCGTTACCTACGATTTGTTATCAGAAAAAATATCTCTGTCCTCAAGGGTGTTCATAAGTATCGTTCTTGGTCTCCAGATCTGTTCTGGCAACGGATGGATCAACGTTTGACCTCCATAAGCTAACGGGTTCCAGGTGAGAAGCTGGATTGTTTACAGAAGCTTATTAGAAACATGCATTATCTACGCGTTTATAACAGCAAAAATAATGGCAAGAAGAAATACTAAATGTTTAAAAATATGTTAAAAACTTGTTAGTGCACTTCGTAAGAAATTGCCTACTTAAAAAAGCGCTTGGTCCAAATTTTATTTTATGAATATTAGTTTTTACCTCGTCTCGCCAGTTGAAAAATAGAAAAGCATTGCAGATGAAGCTCTGGGTGACGTCATTGACCTCCGTGATGGAGAGTAGATTGAAGCCTACGCTCACTGACATGATTTTTGATTGGTTGAGTAGCGGTCGTATCTCAGTGTGGTAGTCGCTGGATTCTATGAGATCTCTGAAGATGGCTCTGGTGTTGGCGTAGGTTTGACCTTGAATTTTTATAACTTGTTGTCCAAGCATGGCAAGAGTTAGGAATTTGAGGAAAATAAATATCCTGAAAAAACTCTTCTTTTTACCGTCACGTGCCATCCTGTTGTAAAATGTGACGTCAATTTGTTCACTGTTTACTTTTTGATATTATCTGTGAATGAATTCCATGTCTGTTAGTATACTCCGTAGAGATAAATTTTTGAATGAAAATTTAACTTCAATGCATTTACGTTTTTATACATTTAATAATATTGTGGAAGAGTAAGATAATGCTGTTCTATTCCCTACATTATTCTCTTAGAAGTGAGTTTTTTTAGAATTTGAGAGTTACATAAGGACTTGACGAATTTAGGTATTTTGTAATTCTTCGTAAATTTAAGACGGCTCACTGGACTTGATCAAGAAAATAACAGACTCATAATTTTAATATGCTGAGAATTTTGAGAATATTTTGAATCTTCTGTATTTATGCTAAAAAACATTGTTACACTAAAGTGTTGTCTAAAAATAGTAACATTACACAATGAGCTATGACGTTTTCCGGTCTGAGAGACGACAAACCATATACATTAATTGACATTGTTTCTCTAAAACAAACTTATAATGCAATATAATCATTAAATGCTATATTACCTAACAAACTCATTGATATGGAGAGAAAAGCACCATATATGCTGTTCAAAGCACCTTGTTATCCTGTTCGAAAATTCCAACTAACAGTACCACAGTACGAAGTTACGAAACAGGTCCGTCACGGGGTGGGGGCTGGGTGGAGGCGGTAAATGCATAACCTTAAAAAAGATTACCCATCCTCTCTCCCTCTCTCTCTCTCTCTCTCTCTCTCTCTCTCTCTCTCTCTCTTTCTGATTCTGTCCTATCACGTAGTTTATTAAGATATACAACCCTATTAAAGTATTTCTTACTGATTTTATTTTCGTGGTATTTAATTTATCTTTTTTGGTCTTAACTCCTGCTGATATTTACTTCAACTTCAAGTTTAGTTAATTCGATAGCAATGCAATATTTGACTTGACTTACTAAACAAGTGAAAGTCTAATATTTAAAGCTACTAAAATACTAAAATTAGGAATACAAATATAAGCCTTCACGCCTAAGCATAACTATTATAACTACTGCGGATAATGACCTGTTTCAACGTGTTTTAATGTGTGCAACAGATTCATTTATTTCTTTAGATTCATATACTTGCCCCAGCTTGAAAACAGACTACAACAGCCGGTCACGTCTGACTTCTTTCAGACTGAAACGTTTAAATACGATTTCTGTAGCCAACCTGAAAAACTGACGCCGTAACAAGTGACTTGAAGCAGATCCGGGAAAGCATAGGGTCACAAACTCGGGACTGTTCAGTAAAGCTCATGAATGAAGATACCGACTTACTTGACTATAAAATTAGTAACCCTGCCATTGCAGACTGTGCACTTAAGAAAATAGAAAGATGCGTGAATCGCAAACGTCGTTTAAATCAAAGCTTAGCAATAACATAACATTTGTGCGTGTTTGTGATTGTCAGCTTTCTAGTTCTACAATTAAATTGAGACTTTTCCTACAGTGTTTTTAACACAGAGTTTTATAGGACTTTAAAACCAGTGGTTCTCAAAATGAATGGACCAAAAATAAAACTCTTAAAATAGCTACTTTATTTCTATATTAATGATAGGTAATAATGCCCAGGTAAATGAACACATTGTGCCATAATGTAACTAATATAAAATGTGACCACAAAAAATATATATATATACAAATATATATTAAAAAAACAACAAAAAAAACTTTAATTAAGTGGATTTTATCTAAGAATTATTATAATATTGGATTCTTACCGATTTTAGAGACATAAATTAATACTGGTGTTCCTTCAAATATAGACTAATATAGATCTAGTAGACCATTAGAAATTAGGGGAAAATATGCACAAAATCAAATAAATCTGCGGCTTTTTAGTGTGTTTTTTTTTCAGATCTATTACTTTCTTCGACAATGTTGATTTAAAAATCATTGCGCTCTTATCTTATAACGAAAGATGGATTTTTTTTTTTCAATTTGATAGATGATTTGAGCATAATTGTGGCATCCATTCCGTTTAGTAAAAGTATTTGAATTGTTTTCAAACCTAAAAAAACACATAATTTTATTAGTAATATAAAAAAAAACAACATTTTTTTAAATGTTTAAGAAAACAAACATTTTTTATCTTTTAGAATTTGTTACAGCAAGCTTTGGAATAGTTTAAATTCACCGAGAGAATAGACACTGAAAATTAATACACTTTAAATTCACAATCTCGCTAAAAAAAATCTCCTCTTCATACCTGTGCTAATTGTTGTTCTCCACACATTTGATAAATACGGTCTTCTCTTCAAAAGTTTAATTATGTTTTTATTGGTGTTATTCAGAATTGTCTCTAGTTAATGTGTATTTCTTATTGCCTTAAACAAGGCATGAAGAAAAAAATGTTTCTCACTTGAAAAAGACACCTTAGCTCATCTAGATTGACTCATTCTGAAATACTGATAAAAAAATAAACTGAATGTGGCTATTATAATGGAGTAAATTTTGGTTCAGGTGCACTACATTTTAACGTACTTTGAATTCAATGTTGAATGTACATATATTTACTGAAGTATATTGGTTCAATTTAGTTTAGGACATCAAATAAAAACGTATTTTCCACAAAAGTTACTGCAAACAGCGATTAATTCCAGGCTTTCTTCGTGCTATTGTTCGGCTGCATACAAAAATTGTCCACTCTTAATATGTGTCAGTCGGTCGATTGTTTCAATCATAGATCATTATTTGTATAACCTCCATGAAAGCAAATCAAATAGCTCTGGGTTCGCAATCGTTTTTTTTTTTTTAAAGATTTACATTATCCACAATAGATTCCCATTACACTTCCATTAGTTATGTCAACAGTTTAACAATCAAATTTGTTCGATTTTGGTACAATTCTTTTTTTTTTTTTCCATCTCAGTTTCTGAAATCGGAACATTGAAATCTAATATATCTTTTTTTTTAACTTCAAAAGATAAATATTGATATGTTTTTGTTGTAGATCAATAATTTTGTTAATTTTACATTTTTCTCTTTAATTTGAAGATTAAGATTTTAAAGGGAACCAATTTACAATAGTTTGTGTTAACCCTTTCCTTACAATAATTTTGCATGTTTCATGTTTTTTTTTATGGTACTTAAACAGTCATATACCCAAAATAGTGCACTAAATATAAGTGACAGTTGTAGAAACCAATAATGTTTAATGGAAACATATTTGTGAAATAATGAATCATAATATAGAATGAGACATCCAAGTATTAGACACAATCAACAGTTCAACAGCCTAACGCATAATCAACACTATGTAACTTAACTTGACTGTTTAATGTAACTTTTAGAAAGAAATAACGAAAGGGGAATTCAAACCCGTTTCTACAGTAAACAGCAACAAAAAGAATTATTGTATGAAGGAAATACTAGGAAAAAAATAATGATAAGCCAATTCATTGTGTCTCAAAATTGATTATAAGTCGCATATTTGGAGAGTTGTTTTACACATTCATTTGATTTCTTTACAATTCATATCGAAGCTTCAGGGTCGCAGTAGTTTAGCGGTAAAGCCCTGGACTGTCGAACCGACGCAAAAGAGAGTCATGGATTCTATCGTTGTGCTAGCCAAACAATCCCTTGCTCGTTAGTGGTGGCTAAACTTGTGAACGCTACTTCACTTGCCCCATAGGCCGTCATGGTCTGAAAAGGGGTTGTTATCATTATTCATGTCCAACAAATGTATTCAATCTAACATTTAAATTATCGATTCTTTTTAACCTTTCATATAAGAATTTAGAAGTCAAAATGATTTCTTCCTTTTAGCTAGGATATATTTAAGAGGTTTTTTCTCAGTTTTTTAGCAAAACAATTAATGAAAACCACAAACTTTTTATCTCTGAGCATTTTCTCCGTATGTGAAATTGGGAGAGCCAGAGCGCAGTTAGTTTGTGTAGCCCGTTGTAAATTGCTCTTTTTGTCTTTGCATTACACCGCAGCTAGGTTTTAATTTTATTCTATTAATTTTTTTTTTTTTTTAGGTCAAATTTGTTTGTTGAGCAAGGTCTTGAGCCGAAGTGTTATGTTTTGTGGCGTCTTCTCAGACATACTCTGTTTGCATGACATATATCTACTTATGGAAATGCTTATTAGCTTTACTCCCTTCAAGATTATTTTTTTATATATCGAAAATAACAACATAACATAAATACATAAAAGGATTTCTACACATGTATATTAATCAGATTTCAAAGGGAATATTCAATCAGTGAAATCTTACCTTGCAATGACTGTATTTTACCTCGAGCTTTCCCACGAATCCAAAAATTTGGGCTATGTCCAGGTTTCATTGGCTAAAATAAAGGGCTGCTGCTCAATATTGATCAGCAGGAATTAGGGGAAAGACGAGGAAACCACGGGAGCAAAGGTTTCTCGAGCCCAAGCGAGGGCTGGTTGGGAAAGGGCAGTTAACTGTAACACTACACCGAATGTTTTTTGATAAAATCAATATGCATGGATTACTTTTGGTCTTTTTTAAAATTTGAATTTTTACTACTTTTAATCGATGCGCAATAGAGAAAATAATCTACTAAGGTTCCATTATGTTTATACATCACATATTTTTCATTGATTTTTTTTTCAAATATTTATTTTAACCCATTTTGTATCTTTTTTATTTTATTTTTATTTTATTCCTTTTTAAATGTCTTGAGTAATTGTTTTTTAAATGTGCCAATACATTTCTGATAAAGTGCGATCATGCCAATATGTTCTGTCACTTATTGCCACGAAAGACTGCTGTCCGGTGCTACTATTAAGTTTTGGTGCAGGTTGTCAGTGGCGCATCTAGGAATGTGTAAGGGTTTGGGGGCCCGGGAGTGGTTAACCTCTTTTGGGGGCCCCACATACAAGGCGGTAGCGTAATATTTAATGTTAAAAAAAATGTGTACACTTATTTGGGGGCCCGGGGGATTTCGAATTATGTCACACCCCCCTTCCCCCCTCTCATAGATACGCCATTGCAGGTTGTCCGCGGGTTTTAAAAAAATTTAATATTAGGACACAATATATAAAAGTGGTAACAAACTATTTGAAAAATGAACAAAATTAAACAATCCTTTTAAAAAAGTTTTTGACTATAAATCCCTTACGAATGAGACATAACTAGAAGCATTGATTATGTTCAATTGTAATACACACAGCGTGACAGACTAGCATAAACATTTACAGATCGGGAAATTATTGTAAAAATATTGTAGAAGTAAATCAATGTTACCTACCTCTTTTTTCTTTTCGATATCTGAAACAGGTCTATGTGGTATACATAATTTCGTTTAAAGAATGGCGTATGTATCTAAATGCCATCGAGTAACCATTTCAGTATTTATTTATAAGCATTACGAGAATAGTCATGTAAAAATAAAAACACAATGAAATTAAAGCTGGCATTAGTTTTAGTCAATTGTTCCGTCACACTACACGTTGTCATGTTGATAATTGTGGGAACCACTTGGATACGTCAAACAGAAGAAAAACCCGTGGCGACTTTATGCAACTCGTGTTTATGTATAGAAAAAAAATAATCAATTTTACTTTTGAATGTGGGTGCGGGAAGGGGGAGAGTATTCTGAAAGTTTGTTTGCACCTGCGCAGCGGAGGGTCACGAGGGATGGTGTCCAAAAACGTATGGCTGCTAAATAATGATCTAATGTTCACATTTTTAGTGCCAAACGCGGGCCATGGGGGGGGGGGGTCATTCAAACTGAGGTCCTGGCCTCACGTTTGTTTACATAGTTTTACATCCATAAGTCGCTGGTAGACAAATAAGCTATCCGGCGCGTCACGTGACTTCATGTACAATAGTTGTGAACATCAGCGCTACGACATAATACTAGATATAAATTTTAAATAGCCACTTTTTTCGCTTTGGATTTAAATCGTGGATTAACGTTTATATATATATATATTATAGTAAAATATAACCTAATAAATGTTTGAATCACACGTACGAGTTAATAGACAGTTGAAGTTTCCACAACATTTAGTGATATCGAGTTTTGGAGGGGTTTTTTTTAACATTCAAGCGGAATATCGACTTTGAATAGTGGTTGATCAGAGCAAAGCAGGCAGAAAACTGTTTCACTAAATGATTGGCCCGTAAATTGGAAATAAGTGATAAAGTGAGCATAGAATACCAAAAATAAATTAAATTCAATGTCTTATACTATCTCTCAAATCCAGATTTTTTTTCCATTTGAAGTACTTTATTTAGGAATAGGTGGAGGAGAATGTGAAGGTGGAAAGACGTTTTCAACAATGTCTGATGTCATTCCTCATGTCAGCCATAATAAGCAAGCACTTCCGTTTTGTGACATGAATCAATTAAAGAACATTTTTGCAGCATCATCTCGATCACTCAGATTATTGCTGGCTTAATCCTAAGAACTAAAGACATTCATGATAAATTTCAGATGACAAAGCTAAGATCTAGTACTGAAAGCTGAGTCAAAAAGTACCTGGGTCGATGTTTCAAAATAAATCCTCTCCCATGCAGAGTCTTACTTCAGTCCCCCTGGGATTTATTTCAAGAAAAATCCTCCGGGGGAGAAAACAATTTCCTTCAGATTAAAACAAATTCTCACCTACCTGTAAATAAATTTCCTCCCCCACCCCCCACCAAAAAATAGCCATATCACATTTTCGATACACTACTAAATGATCACGCAAACGTATTACTTTAACCTGCTTGTTTTTCAGTTTAGTTGTGTGTTTTTTACTTAACACTGGGAAATTAGCAACCCCTCAAAAAATTTCTTTCGGGGTATGCACCCTCTTTGCCCTCAAATTTTTACGCCACTGACTAATCTTATGATCGTTAAATTGTTAAATAATAATCAAAAATTCTCTTAGAACAAATACAAAATATATTGTGAGCAATGAACATTAAGATAAACCTGATTTATTTTTTAATATAAGTATTTTAAGTAAGGGCAAGTTTTATTTTAACCACGGAGACTTTATTTTAAAAACGGAGTCTACCCTGGAGACTTTGTTTCTATATAAACTTTCCGGGAGATATCTAATTTACGGGAACTTTATTTCTTGACACCAAAATATCTTTGTTATTAAACAGGCCTCGTAAGCAATTTTCAGTTGAAACCAAAGGCCTAGAAATTATTTTAAAAAGAATGTAAATGGTATTACGGCAAATGAAAGCTGAAAACATAATTATCGGTGATTAAGTACGAGTTCAGATCACAAATCTCACTTTTAGAACATAGAACATAAATCTTATCTTATCTTATATGGTACAGACGCTCCTTCTGTACCGAAAATTATTGCGTCCTACGTATTTTTATGGTTTGTGTTTAGTCCTGTATTCTTACTAGAATTTTAAATGATGATAAAGTGTTGGCTTTCCTGGTTTCTTCAGGCAACCCATTCCACGCCCGAATACCGGACGGAAAGAAAGAAAACTTGTATGTGTTTGTTCTTGCATATGGAATAAGAAAGGTGTTTTTATCTTTATGTCTATCTGACGGTTGTATTTAGTTATCTTTGTGTTGTATTTCTAAATTAGAATTAATTGCTTTGTGTATATTTACTAATTTACTCTCGGTTCTTCTACCATCTAGTGTTTCAAGGTTTAATGATTTAACTAATGGTGTTACTCTAGTCAGTTTTGAATATTCTGCAGTAATGAATCTAGCAGCTCTTTTTGGATTTGTTCTAACTTATCAATTTTTTCTTTGGTCAATGAGCCCCATACAGAAGATGCTTATTCTAGTATAGGTCTCACCAGGGTGATGTAGCATTTTAGTTTTATATCTTTGTTACATTTGTAAAAGTTTCTTTTTTATAAAGCCTAAGGTTGTGTTTGATTTTTAATAACTTCATTGACATGGGGATTCCAAGATAGTTTCTCGTTTGTTATGACTCCTAAGTATTTTGCATCTTTAGTTTGGGTTAGTTCTTTTCCATGGATGAAGTATTTTGAATTTATTTGTTTCTTTTTCTTTGTTACTCTTAGCAATTGACATTTTTTCTGGGTGGAAGGACATACTCCAATTAGATTCCCATTTGATTAATTCATCTAAGTCTTTTTGTAAAATTTTGCTATCTTGTTCTGACTTGATTATTCTATAGATTATACAATCATCAGCAAATAACCTAACTTTAGTTCCTGTTGAGATATTGTTGGGTAAGTCATTTATATAAATTAAAAATAGTAAGGGACCTAGGACAGTTCCTTGTGGAACTCCTGAGTTAACCTTTATGGTGTAGATTTAGATCCGTTAATTATTACAGTTTGCTCCCTACCCAATAGGAAATCTTGGATCAAGTTTTGTAAGGGACCTGAGATTCCAAAGTATTTAAGTTTTTTTTAAGTAAAATAAGGTTGTGAATTTTGTCAAATGCTTTTGAGAAGTCTAGTAATATTGTATCTATTTGATCATTATTATCTAAGCCTTTTGATAGATCATCTACTAGGCCTATCAATTGTGTTTCACATGATCTGCTCTTCCTAAAGCCATGTTGGTGTGGGCAAAGGACATTATATTTGTCAAGGTGGTTATTTATTCTGCTATATATTATGTGTCCCAGTAATTTACAGGTGATACTAGTAAATGATACTGGTCTGTAATTACCAGGGTCGGACTTATCACCTTTCTTAAAGAGTGGCGTTACATTGGCTAATTTCCAATCCTGGGGCACTTTACCCTGGTTTAGAGAGGCTTGAAAAAGAACTACAAGGATTGTGGACAGTTCACTGCTTAATTCTTTTAATAACCTGGCAGGCAATTTATCTGGGCCAGTAGCTTTGTTTAATTTTAAGTTTTTTAGGAGTGAATGTATACCTATCTCATCTACAGTTATGTTACCTATTTCTTTCAATTTATTTAAATTTATTGAAATTTCCATGTCGCCTGACGCAGAAGATGATGATGCAAAATATGTGTTATGGATATTAGCTTTAGCCTCAATATCATTATAGGTTTTATCTGTTTGGTTTGGGGGGAATGTATAATTATAAGATTATTCAAATTTACTCTTGCTTATGAAATAAGATAAAAGTCCTGAAATTGATTGATTGCCACACCCAATTCAAGCAGTTTGCTGAGGCTACAATTGATATTGACGTAACAAATACTTCAAATAGTGAGCGATTGGTTAATCGCCTTCGCTACTTTTCTTTTGCATGTGACAAATTCGCTAGAAAACAATAGCGGAAAAAGATATTCTATTAATGTCTATTGTCAAAGTCAGCTGAATGATGAAGGGGTCGTCTTTTTATTCTATTATTTTAAAAATACTGGACATTCGCTTTTACTCTACATATGTAGCATATCATATTTAAGTAGTCCTTTTTTTAAATTGTAAGTTAACTCCTCTTGGTTCTGAAAGAAAAAATATAGAGACCAAAGAAAGTTGTTTTTTCAGCAGAGAAATCATCACTGTGCAATTCATCGTTCTAATCACAACGTGCAAAATCATGAAATTCTTCTATTGGTGTCATTATGAAATCCTTCTAATAGTGTCATCATGAAATTCTTCTATTAGTGTCATCATGAAATTCTTCTATTGGTGTTATCGTGAAATTCTTCTATTAGTGTCATCATTAAATTCTTCTATTAGTGTCATCATTAAATTCTTCTATTAGTGTTATCATCAAATTCTTCTATTAGTGTTATCATTAAATTCTTCTATAAGTGTCATCATTAAATTCTTCTATAAGTGTTATCATCAAATTCTTCTATTAGTGTTATCATTAAATTCTTCTATAAGTGTCATCATTAAATTCTTCTATAAGTGTCATCATTAAATTTTTCTATTAGTGTCATCATTAAATTCTTTTATTAGTGTCATCATTAAATTCTTCTATTGGTGTCATCATGAAATTATTCTATTACAAGAGACGACACATCTATTTCCCAATTCACACCAGTTGTATTTGATATAATCGCCCTGAGGGTTTAAAATTCCACCTACTTGTAAAACTACATTTTAAGTGATGAATTGCTTCGCAGTCGCGCTTGTTGGCGCAAATTTCTTTTTTGTTTGACTTCGCTCTCAGAGCCCTACTCTCCGAGGTGTCACTAAAAGCATACACTATTTATATCCTCAAAGTCTAGTTGAATGCTATCAATGGTTCGCACGAATTTTTTTGTACCATTTCTTGCCAGCACCTGTTTATATTTTACGGTTCAACGAACTTACTGAACTGACACATTGATTTTATGTCTACATAATGTAGGTGAAGTGGAATGGGAATAATGTCCGTTAACAGATAGGTAAGGTACAACCCTTATCCTAGTTTGGATCAGAAATCACGAGTTTTGTGTCGTAAAAATGTAAATCTAAAACAAGGTTTTTGAATTAATTTGAATTAAGATCAGATACTGCCCTCATTGTTGGGACCTAGTAAAAGTACAGTAACGAGTTAAATAAAGATTACGGTACTGTGTGAACAGGTACAAATACAATAAGACTAACCCTGCTTATAAGACGAGCCCGGACTTTTTAGATTTTTAGTTTTTAGGTGTACAAAAAAGTCGTCTTATACGCCAGAATATTGGGTAATGAATAGGCCAGGGAGTCCATTGCGGGTCATCAAGAAGCTATTATAACAACAATTATTATTAAGAGATGGCATGGTTTGTTCATGCACTGCGACATGATACATTGAAAAAATGTACCTTTCAAGGCACTGTCAGAGATCGACAGAGGGAAACTGGCTTGACAACATAAAGATATGGACAGGGATGGGATAGAGTAAACTATTTACCGCCGCTAAAGACAAGCAACTGTGGAGATAGTTTTATCTCTTTATGTGTCCATCCGCTCCCTCAACGGTCTCGGGATTGATGATAATAAAGGGTGATTGAAATTTCACTTGATTTCTGTTTATGGGAAGTAATTTATCTTTTAACACCGCTGCTATTAATTTTCTTCTAAGCCGGTTGCTTCCCTTTAAATTTTAGTTAAGTAACTAATTTTTCACCCCTCGCTTTCGTCTTGACCTCGAATCAAAATTTAATTCGAAAGTTTTTTTTGTTGTTGTTGTTGTTTTGGTTTTTGTTGTAGTTGTTGTTGCTGTTTTTGTTGTTGTTGTTTTTTTTTGTGTGTTTTTTTTTGTCCCACTCTTTTCATTTTTGTAGAATTTTACTTTTAACTATATATATTTCTTAATTTTAAACTCATACATCCATTCAAGCCGTTTTTCTTTACACGCTTAATTAAAACATGTCAGCTTACTGTTTGAACATATACATTAGTGGAGCACACAATAATGTCAACAATTAAAAAAACGCCCCAAATTTAAAAAAAAAAGAAGATATTTCATATATGAACCAAATACAAATGTAAATGAAAAAATTAAACAGGCTTTCGTTTAAATATGTTGCAAAAATCCCCCCCCCCCCAATGCTATAGCACTGCCTTCGAATGATTAGCCTGATCTTTGACTTTAAATATAGAAAAGTTTCTATCCATTTAAGATTAAGATAATTTTTATTGTCACTCCTTTAAATCGATAAATCAATTCATCATTCCCATCATTTTATCCACCTTTACTTTGCCATTTCAAATACGGTTTTAGAAAGAGATTTTAATTTTTTAATAGATAGGCCTACATTTTTTTTTTAATTCATAGTAAAAAAGACAGCCCCTCAAAATATATTTATTTAGTTCTTCTCTACTGTTATCAAATGTTATTTTACGGAAAAGCTACACAAAAAAGAAATTATACTCTGACGACTTGACTTGATGGTTTCAGGAGAACAGGGGCCGTCCATAAATGACGTCACGCGATTTTGGCCGATTTTTTACCCCCCCCCCCTCTTTAAAAAAAATCTATTTAAAAATAAGACTTTTTCAAATCAATATTTTGTCATTAAAGTATTTATTTATTGTAGGTCTACATTGTATTATCGTGACATGAGTGAAGCTGTGTAAAAGATATTAAATAAATTAAATAACTTGTAAGTGATTCTCAAACTTTTTGGTATCGGACGACCGGCAAGAATTTTTCCATTTCACCAGGTACCATTGCATTCTTTTCCCGTTTTGACATGATTTTCTCTGTACTTATTTAATAGCATAATGAGCCCCTACACAGCTTAAAGCCCTATAAGATTAATTATGAATTCGGCTTGTTTTATATATTACATTTTTTAAAAATATGCTTAGTTGCCATGGCATAGCAAAACAGCTAACGAACAATGAAGCAGTAATGTCAAAAACCATTGATGTGATTAACCTTCGCGGTTAAGCTTGCGAATGTGACTATTGATACTACAAGGATCATTGCATTGTTTATAGACCTAGAATATATAGATACAAGACAATTCCTCAAATTGATTTCGATCTTCAAATGAAAGTTTTCCTGCTAAGTATAGGCACATCAAAGGCATTTGATCTAAAATTATCACATTGATATCACATCTCATGTTTTCTAAAAAAAATATTAGTTTTGCGCTGGAAGAGCAAAATGGCCCATTCTGTATAAACCCCACATTTGTGCAGGAAAGTAAGGTGTCATCTTGTGCGTCGCAAAATACAGTAATTCTTGCAAGTTGAATTACCTGCCAGGTTATTAAAAGAATTAAGCAATGAATTGTTCCCAATCCTTGTAGTTCTCTTTCAAGCCTCTCTAAACCAGGGTAAAGTACCCCAGGATTAGAAATTAGCCAATATAACGCCACTCTTTAAGAAAGGTGATAAGTCCGACCCTGGTAATTACAGACCTGTATCACTTACTAGTATCACCTGTAAATTACTAGAACACATAATATATAGCAGAATAGTTAACCACCTTGACAAATATCATGCCCTATGCCCACACCAACATGGCTTTAGGAAGAACAGATCATGTGAAACACAATTGATAGGTCTAATAGATGCTCTATCAAAAGGCTTAGATAATAATGATCAAATAGATACAATGTTACTAGACTTCTCAAACGCATTTGACAAAGTTCACCACCTTAGTTTACTTAAAAAACTTAAATACTTTGGAATCTCAGGTCCCTTACATCACTGGATCCAAGATTTCCTATTGGGTAGGGAGCAAACTGTAATAATTAATGGATCTAAATCTACACCAATAAAGGTTAACTCAGGAGTTCCACAAGGAACTGTCCTAGTTCCCTTACTATTTTTAATTTATATAAATGACTTACCCAACAATATCTCAACAGGAACTAAAGTTAGGTTATTTGCTGATGATGGTATAATCTATAGAACAATCAAGTCAGAACAAGATAGCAAAATTTTACAAAAAGACTTAGATGAATTAATAAAATGGGAAACTAGCTGGAGTATGTCCTTCCACCCAGAAAAAGGCCAACTGCTAAGAGTAACAAGGAAAAAGAAACAAATAATTTCAAAATACTTCATTCATGGAAAAGAACTAACCCAAACTAAAGATGCAAAATATTTAGGAGTCATAATAAATGAGAAACTAGCTTGGAACACCCATGTCAATGAAGTTATTAAAAAATCAAACAAAGCCTTAGGCTTTATAAAAAGAAACTTTCACAAATGTAACAAAGATATAAAACTAAAATGCTACATCACCCTGGTGAGACCTATACTAGAATGTGCATCATCTGTATGGGACCCATCCACCAAAGAAAATAGTGATAAGTTAGAACAAATCCAAAAAAGAGCTGCCAGATTCATTACTGGAGAATATTCAAAGCTGCCATAGTAACACCATTAGTTAAATCATTAAACCTTGAAACACTGGAGGATAGAAGAACCAAGAGTGAATTAGTACCGGTAATTATACATAAGGCAATTAATTCTAATTTAGAAATACAACACAAAGATAACTTAATGCAACCCTCAAATAGACATAAAGATAAAAACACCTTTCTTATTCCATATGCAAGAACAAACACATACAAGTTTTCTTTCTTTCAGTCCGGTATTCGGGCTTCGAATGGGTTGCCTTAAGAAACCAGGAAAGCCAACACTTTATCATCATTTAAAACTCTAGTAAGAATACAGGACTAAACACAAACCATAGAAATACGTAGGACGCAATAATATAATCTTCTGTACAGAAGGAGCATCTGTAACATATAGGAAGAAATACTATGACATAATTAAAATATCCAACATTATCATAACTTTTAACTCCGAAGCTCACAAGTTTGTTTGTTTGTTTGTTTTTTCAATTCTTTCTTCTTCAGGATTTCACGTATGTCACACAACAGTTGAAAATGTAATGTTACCAATAAATTATCTCATTTGGGGTAAAAAGGGAACTCTTGGGGGTAATGCTCAATCATCGTGGGCATAGAACCAGTGGCGTAGCTAGGGGGTGGTGGGGGCGGTCCGCCCCGGGCGGCACTCATCTAAAGGGCGGCGTTTGTTGGCATTTGAAAAATAAAGCCCTTTCCGACAGCCATCAATTTCCTTTTGAAGGGGGAAAACAAAGGAGAAACAAAAATATTCTTAATTTCGAGTCTTAATTAACGGATTCACGCAACATCTGTTTGATTACATAGTGGTTGTTATAACTAACGCCAACCCGTCAAAAATTAAAAGTCGCTCAAAAAAGGTATCGATTTGTTAGGAAAATTAAGCGGTATGCATCACAAATGGCGCTTAAAATAAGAAAACTGCACATAAAACAACACATCACCGCTGGGCCTATTAATAACGCCACGATAGTTTTGGCGTGGAATTTCGACATGAGCAGAATGATGCGTTCACAAATACCAACATGACATGGTGGTTCAAATATTGTGTAATTTGTATTACTGCTTCAGTTTTAGAAGACCTACTAAAAATTAAAATGTATTTTTTTTTATTGAATTAAAGTAGCTCACATAATATGTGTTTTTCATTAACATTCGGTTATTCTTTAAAAATGCTATGCCTACCAAATTAAAGTAATGTGTAAATAATTTGAATTCGTCTATTTTATGGAAAATTATTAACTTTTAGCACAAGAACGTGAAAATATTCAAATTTCTCAGTTAATAAACATCGCAGTGACATAAATTATTTTCAAAAACGACATAAATTTACTTAATTTTCAAAGCGTGTTGGAAAAATTGACATCTGAAGTAAAACGAGATCAGATGCAAGAACTTTACGCATATCATTGTAATATTTTTCTTTTCAATAGAATCTCAATTTATGGAAAACCGTTTTTAAAAAAATAATTCAAACCAATTTCATGGAACAAAGCTATTCGCTAATAAAGAACGCTGTAATAGATTATAGAGATTTGGAGACTACAATTGAACCCCCAGTTTGAAAGAGAAAATGTATGAGTGGAGAAAATTCAGGAGACTGGGTTCTATCTTTAGAGCAAGTGGTATAATTATAAATGTTTTTATCCATAGATGTTATTATGAAAGAAAATAATAGAACCCGCTGATCAGTTGCATGTCGTTGCAAGAAAATATTCGTGTATAATTCTGTATAACCTACTAATTTTAACATCAAATTAATTTCTTTATTATCATTGATAAAGAACAGTTAAATATTGAACGAAAAGGTTCCAGGTTTTTATGACAGTACCCAGAAAGATTCTCAGAATTCACTAGCCGGACAAAATCAGCAACAGGGAACTGTGGCAGCGGACTAAACAGAAGCCCATTGAGGAAGAGCTTCTTCAAAAGCGGTGGACGTGGATCGGTCATACACTAAGAAAACATGCTTCTAATGCAATAAGGCAAGCCCTGAAATGGAACCAACAGGGTAAACGGAAAATAGGCCGTCCAAGAAACACTGGGCGCCGAGAATTGGAGGCAGACATCATGAGAATTGGCCATGAATGGAAGATCCTGGAGAAACTGGCCCAGGATAGATATGCCTGGAGGTCTCTTGTAGATTGCCTATGTCCAAATGAGGAAGTGCAGACGCCGACGATAATCGGTGGATGTCCCTCATGGACGAGAAGGCTCAACAACAGCAACACGCGGCCAGGCTTAGCAATTGCGGGGCATTATGCAGCTTTGTATGCGAAAAGGAATGCGCTGGGCCCAATTTGGGTAAGGATAAGGTCTTCATAAGGATAAGTAAAAATTAAGATAATTGGGGTCTATGAAAGCGCAAACCCAGTACGGCGCATAGGTGGCAGTGGCTTAAGTCCAGCCTTGGCTTTACCTACACTATAAGAAGAGGCATTATGTTGGAAAAACGGGGGGGGGAGATGCCTCCTAGATCTATTAAAATATATTCAACAGTATAGATTGGAAAATTCTTTACCCAACATATATTTTTACCAAAAAAGTTTTCAACAATTGCTTTAAGTGTATATAGTTGTGAATGGGGTTCCTCCAAACTGAAGTTGATACAAAAATTATCTTCGTTCCACAGTGAGTGATTTAAGGCTACAAAGTCTTGCAATATTTTCCATAGAGCAAGATTTTCTAATAATTTAAATTTTGATAACATAATACACGATTTCTCTACTATGAAAGTTAGGTACGTAAATTTATAAATATATTTACATACTAATGTATACAATTTCAGTGTTTATAAAAAAAAAAGCATATATTTATTAATAAAAAAAATAATAGCATAATTTACAATGTTTTTTGACTGTAAATTTCACCCCCTGCTCCCTGGTCACACGTCGTCACGAAAATTTAGACCACTTTTTCAATGTGACATCACAAAGGCTCCCCCCCCCCCCAATAAAAGCCATATTTTCTATTTAAAAATGACCAGGTTTTCAATCACTTTTATTTTTTGTCATTTAAATATTTTTATTGTAAGGCTGTACTCTAATATCGTAACACGCGTGAAACCACGTAAAAGTAAAACATCATTCAATAAAGTGTCGTTAATCATATATTTAAGTGGAAATTTTATTTAAAGTTGCGCATCTTGATGTGACTTCAAATGTGTGACACCCATCTCCCCCATTAGTGACGTCATTTATGGACATCCTCTAACCGGGCGGCAAAAGCTCTAGCTACGCCACTGCAAAGAACATTTGCTAGAATCCGCTACCTTTGGTAGTATTGTTTTAGTCCCAGGTGCTATTCTAGTTTCAGTTTTTATTTCGTTGTTTCTGTAATAATTTTAGTTTTAGTCTAGTTTTAGTTTTAGGCACAATTTTAGTTTTCGTTTTAGTTTTCGTCGACTAAAACTAAAATACCAGAGTTTTAGTATTCGTCTTATTCATTTTAGTTTCACTTTTAGTTTTAGTCTTGTAAACACCTATAACTAATAACATCATTGTTCATGACCAATTGTTGAAACAGATTGAAGCATAATAATAGTAGTCACAGAGATGACAGCTAAGTGTACTGAGACTGAGTCCATTCACTCCATTGTCACATTATAAGTCACACTATCACAATATGTTATGTACCAATGCCATGACTCAATTTTTGACTATGTTGTAGACTAGCAGACTTGTAGTGTGTGTAAAAAAAAAATCAAACTAAAAACGTAATAATAAGAAGAAACCAAAAACGTCCGTCAAAATTAAAACAAATGTATTCATTCTAAGACCTAGAACTCTGAACTAACTAAACTAAGTAACAACAGTTCACTTGAAGAGTGAAGACTAAACGTCAAAACAAATGACTGTTCACCTTGAGAAAGACCCGTTTTTCAAGAGTCTGATTAGTCCTGTTTCTTTTCCCAGTAGTCAAATCACCACAAAGAGAAACTATTCTCTCCAAGTAAGTCTCCGAAGCTCGTGCATTCAATGTATCTAAAGTAGGGCTTCGGAAATTACTGATGAATTTCTCGATTAATCGGTAAAAAATGTATGGATTAAAATTATTTTAATCGATAAAATAGTGATTAAATTGTAAAAGTTTGTTTTTTAAAAACATTTTCGATTTATTAATAAATAATTAATATTAGTTTGTTTTTTCTACGTACAAACTACTCCATTTAAAAAATAGACTCTAAAAGTGTAAACTTTAAAATAACCTGTTTTTATGGACAATGATATAAAAAGAAACGTTGTTTTTAATTAATTAACACAATTTAAATTCATTGACATTTTTTGAACTGCTTGTATTTAAATATATATCTGATAACAATATTATATTTTTTAATTAAATTACATTAAATACTTAAGGGCATTTTTAAAAATGCATTTTAAGAGGGCACAAAACGTGAAAAAAAACAACATAATGGAAAAGGGGATTATGAGGTCTGCGAGAAAAAATCATACCTTTTGAACAACTTGGGATAAAAAGACAATTTTTATGTTTCTGTTAATCATCAAACAATTTCTATACAGCTGTATTACTTGTATAGTTTTATAATTAATTTGAAATTTTCATCTTAGTACCTAAACTTTAATGCGTTATTTAACTTACTAAATATGTTTTTTTTAAAACTCAATTTAAAAAAATTCAACTGCCTGTTTTTATTATTTACCTTGATATTTTCAGTATAATGCCGTCATACATCTTTATTTTTAGCTTTCGGAAAGTTATCGATCAATTAATCGGTAATTTTTCAAAAGGTAACGATTAAATTTAATTTATTCGATAACACCCCTAATCTAAGGCCAATGGTGCAAGCAACGGAAACGTTTTTTGAACGTCCTGTGATTGCCAATAGCTTAAACCATTGCCATCCTCACTGACTGCTGTGACAGCTTCTTGATAGTGCAACAAAAAACCTGCCAGTTCGTCTTCAGGCCCACGAACTGCAGATATAATATTAGTGATGGGTGTGGTGTTCCCAATGTGTTGCGTCAGGGATTTGAAGCGCTTGAGAGGAGTTCCAGATGTAGTCAGGGCTGTTGAACTAACGCAGTTGAAGTGGTATTTTGTTTAGGAAAATCACTTGACCAAGCTGTCCACACTTACTGTGGCTGCTGCTGCTGAAGCAGTTTCTTCTCGCTTCACAAACTGTTTTGCTGCATTTAGAAGATGCTCTTTTCCTGAAATGAACAGTGCTGGCACGGTTGTAGGATCAAGCAGCAAACCTGCAGAAGGTATAGGTTCAAAAATATCAGACTCTGGTACCAACGCAAACACAAATCGTTGCCTCAAGACATCGAAAAAGGAGACTGCTAGCTCTTTTAGTGATGCGTCCAGAGCTTAATCGGACTGTGCCTCAAGAAGATGATATTCTATGTCCATAAGTGCTGGAATTACTGATGACATAACAACTTTATCGCCTTCGAGTAAACCTGTATGTTCGGCACATCGCACATTTAATGATATTTACTATTTTATAAAAACAATTATTTAAAAAAAAACTAGATTATGACTATTTTTAAATAAAAAAACCTAGAAACTTAGACGAGGTAAAAAAAAAAAAACAACACCGTAGATCTAGGTTGAAAAACCTAGCGCTGGCAGCACTGATTATCGCCCAGTTGATGCGCATGTGCGACCATCAAAGAAATTAGATATGTCCTAGGTTATAATTCATAATAATTTCGTAAAATACATAGTTCGCCCGCTGACCACAGTATCGGAAAAGAGCGATAAATGGGGATTTTAGTTTTTATTTCGTCGGGGAGTTTTAGTTTCAGTTTTTATTCAGTCTTTTGTCTACCAGGTTTAGTTTTCGTCTAGTTTTAGTCTTGCTGCTAATTTTAGTTTTAGTTTTCGTTGACGAAAAAGTCAACATTTTCGTTAACGAAGGTTTTAGTTTTAGTTTTCGTCGACGAAAACAACACTAACCTTTGAGTTAACAGTATAGTTGATATAAACTTTTATAATTTTAATATTTAGGTATCACTTTTTTAACCAGCCTTCAAAAAAAAATAATAATAATAATAAATAATTTTTTTTTTAAAATCGAAATGTTTTAACATCCTTAGATTATATTTTATTTTAATGCATACAAATTAAGCATTGACTATAAATCATTACTTGTACCTTCTTTGTTTATAAAAAAAAAAGTTATTTTAAAATAATACTTTTTTAAAATAACATCTGGGGTCAAAAGGGAATATTTGGGGGTAAAGCAGACTCATTTGGAAATTTAACATCCACTACACTCCACTAGATATATTCGAATACGTCATGTGTACGTGTACGCTTGGTAACATATGCCCACTATTCAACCGGTTCCTTCCAGAAAATGCATTTGTTTAATTTGTTATCTATGGAGATTTCTTATTTACGTACTATACGAAGACATCTAAATCCAACCTACTTTCATTTATATTGACAAAGGTGACAATAATCTTAATCAACATGACTTGACTGTATCAAGTATCCTTTCTGTCAAATTTAAAATTAATGCCTTAAAAACTGAGTTCAGAAGAAAGTT
>MUZC01000077.1:498084-527276 GCA_002072015.1 Radix auricularia | reverse complement strand
TCCTACGTATTTCTATGGTTTGTGTTTAGTCCTGTATTCTTCAACCCCCCTCCCTCCCCCACGTCACGCATCGTCACAAAAAGGGACCCCCCTCCCCCCTAGGTGCGTGACGTCATTTATGGACGGCCCCACAATGAAAACTAAATCCTACTATATTTACGCTTCCCTAAAGCTTAGTGACAGTTTTTGAGAACGTGTACCAATGCTAATTCCATTTAATTTAATTTCTTAATGATCTTCAATTATATTAAATGTATTTCATATTTCTAAGATACGTACAATTAATTTAAGTATACATAACATAAGCAAAGGCTTCTTTCTATCTTACATAGTACAAATACTTCTTATTTACTGAAAGTTATTGCGTCCTACGATAATTTGTGCCTTTTTGTTCTTGCATACGGCCCACGGCATACGGAGAAAGTGAGAAAGATTTTTTTTTATTCCTGTTTATCTGAGTGTTGTATTAGTTCATTGTTGTATTTCCAAGATATAGGGCCTACCAACTTTGCAAACATACTTAATTTGATAATGATTAACGGCTATAAATGTTAATTATCTTATTTACTTATTTTAGGTTTATTTTAACTACTTTACTCTTTGTTCGTTTCTCCCATATGTGGGCCTTACATATTTTATATGCTCTATAACCATCAGACTCAGTGGATACTTAGAATGGACCCTCAAAAAAGAAAGGGAAAAAATAAATTATTTAATGAGATTGCATGTCGCTGAACACGGCTGATTGTGTTTCGTTTTGTGGTTTATTTTTGGCGCCTTATTCATTTACGTAGCTTCCGATTGGATAGTCAATAATCTTAGTTACTAGGGAAGCCCACGAAAATGGCCGACTCCCCATATGCTCCTTCAATTATGTTGGGGTAGCTAGTTGTCGGTCCTAAAATCTAATAAAAGAGTAGCTCATATTTAAATAATGGTACGTAACAACTATATATCTCGTTAAAAATAACCATGATCATGCAAATAACTTGCTGCCTTAATTTTTCACATCAGTAACATTAACAAATAATTGAATTTAAATATTTTAAGTAGTTAAGTAAGTAGTCTTATTTATTTAATTATTTATTATTATAATTTATTATTATTTTTGACTAATGAGTACTAATAAGTCTAATAATTATAATACTAATTAAAAAAGTTATTACTAAATACTAATACTGATACTGATATTAATAATAGCCGTGGCCTGTGACCGCTACATCACTTGCCAACAGATCATCTGTCATGGTCTGTGAACGCAATTATCTTCTGCATAGAAGGAGCGTCTGTATATCTAAGATAATATTAGTTAAGTCTTATCTTATCTTATCTTATATGTTACAGACGCTCCTTCTGTACAGAAGATTATTGCGTCCTACGTATTTCTATGGTTAGTGTTTAGTCCTGTATTCTTACTAGAGTTTTAAAAGATGATAAAGTGGTGGCTTTCCTGGTTTCTTCAGGCAACCCATTCCACGCCCGAATACCGGACGGAAAGAAAGAAAACTTGTATGTGTTTGTTCTTGCATATGGAACAAGAAAGGTGTTTTTGTCTTTATGTCTATTTGAGGGTTGTATTAGGTTATCTTTGTGTTGTATTTCTAAATTAGAATTAATTGCCTTATGTATAATTACTAATTTACTCTTGGTTCTTCTATCCTCTAGTGTTTCAAGGTTTAATGATTTAACTAATGGTGTTACTCTTGTCAGTTTTGAATATTCTCCAGTAATGAATCTGGCAGCTCTTTTTTGGATTTGTTCTAACTTATCAATATTTTCTTTGGTGGATGGGTCCCATACTGAAGATGCATATTCTAGTATAGGTCTCACCAGGGTGAGATAGCATTTTAGTTTTATATCTTTGTTACATTTGTAAAAGTTTCTTTTTATAAAGCCTAAGGTTTTGTTAGATTTTTTAATAACTTCATTAACATGGGGATTCCAAGATAGTTTCTCATTTATTATGACTCCTAAGTATTTCGCATCTTTAGTTTGGGTTAGTTCTTTTCCATGAATGAAATATTTTGANGTCATTTATATAAATTAAAAATAGTAAGGGACCTAGGACAGTTCCTTGTCCAAGTTAGTTAAGCACACACGTTACTCAGAATAGTATTCATTAATTATCATTTCATTATTCATTATCTATAAAGTCTATAATTAATATATTTTATTTTTATTCTAATTATATTTAATATATATTATATTATATAGCATAGCCTAGGCAATCCACCCAATCCCGGTCCCAAATTATTCTTGGTGAGTTATGGATTACTATTTAATTAGTACATAATTCAGCTTAATTTCATTTAAAATAAAACAAATTATGGCAGGTAGACCAGGTGCTCTGATAAATATTTTTCCCAATGTTTGACCTGCAGCACAACTAGCAGGAATTGAACTCATACTATCGAAGGACTATAAATGCAAGCTAAAAAACCATAAACTCCGGTATTTAATCAGAGTGGTTCAAGTCAAGCTCTGTCACAATTACAAGCTACTTCTACTTGTCGGCGACGTTTGACTTTCACTGGCGCAACAGTGCCGCAACACTCACAAGCCAAACGTTTTCAGCAGCTATTTGGAAATGCTGTGTGACAATTATAATATTTAGTGCTTAATGAATGGTTATCGGACAATATGTAACACTTGTCTATTTTTATCCATAAATAACATATAAATAAAATACTTTCATGTACTATCTGGTTACTTCCCCTTATTAGCGTAAATAAATTTGGGACTGGGATTCAGAGGATTGCCTATGCCTATAGTTGAATATTTGAATTATGGCTAAATGTGTGAAAATAGACACAAAAAGTGAACCGTAATTTACTGAATTAAAAAGATTTTCTGAAGATAGAGCTATACTCTTGACTTTATGGTGTGTTTAAAATAAGCTGTAGCGAATGTATTTTCAGTACATTGTGCTATTAATAATCTGCCATTAATCAACATAATTTATTTGCAAAAAATCTTAATAAAAGTTTGTATAGATCACTTCATTATATCATTAGACATTAGAGCATTTAATAAAATCAAAAGGAATGGCTTTAATGAGAGCTTATTTGCTAAACTGGCTAAACATAGTAATAATTGTATGGACAACGATGAAAACTATAATCGTTTACTTATTCACACAGAAGTACTTTGGTTATAAGAAGGTGCATGTTTAAATCAATTTTATATTCTATTTGATTCAGTGTTGAAATTCCTTGAGGCAAAGGCAATAATTTGTAACAAAATTTACCATCTCTTTATAATTTATTTATTTGCCAAAACTCATTTTAACATGAATGTAACATTTACATTTAATCAAAACTAAAAGCATAATATCTGCGTTTCTTGCAAAACCTCAGTTTTGGGAAGAGGAAAGTGTTCTGTTTCCAAATCTTTTGAAATTGCAAAGCAGAGATGAAGACTTGCTTGTTTACTGTTAACACTTAATGGCCCTTCATGCAGTCTGAACCTAAGATTTGAAGACATACTTCACTTTGATATTCCCGACTGGGTGTTGAACCCTTTACATGTGTACAAACTCAGATTCCAAACACAGTTCAATACATACTAATACAGGAGCAGCTTATCGAATTATTTACAAATGAGGAACTTAAACCAATGTTTCAGCAAGGATCCCACAAATTTTGTTAACAAAAAAAAATCCCAATTTTATATCCAGCATTATGTGTTATTATACTCTAAGTTGACTACTAAAACCCTTGGTAGAGCAAGGATTCAATGCCACTATGAACATCATATCACTCACTCACTCTCACATGCACTCACAAAACCGATTTGTGGTTGCTACTCACAAACATTGAGTCGGGTATACATACACTCAGGGGCGTCACATTATTACTGGTGTCAATTGTACATAGATTGTACAAGTTACAAGTAGAGTGCTAATCCTAATCATTAGTGAATAGAACTATACTGTTTAGTAAGTTACTTTCATAGCCTAAAAGGTTTTAGGTTTACTATTAGTCTTAGCACTTAATTGGCTAAGCCCTATATAGTTTTGATTTTTTAAAGTTTTTTTCAATGTAACCTTTAACTTTCACGCATACATCTGATGTCCTTATTGTCCTACCCCGAGGTCCAGCCTTCAAAATAAAAATGGATACTTTGAAAAAATATAAATAAAGCAGGAGCTTGTCACAAGCCTTTTGTTTCACACCTACAGAACTTAAAACTGCAACAACAATTTTGTATATTTAAAGCAAAACAGGTTCCATCCAGCAGTTGTATGTCTGATCTCTTAAAACACCATCACTGATGACAAAGGGCCAAATTAAAAAATTTTATGAAAAGAATTCAGAACTCTTTACAAAGTGCCCCTAAGATGCTTATAACATATATATAATTTTCACTTAAAAACTAATAAGAAGATTTTAGGACACAAGTAGCAGACAATCTAATGATTTATCTTAAGCAGTGCTTCTCAAAGTGGTTGTCTGCAGACCGGTGTTGGTCCATGGGCCAACTGCCTCCATAGAAGTTATCAAGAAAGGACAGAAAAACTCATAATCCTCCATTCATGCAAACAATATATATGCACATTTTGGGGAAATAAGCACATAAAATGAAAAATATAAAATAATAAATTACATTTTGCTACCACGTCAGTTGTCAGAGAAAATAGTGCACCGGTTCTTGGTGCAATGAAAAAATTCATGCTGGTCCACCATACTAAAAAGTTTGAGATGCTCTGATCTAGAGGATACTTGGGTTAAAATAATTTAGAAATGGTGATTGAATAACGTAGTGTATTGTTTTTTTAATTTTTGCTTAGTCTATACCTAACTTGCTTCTAAGTAATTGTTTGTGTGTTGTTTGTCTGTCATTGTCAACTAGGACCACTCTTATAGTGGAAGTGTAGTGCTATACCATAATAGTCATGTGATTAGACAGCTAAGTAATTATAAAATACTAAAAATAACCTGCCAAGCTAGAATTAGCCGTTATTTTATTGTTTACTAATTCATTCATCATGAAAAATAACTTTTCGACCTACAAGAATACTAGAATATTTGAAAGGGAAACATTTTGGGAAAATTCATAACTGACATTTAAAGTCATTGTATTTTATTTTTAGTATTAAGTTAATATTTACTACAGAAGACTATCAGTCTAATCAGTTAACAAACAAGTTTTATCAGGGATTTTTCTAATAGCAATTTTTTATTACTATCTAACACAGAAAGTAAAGATTGTTTTAAAAAGAAGCAATTGAAACATATCGTTTTTATCTATATTTAAATATGACTCTGATTGTTTTAAGAATAAATTTGTTACCTTATTTTATGTACAGCCTGCACTCAAGAAGTTTGATCAGCTGTACAACAGTGCACCAGGTAATTACTTTTGTCAATCAACTGTGTGCCAAAATTCAGATGAGCTGTTGTTTTTAAAAAAATCTTCAATAAATTGACTATTTGGTTTTGGCCTTTTCATACTTTCTTAACATGAGTAGCTCATTTTGGTTTTAAAATATCACTCCAGTTTGATTAGGGTAGCCAAGTTAAAAAAAAAAAATTAAATAAATATAATGCAACCCTGATGTGATACTAGAGATGCAAATTATTTCAAAAATCAAACAAAACTTTAGGCTTCATAAAAAGAAACTTGTACAAATGTAGTAGAAAAATAAAACTAAAATGCTACCTCACTTTGGTGAGACCTGTAATAGAATATGCATCTTCTGTATGGGACCTATCCACCAAAGAAAACATTGATAAACTAGAAAATATTCATTACTGGATAATATTCAAAACTCACAAGAGTAACACCATTAGTTAAATCATAAACCTTATAACACTAGAGGATAGAAGAACCAAGAGTAAAGTAATAATTATAAATAAAGCAGTTAATTTTAATTTAGAAATACAACACGAAGATAACTTAATATAAACTTCACATAGATATAAGGATAGAAACATCATTTCATAATAAATATGTTGTATGTTTATTTTAACAGCTGTGGAAGTACCAGAAAAAGGTGCAGGTGGTAAGTAATAAAAATACAATTTTTCATTTAAATAATTTAATTTTTTCAAAAAAGCATGTCTAAATGTCTTTTTAAAATTTTAATGAATATTTTTGATGGTTGAATAAGCAGCTGAACTAATTTTTAAAAGACTGATTTGAGATATGGAGATAATGGAAACAAATTTTAAATGCATTTTATGTAGAGCTTGGAAAGGCATCTTTGCTTCGAGTCATCAACCCTCAACAAAGTCAAGAGCCCAAAAAAATTGTGAATCCAGAGGAAGAGATCAAAACACTTGTTGCTGATCTAGATGAAGTCTTTTCTTTAGGTTACATTCCCATTGATAGGTTCTCTGAAAAAATTAAGGTAAGAATACTTTTGGGAACACAACGTTTGATTTCTCTTTATCAACACTCAAGATGAGCTGATTCAGGAATCTCCCCCATTCTATGAAATTTAAAAAAATATACTTTATTTCAAGATTAGCATTCAAAATATTTTAACAGAACCTCTTTTAAAAAATAATTAGTAACTATTTTTGGTCATATTTATTCTGAAAATGTCTAAATTTGATGCATTATTTTCTCAGAGTGCACAGAAAAAAGCAGCAGACAAACAAAAAGCTATTGAAATTATTGACTTTGGTAAGGATGGATACATCACAGATGCTGTTATCAAAACCCTATTTAAGACAGTTGGACAGGTAAGGAGGGTAATTTAGAAATGTTAATTCAATAATTTTAATTTTAAAATACTGTAATTGAAATGTCATTATACTCTTCATTTTTTTTATCATTAACTTATTTAATATGAGTTCCACAGATAAAATATTAAATATTTTAACTCTAATTGCATCATTTAGTCCATGAACAGAAATTTAATTGTTTTTTGTTTGTGTTTTGGTAATCATTGCTTCAATAAAATTCTTTTAAATTGAAATCATTTCAGGATGTGTTTTCTCATGTGTCCAGAGTCTCTCTTGAAGGGTGCAGTGTTGTCACAGATGTTGGTCTGCATTGGCTTGTCAAGGGATTGTCTGCCAGCTCAAAGAACATTAGGGTATTTAATTTTATTTTCTATAAATACTAGGGCTGCGGAAATTATCAATTAATTTCTCAATTAATCGGTAAAAATTTGTATCGATTAAAATTATTTTAATCGATAAAATAGCGATTAAAACTATGGAACATCTTTTCAATTGTATTACCGATTTATCTATTCAAAAGGGGTCCAAATTCAAAAGTCCCCCTGTGGGCCCCAGTTCAGAGGGGCTCACAAAGAAGTGTCCGAATTTTTTTTTACATTAAATAATACGCATCCGCCATGGATGCAGGACCCCTTAAGAAACCAAGCCCCCATCTGGCACCTTAATCCATACATATGCCACTCGAAAGTAAATCTTAAATGTAATTACAAGCAACATATATATTTTAAAATTGTCAAAAGCAAATCATTATTTGCAGTTTTAATTTTGGCCACATTTATTTTCTTCACTTCTGGCTAGTCAATTTCAAGTATTATTTAATTCATGTAAGATTAATAAAAACTTATGTTTAAAAAATCATTATCCTTGTTTTAAAATCTCCTCGTCCAATTTTTCTTTAGTGTATATTACTTGGCGTTTCCAGTGATCCAGACTACCAATGGCTCAGCCACAAAATATATTAATCAAAAGGAATGGGCACTATTACATGTTTTGTTTCAATTTGATATGGTAGTTTATCTTTTTCGTAATAAAAAAATAACAAAACTATCACCTGCATTTTTTTCTGATACATCCTTTGTTTGCAGGTAAACATAAATGGTTGTACAAAAGTTACAGATGGTGGCCTTGTCACTTTGACCAATGCCCCAAACATTGGAACTATAGAGGCAATAGCCACATCAGTTGTTCATATCCATAAAGGTGGAAACACAAAAGGCTGTCCACTTCTAACTAATCCATTAAGTGAGTCTTTAAGATATTATTAACCTTTTTGAGATAACTGGTCTGATCTATTTATTTGTGCCTTACAGTTTAGAAACCTAAAAGGCTCATCTACAGGCCCAAAAAGCAATAAACTAATGGTCAGCAGGCTGTTCTCCATTGCTTCTCCCATTTCTGTCCCATGTTGCCATCAACTGGCTGTTTCCATTCAGTATTTAAAATGTTTTGTTATGTCTTTTTTTTTTTTACAGCTTTTCACCCTGAATATTATTCTAGTGTTTGTTGGGATTGTGTTTGCTTCTTTAATACGAAATTTAGAGTAAATTAAGAGCTTGTAAACAGAGCTCTGTCAAATTGGCATAAGTAGTCCAAGCAGTCTGTTTTTTCTAAAAATGTTAATGTTGATGTTTTCCAAATAAAGAATTACATAGTAATCACTTACAAGCTGAACATAAATCAACATAAAAATATCTATTATCTCTTCTCAACTTCACTCGACAGCAACAGCTACCAAAAAGTGGTCTGCAAAAAATGTAGATATTATGCATTTTATTACTTTATTTAATTCATATTTTTTATAAAGTGATACTTTTTTTTTGTTTGGGGTGGGGGGAAGTGAATTTTGTATAATAAATTAAAATTTTGTGTGTGTTTTTAATCCATTTTATGCAAAAGGAAAAGATTTAAATGGGCTCATCGTTCAATTCGTTGTAAACTTTTAAAATTATCAACTGAATTCATTATTTTATGTAATGCATTGTCCTTAATTCATCCAGATACAATGAACATAAAGAACGTCTTCTTCCTTTAGTTGTTTAGAGTTGAGTGTGAATAGGGGTAACAGAAAGATATTAACATTCAGTTTCTGGAAGATGATTCAGCTTGCACTAATTAAATGTCCTAGTCTCCTTACTTGAAGATTAGAGCATGAAGACAGCAGGCTCCATAATGTCATTTGAGCCTGTATTTAATGAGTTTGTGTAGCTTAGTATTAAGTAAGAGTAGATAGAACAATGTTTCACCTGCATTCTGTTAACTATCTTATCTTATCTTATATGTTACAGACGCTCCTTCTGTACAGAAGATTATTGCGTCCTACGTATTTCTATGGTTTGTGTTTAGTCCTGTATTCTTACTAGAGTCTTAAAAGATGATAAAGTGATACTCTGTAAAGTAAAGTTAGAACATTGTTTCAACTACATTCGGTTAACTAGACTCTGATGTCTGTGATTCTTGTTTCCATCAGAACCCCAGACAGCTAAGTTGTGACAAATCTCTCAGGCCATAATGCTGTCTGCTCACGGCACTTACTGACCACTTTGTTATAATGTGAACATGACACCCCATTTTCGACACTTTCATAAGTGTGTCTGATTTGGACTGGCCAGCCCCATTTTTTGGCCACACAATCTTCATTTTCATCTCCAATGTCACTATGTCACATTCTTTTTCTTTGTGAATTAAAATCTCCTTCAATGACATTTTCAGTTTCTGCTCAAACTAATAATACTCATAATAAAGCATAACCTTTTCAAGTTTAAATGAGAGAGATGCCAGCTGACAGAGGAAAATCCTTGACCTTGTTCTAACTCATAGAATTAAGAAGCTAGATTTGGCTATTGGGGATATTACCTTCATTAGCAACAAGATATGGCAATAGCAAATTAAACAATAATAAAAAATAAAGACCTATAGAATGGAACCTTCCATAATGAGCACCACTCATAACAAGTAATTCGTATAACAAGCCAAAAAATGTGAAGAAGTTGTTCCCTTAACGAGTGATATTTCACATAACTAGTTACGCAGATAGGGGAAGTCCCTTTTTCCCAATATTCATTTGTGAGCCGGGACTTCCTCGCCAATTCATTAGTTTGTGTTTAGCACTCTGTCTTTTAGCATATTGTTTTTGTATGGGACCACCCATTTTTACAAATTTTATATTTGGACAGGATTCATAATTTACTTATGTGCAAAGTGTAATAACCTGTGCTAAAATGTCTTCGAAGAAAAAAACGAAAGAAGACAATCATTAGGGAGAATAAATAACTGTTTGAAATGAAATGTAATATTATTAAAAAGTGATAACAAGATGTAAATGTGGCTAATATAACGCCCACATACAATAAGTCAACATCAATGATCTGCACTATTCTCCAGAACAGAACCAAAAGGGTGTGTCATGAATGTCTACGAAAGAGTTAGGACACATATTTGTCACATTTTGAAGTGTTGGCAAAAATAAATGTCCTTAGACTGTTTTGAAGTTTAAAAAAAGGGTTAATTTTTTGTCACAAATTCATATTTTTATTTGCGCTTTTGGTTTCAAATCTAAATTGCATTCTGAGTGTTACACTCCTTAAAAAAAAAAAAGAAGAAATTTTCAAATAACTTTTTTTTGAAAAATTGGAATTTTTTTTTGCATAGATTTGTATAGGAAAAAATGTTTGCTCATCATAAGAGTTTCCACTGTACTTATCTTCTAACAAAACACTAATTTCCTATCATTCCAATCAAGGCTTTTGTCTGCGTACTCTATTAAATATATAAACCCATGGCTGTGAACAAAGCAATGAAATTAAATTTTTTATCAATAATCTTTGTCCCAGCATTGAAAATGAGTTCTAATTTCAACATGAAGGAACTACAGCTCTTGTAATGCCATTTAAGTTGAAAATTCCTATGGTTCTTTTTTTATCAACATGAAAAATTATCACTTTTAAGTTTGAAATGCAGAAATAAACTTGTATTATTTTGTAATGAAATAACCTTTGAACATGTAAAAACAAAGGACCTTGACCTGTACAAATTTAATTAGAACAAAAAATGTTTACCAGTTTGCTTAAATATCTCATATCATTTAAACACACTGATAATCATTATTTTAAAAATTTATATTATATCTTCTTTTTAAAAATCCGATTCGCTGCCCTTGGAATTTAATTTGTTAAGTTAATGCACCATTAGGCATTATTGTCAGTCAATGTATGTCCAGAGTCAACACTTAATTTTTAACTTGTTTTTAAATCCAGGTAAAACATCAGAAATTCAGAAAGAGTCTTTTCTGATGGTGGTTCCCATGGCAACCAGTTACAGCCTTTCAGAGTTTGTCAAGTCAAAATGTCAAGAGAAGAGAGAACTATTTCATCACATCAAAGATTTAGAAATTTCTGACTGGAAAATTAATGTTACCGAGCTGGAGAGAAATCATGTAAGTAAATTCAACAAAAATGGTTTTAAATTAGTTGTAATGTTAGATAGAATGTCATTGAATGTATTTATTAGTTCATTGTATTTAGAGAATATTATTGAATACTTTATTGTAAAAATTTTTTAAAAAAAAGAATATTTTATTGTGTTCAGTGTTTAAGAGATGGTCATTGAATTTCTTTGTGTATAGTGGGTCCAATTTATACGTCTTTGTTATAATACTATGGTCTCTACATGTGTCTCCAATCCACTCTTTGTTTAAATTTATAGACAAGGGGAAGAAAAAAATAATAATTTCAAAGTCTATTAAGTCTATGTAATCAATAGTTTTACATTATTTTATTTATAAGTCTTGGTTTCAAATTTGGCTTCTTTTTTAAAAAAAAAAAAATATTATTTTATGTTAATATATTCAAGATAACTTAATTTGGTGTTTATCTACCAAAGACATCATAAAACAATTTCTAAAGTACATTAAACAATTTGTTTAGGTCTTTCAACATTTGTTGGAGCTCAATAATTTCTCTCTTCTTTATTAAAAGTCTTTAGAAAAATAAACACCAAGTCCCCTACAACCTTAAAATAAAAAATAAATTTATTCCTAAATTAATGCACTCATGCATTTATTTTTTGTGACATTTTCTTGTTGTGTATGTATGTATATATATGTATAAATGTATATATATTAGGGCTGTTAACGATTAATTTATATATAATAGTTAACTTTTGACAAATTACAGAATAATTAATTCATAACTTTGACTAAATCTGAAAATAAGATATATGACATCATTAAACTGAAAATTTAATAAAATGCCCATATCTTAAGTATTTAATTGTAAAAAATTTTTTTTTTGGAGATATATCAAATATAAGTAGTTCAATTTAATGTCAATTAATTTTAATTTTGTTATTGTTAATTAAGTAAAAGCAATGTTTTTTTTTTATATCATTTAACTTATAAAAACTGCTTATTGTAAAGTTTACACTGAAAATTTTTTTTTTTTAAATGGAGAAGTCTGTATGTGAAGAAAATAATATATTAACTCTTAATGTGCCATAAGGTTTTTGGAAAACTTCCGCCTCAGTACCGTAAGAATTTCCCAAATTGCGGTCAACCGGTTATAAAATTCAAAAAATTGCGTTAAATCCATTTTTATTATTATGGTCATACTGACGTCATCTTTTAGAATAAGAATGGTTATTTTATGTATCCAAAAGACCGTTTTTTTGAGTTTAAAACTATTTTTACCTGTAGTTTATTACTATTATTTTAATAATAAAGTATAGCGAAATCGCATCTTCGAAAAAAAAAAACGTAAAAACTTCCAAGAAACATCGCGAATCGAGCGATAACACTAGCGAGGTAATCAGCCGCCATTGCCGGAAGTCGAAAACATCGTTCATCCTGCGCTGAATAGTTTTTATTTTCTGTATTTTCGTTTCTAAAGAGAGTTCTATCGAGTCGCGCATTACCGCTCTTTGGTACTAAACGGTAAACCGCGGATTACCGCGCTTTGGTACATTAAGAGTTAATTATTAATAATTAATTATTTGTTAATTAATCAAAAACATTGTTTAAAATATATTCTTTAATTTTAATCGCTTTATTATTGATAAAAAATAATTTTAATTGATAAAATTTGTACCTATTTATTGAGAAATTAATCATTATTGTACGCAGCCCNTATATATATATATATATAATGTCATTTCATTTGTCATTTCATTTGTCTTTACCATTCGGCATGGTATATTACCATTACTATTAATCAATGCATTACAACACAAAGATAATCCAATACAATCCTCAGATAAAGATAAAAACACTTTTCTTATTCGGTGTGCAAGGACAAACCATGGATAAGTGTAGGACACAATAACCCTCTGTATAGAAAGAGCATCTGTAACAGATAAAATAAGATGGTTTGAAATCTGTACTAAGCGTTAAATTGTTTGGTGTCTTTTTACCTAACAGATACTTTTTGATCACATTCTTCCTCCAAATCCTGTCCATGTTATCATAACATTTGATGGACGTTCAAGTGTGCAAGATTTAAAAGGGCAGGTTATTGAGACTGTGGCTCATATTCTTAGCAAGGTAAGTTTTATTTCTATTATGTTAACGCAATTTTTTTTTTGTAAATTAAAAACAAATGAAGTTAAACAGCAAATTTGTAATTTTTCAGGAGTTGTCTATGAAAATCCTTTTTTTTTCATATAGGAGCGTGTGAACCCAAGTCATAAATTAAGAAAAAAATGGAAGCATGCTGCCTCCAACTGTTTTTTTGAGCCAAGCCTGTGGAATAAATGTCAACTGACAAATGATGGATCTCTTAAGTAATCACTTAATCATTTTTTTTAAAGAGAGGCTTGAGAATTTCACTCAGTTATGCTAACAGAGATTTAAATTTAATATCTTAGTAGTTGATTCATATTGTTTAAGATTTATATCATTCTAACATTAGTTTTATAATCTGAATAAAAATAAAATAATCAATATTTTGTGTATTATTGGTTTTCATAATTTTTACTGTTAATAAATGCGTTTCATGACATATTATTTATATCACACGTATTAAAATCAATAATTTCATTTATTTTCATCAATTTGTAAAATCATTATTATAAATTTGTATAACCTCTTTAAATGCATACTGAAATTGTTTTTTAATAATTTCTAATTTGTTAATGTAACTTTTACGTTTACGTCCGTTGATTATTTTATTCCTATTTTGACATTTTCTAAAAGAAACACTTCGGTCTCTCAAGATGTTTTGGGATCAGTTATCTCTCATCAGCCCCTCAGCCGTACAAACAGCAGTTTTGAGATACAATGTACAATGTCCCACCCTGAAACTGGCATTGTCGTTGGAGTTCTACATGACACCCTCTTCTCAGCAAGGTTTCCTTTAGAGTCTAGTGAAACTTCTGGCGGAGCAGTTGTAGGGTAATGCCATATTTTTAAAATAAATTTCTTTAAAAGTAAACAATACAAACTCTAGGAGCCAACTCAAATATTGACTAGAGGAGATGAAACAAAAACTTTACTCAAACACGTCATGTAGGCTGGTCTTATTTAAAATAAACAACTTGAGGTAACAGTTTAAATAAACTTCAATAGAAACCTTTGCTCCATTTATTAATTCTAGCATTGATAACTGTATAGGACGAGGTGGTACTTTAACAGCATAGCTTTGCTGGTTCATCTTGTATTTTTTGGTGGGAAGGTAGTAAGCTTGTTAACGGTTAACCGGTTAACCAGTCCTCAAACCAGGATCGGTCATCTTTATTCAGGACCGTAGGACTGTGTAACCCAAAAGAAAAAAAAAACTAGCGATAACGTATTGAAAAAAACAACACAAGCGGTAACGCGCCTCGCGCCTCTCCCTCTCGCTTTGTCACGGTGAGTAAAAGCGATACCAAGATCCAGCTGGTTAGTTGTCGAGCCTTTGTGACTACGAGAGCTAACACAGTGCGCGTTTGATGTCAACACCGATCAAGGCCGAGGCTGTTTCTATTTATATAAATTATAGTCTGTTTCTTATAAAGACAAAGAAAGCTATAAAAACATATGACCCCTTGACCTATCCGCATTTTCTGATCACCGATTTATAGTCTGTTTCAGTTCAGGCATTCAAAAACTTATCGGCGCACGCCGCTTAGTGAAGTACATGTACCTACATTACGAGAGGTATTTGAAAGACGTAGCAAAGATACCGGGCGATTAATCGGCCCACAAATTCGAGTTTGGTCTTTTAGTGACAGTTTTCCTGCTAGTCAAAGGCATTTGATTACCACATTAATAGTACGCCGAGTGTAGCTCAAACCCTATTTGAACAGAAAAAAACGGGGAGGGGTAACGTTGCAAAATTCAATTATTGTGGCGAGTTGACGATTGAAAAAAATTGTTTTTAAAATAAATTCCATTTTATCATCGTTTACTCTGTAGCTTTATAATTTTATTATATTATTAATTTTAATACGCGAGCTGATC
The DNA here is from genome assembly GCA_002072015.1 of Radix auricularia. Classification (NCBI taxonomy): domain Eukaryota; kingdom Metazoa; phylum Mollusca; class Gastropoda; family Lymnaeidae; genus Radix; species Radix auricularia. Next base: position 512,156 of record MUZC01000077.1, on the reverse strand, counting down.
GGCATCACACATAAGAGAGGTAAACATGACGTCACAACGGTCGGGGCGAGGCGTTGGTTTTTTAAACTAATGAAAAACCTCTCTAACTTTAACGAACGATTGAAACTGTCCTCTTATTTAGACGGTGAACTACGAGTCCCCAAAATAAAATATAAAAAAGACAATTAACCATCACTGCTTAGTTAATTTTTTGGATTTAAAAAAATGCTTTGAATTGAGGGCAATGCGGAAAGTGCTGAACGCAAGTGGGGGAAGCGGGCTTTGATGCCATCAGACGATGCCAGGTGACAACATTCTCTTGTTAGTTCTCAAATGGGTCTCAAAACATTAGGGCTATAAGGATGAGCGGTTAACCGGTCTTTTTTTGAACTGTTAGTCGGTCCTCAAAAACGAGCGGTCTTAACAACCTTAGAAGGTAGGGTGGCTCCAAATAGTTGAATACCAATAGTTTATGGGTCTTATGCTTTTCAACTTTGTTCTACGATCATATTGCATGAGGCCAGGTCTGACATATAAATTAGAAGGCATTTAGTATAAGGTGCAATGATGGAAACGAGGCGCTTAAGCAATAAATGGCTTTTTTTATCTGTTATAAGTGCCATCGTTGCTGTATTTGTCCTGAAAGAGGAACGCCAAGTACAAAGCTTCATAACAAAAAAAATATACTGCGCCAACTATTTCAGAAATTATTTTCCCAGAATTATAAAACATTTTTTTTTAAAATCTCCTTGCAGTTGATGTTAATCCTAAAAAAGGATTATATAAACATCATTATATATAATATATTTGTTCCAAATATGTATTTAACACTATTATTTTGTATATTCCATCATTTTTCTATTTGAGCCTTTTTCTCAAACATCTTTGTTTTTTTAGCGTTGAAAGTCAGGAAAACTCTGTCATCGTGTTTGGTGTAAAAGGTCAGTGGCTGTCAGAATTTGTACCAGGAGAAGATGCAGAGTTCTTTATCACACAAAATGGAATTGAGGTAAACTTTTGAAAGTTTCAAGTAATTTTCATAATGATTAAAATTTGAAGAAGTAAAAATCTTTTCAAAAGTTGTAAAAGCGGACACCAATAATTATATTCTAAGAATTTAAAAATTCTGCAACTAAAATTCTTGTCTGTCTCTGTCTGCAGCTAAAAAACCAGTTAGCTGATGCCAAGCCGCATATAGGCATGTATCCTATTGTAGCTGCCTTGGGAAAAAGCAATATAGGTGTCAGATTACATAACATGGCCTGTCCTTCAGATGTGAGTAATACTTTAATAGTGATAACTAGGGCTGCAGAAATTAACTATTAATTTTTCAATTAATCAATAAAAATTTTAATCCACTAAAATTATTTTAATAGATAAAATAGCGATTAAAATGAATAAAAATATTCTAGACAATTTTTTCTATCTATTAATAAATTATTAATTGCTTTTTTTTACGCACAAACTTCTCCATTTAAAAGAAAAAAAACATTTTTAAAGTGTAAACTTTAAAATAAGCTGTTTTTATATAAGGAAAATGATATTTTATAAAATAAACAATGTTTTTAGCTAATTAACAATAATTTTTTAAAATTCATTGACATTATATTGAACTACTTATATTAAAAATTTTTAAAAATGGTTCATTGCCTGTTGTTACTTGCCTTGAAGTTTTAAGTTTAATGACGTCATAAATCTTATTTTTAGCTTTCATCAAAATTATAGATTAATTATTCGGTAATTTTTCAAAAGTTAATGATTAAATTTAAATTAATCGATAACAGCCCTAATAATAAAATTAACTTTTGTAAATAGATATTTAGCCCTTGAGTAAATTGACCTGTCAGCTTCCAATAATGTCTGGAATGAAATACCAACAATTGTAATAATTAACATGAGATTACTTGAATTTTTTGGGGGTGTAATTTTTTAAAGCTAAAACTCAATGTTTCAAATTTAGGACCTTCTGGATCATTGGATTGAAATGAAACAATACTGGAGCCCAGCATTCAAACACAATGTTCAATGTGATGATAGAGGGATTGTAAGGTAATCAAATTTTGACTTTTTTTTCAAGTATCAATCAATTTTTCTTTAATTTTTTTCTTTAAGCATAGTATTTACATTTTTTTTTTTTTTTGAAAAATGGAGGTGGTTATTTAGTTTTTATTATTTCCTATCTCGTGTGGGGGTGGCGATGCAATTTTAAGTTACTCTTACAGGGCTCAACTTGATTTTAATTTGATATTTGCTTCTCTTATTGGCCTTGAATATTTTTAAATTAGCCATCTGTAATGAGCTGATGTCAGTGATGAATGAACACAAAAAAAAATGGATTTCATAAGAATGAAGTGCTTTATATATTACTAATGTCTTACAGTTACCAGGACTCGTATGATCACTCAGGGGAAAGAGGAATTATTCTATGCCAGGAAACCATCACTAGAGACCACAACACTTTCACAATCAAAGTTGTCAATGCAAGTAACTCAGGAGTCATCACCATGGGCTTAGGGCCTGAAGATTATGACACAGATCGCCACCCGGGTTGGAACAAAGGGTCGATTGGTTTCCATGGAGATGATGGAATGTAATTAAGTTTCATATTACCGTATATTCCGGCGAATAAGATAACTGCGCGTATAAAACAACCCCAGACTTAGAGAAGATTTTCATGTGTTAAAAATTCCTCTTATACGCCAGAATATATGGTAAATCTTTTTATTATTAGACATTAGATATTAAATTACTTATTCATTGTGTTTTGATGTGTATTTATATATTTTGTTCTGAAATTTAGTAAAAGTTGTTGAAAATTTCATTGTGTTTATTAATACATATGGAAAGCATTATTTTAAAACAGGGTTTACATACAAAGTGGTTCAGGCTCACAGCCCTCAAGTGGTGAACAGTATGTGTGGAAAAATGGGGATCTGATCTCTGCTGTTGTTAGCATCCTGGGAGAAGGTGATACCATTGAGGCTGGAGACGAAGTCCAAGTGGATTTCCACGTCAACCAGAAATTGGTAGGCTGATGCATTGCCACAATAGAGTATCTGTAATAATATTTCTACAATTTTATCCACTTTTAAAATATTGCCTCAGCTAAGGATCATTTTATATCAGTGCTTCTCAAAGTGGTAGTCTGTGTACCGGCACATATGTAGGCCATCTGCTGCTGGTTGGCAGAAGTTATCCAGAAAGGACAGAAAAATATGATTTTAATGCTCCATTTGCAACCATTAATACTAACGCTATAGAACGTGTCAATTTTTCAGAAATAAGCCCATAAAATGAAACAAATAAAATAAATTATATTTTGCTACATCAGAACAAGGAAAATAGTTCACTGGTCTCTGGTGCAATGGAAAATTCCTGCATAAATCTGCAAAAGGTCCTAATTAGTTTGAGAAGCACTGTTAAATATGACCCCAATTTAGTATAAACTACTAAATGAAATGTGAATGTTTGAGACTTGGTGTTTTATACATTGTTAAAATTACTTCCTGAAATTATAAACAGATGGCAACTGTTAAAAGCAAGTTGACTGGAACAAAGAAAGGAGTTCGTTTTGTCTTCATGCTAGGGATGAGAGTGCTGGGAACAAAGGCTCAGATATTAAATTTTCATCCACCCTATTCCCTGCCTGTAAGTTATGGCCTTCTTTTTTAGTGCTCTATAAATAAACTGGCAATAGGCAATGCTGCGAATAAAAGTAAATATTCAGTGCTCTGTAAATAATTTTGCAATGCTATATAAGAAAGATTATGGAACAATCTATCACTATACACTAAACAATGTTTAATACTTTTACTTTTCTCTTTATTGTATGCAAAAAATAGTTGACAGTTTTATTTCTATTAGGGCTGTTATCGATTAATTTAAATTTAATCGTTAACTTTTGAAAAATTACTGAATAATTAATCAATAATTTTGATTAAAGCTAAAAATAAGATGTATGACGCCATTTAACTGAAAATTGGGTCTAATGTTATGATTTTTTTCTAATACCTCATAATCACTTTTTTCACTATTTAGTTTTCTCTCACATTTTGTACCATTTCATGGCATTTTTTAAAATGCCCATAGCTAAAGTATTTAATAGAAAATAAATATATATTTAGAACTTACATTTAAAAATAAGTAGTTCAATATAATGTCAATAAATTGAAATTTTGTTATTGATAATCAAGTAAAAACAATGTTTATTTTTTATAATCATTTTTCAAATAAAAGAAGCTTATAAACTTTAAAAAATCTTTTTTTAAATGGAGAAGTTTGTTCGTAAACCAAAAAAACTATTATTCATCATTAATAAGTAATTATTTATTAATCAATCAAAAAAATAGTGAAAAACATCTTCTTTCATTTTAATTGCTATTTTATCTATTAAAATAATTTTAATCGATTAAAAAATTTACCGATTCATAGAGAAATTAATAGCTAATTAGGTAGCCCTAATTTCTAGGAAATAAGTTAACTTTTAAGTGCATGGCAAGATAACTCTAGTTTTGAACTAATAAGTACCAAGGGAGACAAATAAATGAATTGCATAGGTGGGGTTGGATAATGCTTGTTGGAAGAAAGCTTGCAAATTTAAATCAAGAGGAAGAATAAAAAGAAAGTTTTATTAATTTTATTTAGATTATAAAGCTGTTAATTTTCTGCTCAATTAGAAAAGTTTGATCCATGAAATTTTGATATTTAAGTCTCAATTAATTTGTGCCTCAGATAATCTGGCAACCATGATTAGTACAGCATGCAATAATTGTGTAACTTTATATAGACTACTCTTAACAGTACTTATTGTTTATAGAAATAAATATGTGAAATAAGAGCTATCTTTAGCTTGACACACAATATATATAATTCACATAAAGTTAGTTATACATTGGGTATAAATATCAATTTTAATTTTTAAACAATTTTCAGCCTCCAGTTATGGATTCTCTAACATTTGGGAGATCAAACTTCATCAATGTCTTTGAGGATGGAAAACTTGTTTACAGGTGGGAATTATGGGAATTTTAACATGTAGTCAGTTTTGGAAAATAAAATTTATATTTTAAACTAGGGACGCTGAAATTAACAATTAATTTCTCTTTTAATAGTTACAATTTTTAACGATTAATCGACCCCATTCTTTTATAAATGTACTCGAAGTCAAAAAATAAAATGTTTCGGCCGATAAATATAAGCTAATTTCCAGACAATTACATGAACATTTTGGTTTTAAACTATTGATTGACGTGACTGTTCAAAGATTATGTCTCCATTGAGAGAAATCATTTGCCTACCATACAATGTTCCCTCTAAGTCTAAGCTTTGTTGGTGTGTGTTCAAAATTTTTTTTTTTAAACTTGTGTGCAAAGTTGTGCATACGTTGTGATTCTAAACATGTACATGGCATTGGTCAAATATCTTGACAGCCACCCTGCTTAAAGGGAACATTGCTGCCATGGTTCTAAAACTTTGCTTACATGTTAACTGGAAATCAAGCATAAACTACAGTATCAGAAACTTCAGCTGAGACGATCTAAAGCTATGTGAAGGATTGCTCAGCTTGGTTGGTTATATTGTCAATAAGAACCGCTTATCACTTCAACTGAATAATGTCAATATGCTTGTCTGTTTGCGTAGTTGGTTAAAAGATGACATATAAAGGAGACATTCCAGTGTTATTTCCTTTTTCGACAAGAACGTTTAAAAAATGTTACTTATAACATCATAATGTCAATTTTGGACTTTAATCTAAATTTACGATTAATTATCGTTAATTTTTCAAAAGTTAACAATTAAATTTAAGTTAATCGTTAACAGCCCCATTTAAAACAAAATATTTATTTAAGCAGCATTTTAAATATATATCATCGAATAACTTTTGTTTATAGGGTAGTATAATTACTTAGATTTGTACCCTTTAAAAACAATGAAAGTCTAAGGAGAGAAGACTTTTTAAATGTCTATAATTTTTTATAGGCTTCATTGGGAAAAATGTTAAAGAAGCCACAAATAGAAATGAGTTTCCACACAAAAAGCATATTAAAACATTGAATTTTAAGTTTCTGGTTTTTAAGACACTGTCAAAATATGTACGTACACACGTAAGCTAGGGTTACTGGATTAGCCTGTAAACAAATATGGTAAAATACCAACATTATATTAGACCTAAAATTGAGAAGCCACCATAAAAGCTTTAACACGACAAATTAAATTTGTTATGCTTCAAAATGTCTTTTTATTGCAGAAAATTTGATGAGAGACAATTTTTTGGCTTATTTATGTCAAAGACACCATTCAACAAGGCACTTACTTACTTTGAAATGGAGATAAAAAAGCTGTCTGAAAAAAAACATGTCAGCATTGGCTTTGCCCATAAAGATTACCCCATCAACAAAATGCTAGGCTGGCTCCCAGGATCATTAGGTTTTCATGGGGATAATGGGCAGTAAGTATTACATTTTTTAGGTAGGTTTTTCAGGGGGATAATGGGCAGTAAGTATTACATTTTTAGGTAGGTTTTTCAGGGGGATAATGGGCAGTAAGTATTACATTTTAGATTTTCATGGGGATAATGGGTTGGGTTAATTTGTTATAAATAGGAAATATCTAATGATACATTTTCCTTTTAATCGTGTTAAATAAGTTGACTTACGAGCCTGTAGAAAATTTAGTTAATATTTAGAGTGAGTATCTTTAATATGTCTTGTAAAAATTGTTAAATTAAAATTATACCTTTTGTACTTTAATCCATTTTTTTACACCAGTTAAATTTACCTCAGCCTAAATTTGGAATGGATGTGATTTTGTAAAAATTATATTTCACTAAATATTTTCTAGACAAATTCTTAATTTGTATCAACTCACCAACATCATCTTTTCTTGCAGGCTGTACAACAATTCATCATCAGGGACACCAAGTCACCTGGATACAAAAGAAAAAAAAACTTTTGCTTTCTCTGAGGGTGCAGTTGTTGGTTGTGGTTTTCATGAAAAAAGTGCCAAATTTAGAGACGATGGTTCTCTGGAGAACCAACAAGTTCTCAAATTTTACTTCACTTTAAATAAACAGAAAGTGAGTCATTCAATGAAGTTAAGTCTTAAAGCCCCATAAGGTTTTTGGAAAACTTCCGCCTCAGTCCCGTAAGGATTTTCCGTATTACGATCAACCGGTTATGAAATTAAACAATTTGCGTAAAATCCATTTATAATATTATTGTCATACTGACTTCATTTTTAAGGCTAAGAATGGCTATTTTACGCATCCAAAAGACCGTACTGAGTTTGAAACAATATTTACCTGTAGTTTAGTACTATTATTTTAGTAATAAAGTATAACAAAAACGTATCTTCGAAAAAAAAAACGTTAAAACTACAGAAAAACATCGTGAATCTAGCGAAAACACTACTGCCGGCAACGGCCGCCATTGCCGGAAGTCAAATACATAGTTTTTCAAGCATTGAAGAGTTTTTACTTTCCGAGATCTCATTTCTAACGAGATTTGTATCTAGGGATGCATTATGACGCTTTAGGGATAGCGGGAAGAGACGCATTACGACGCTTTGCGACTTTAAGAGTTAATATTAAAGGCGCTGGTGTTGATTCTAATTGGTCACATATCCAGTATCACATGATTTGGTCCAGTTTCAAATAATTTCTTCCTTTCCCATATTATTTATTTACACATACAGATTGGCTTTATCCTTGTTTTTTTTTAACGTCATAGTGTTTCAGTTTGTGATAAATTTACTTACATCAGGAAAGGGTTTCCTGAATTAAGCTAATAAAAACCTGTTTGAAGACATGTGACTTTCTACTTTGTAGTGTTATCTGTAAGTGGTTTTAGTCACCATATTGATAAATGAAATTCATTTGAATTATTTCCTCCTAATTTACCCATGACGGTTTGACTGCAAACAATCGTTTGTGTGAAGTTGATATCCTGAAACTTAAGACTTTTGTTTTTAATTCAGTTTTTAATGTTCAAGAATATTCCTTCAATTTCTAATTTTGTGTGTCCCATAACCTTGTGGTTGTAGGGGGTTTCAATGTTTCCATAGAAACTTTCTCTGGGCGTGGTAGACCTTGGCGGTGCCCCTCTCCAGGTCAGCGGAGGATTTTTTATAGCGATAGTCATTTTTAATTGTGGCTTTGTGTGGGCTCGATCCCACACCCCTCAGCTTGTGAGGCGAGCGCACTATTGACTTCAGTACCCATTTAGCTCATTTCAAATAAATTTCATTCAGTGTTAACCAAATTTAATTAAAAAATCATTTCTGACTTGTATGTTAGGAGGGGAGATTTAAAGAATTGGATATTTAAGGAAATGCTGTAAATTGTCAAAATTGTTAAGGAGGTCCTGAAAAAATTATGAAGGCAAAGGCATTAAAACAAAATACTTATCCTTAAACTACCTGTTTTCTTTTTCCTTTTTTTAATAAATTTTTTTAGATTATTTTAATTTTCAAAACCAATTGAAATTTTAAAAAATCATGGAATCTGTCAGTAAAAGAATTTAAAAGAAAAATATTAACTAGAATTACATTTGAGGCTATAAGATTATGAACACATTCTCAGATGTTATATTATGTCTATGTCATCAAATTTTTGCAGTAAGTTTAACTTTTGTTACGTTTTCTCCCTTTGCCTGCAAGATCCATGAGGTAGACTTTGAATACAAGACAGATGGTATTTTCCCTGCTATAAACTTACATCATGAATATGATGAAGTTATCGTAAAGGACTTGTACATGGGTGTGGAGCCAGGGAATATAGAGATTAACACCAGCCAGGTAAATACTTGCATGCCATCCATTTTCAGAAAACACAAACATATTTATTTTTTTAATGTTTTTAATTCCTTTATTTGCAATACATCTAATACAGACTTCAAGTATGTTTGCATCTGAGCCCAAACAAACAAAAAAAATTGGAATCATTACAAATATTGGCATCACAAAAGCTAAATTCAATATTTTTGCTATTATTTCTATAGAGCATGTTTATGATGTATGAGTCAAGACTAATTTCTTGCTAGTTAATGTTCACACTCTGTATATAACAAAGTTATAGTACTTTATATAATACAATTTTGCTTGCTGTGTATTTGAAAACCTCATGAACTAGTACTATTTTCACCTAAAACACTTGCAGAGAGCAACAGAGGAGAGCTCATTTTTAGAAGGTTGTAGACTGACTCTAGTTGGTGTGCAGGACGGGGGATCCAATCTGGAAGGTAGACTAAAACTGCTTCAACAGGTTCTGAGTGATGGCCTTGAATTCCCTGTTGTAACTTTGATAGATCAGCAGATTCAGTTGATGGAAAGGTTCGATATCTACATAACTTTTTTTCAACCTTAAATTAATAAATGAAGCTTTATTTTAATTCAGAGATTGAACTGTGATTTATTAATTTTTTTAAATCACAAGTCGAATAAATGTTGAAATTATGCTTTTTTTTTTTGTTACTCAGGGTTAACTGCCTGCTAAATTCTAACAACCTTGGCTGACACTTCTATTGCGCAGCTAAATTTTTAAGCTACAGATCATCATGCAACTTCTTAGTTTTTAGGAAATTGTTAAGTTAAACCCATTAACAACATTCTTTTCATATTAAATGTTCTGGTGTTAAAATAGAATTACTTATTTCTTTTGTTTCATATTTAACTAGGTCTGTTATCGATTAATTTAAATTTAATTGTTAACTTTTGAAAAATTACCGAATAATTAATCAATAATTTTTATGAAAGCTAAAAATAAGATTATGACATCATTGAACTGAAAATTTCAAGGGAAGTAGCAAAAAGAGGCAATTGGCATCTTTTCATTTAAATATAAGTAGTTTAATGTCAATGAATTAAATTTTTGTTATTGTTATTTAAGTAAAAAAAAAATTTGTTTTGATTTTTACCATTTTCCCTTTAAAACTGCTTATTTTAAAGTTTACACTTTAAAACTTTTTTTTCAATGTACGCAAAAATGCAACCTATTATGAATTATTAATAATTTATTATTTATCATTAAATCCAAGCCATCTGCAAACACATTTTCTTTAGTTTTAAATGCTACTTTATCGATTAAAATAATTTTCATGGATAAAAAATTTTTCAGATAATCTAGAAATTAATTGTTAATTTCCTCAGCCCACTATGTAATCTATTTTTATTTTTAAAATTTTTGTAAGATTTCAATAAAATTTTGAAATTGACTTATGTTTTTTAATTTTGCACAGTAATCAAAAGTTGATGGATTTTCAAGGGCAGGAACTCTATGCTCAACTCTGTTGGCAAAAAGAGTGTCTAGAGCGGTTTTCCCACAATGCTAAATCAAGGTTGAAGTTCATGACAGTTGATGTATCTTCAGGGGAGGTACTTGTTTTTGAATAAGTAATAAATTAATAACCTTCTTTCCCCTCTTAAATTTCATCATTTCATTTTCGATCGGCTTTTATTTTATTTTCTGCTTTTCCACTTTTTATATCTATCAACTGTTATTTTACAGCTGAAACATTGCCTTTAATTTGGATATGAACTTTAAAAAAAAAACAATTTTACTGTAGAACATGGCAGCATCTTCAGTTTATGGGTCATTTTATAACAAATCTTAAAGTTAAAAATTGTTTTTCTTTCCATAGCTGAAGGTTTAAAATATAACCATGTTTGTAATTGTTTTTGTTGACAATGTTTCACTGCTTCAATTTAATTTGATGATATTACAAACAATCATTCTTCCAACCCATCTTTTTAATTGTGTAGGGCCACAAAGACCTGATGGAACACATCGTCAAAGTGTGTGAGACCGACCTGGCTGACCACAAGAATTACTACCTTCTAGATGAATCTGTCGTTCTGGGACTACAGAAGATCACAGAAAAGTTATCTGAAGAGAAACTTTTGGCAGCTAATAATTTGTTGGAGTTGGTTGGAGAACAGCTGGGACAAAATGGCAAAGTCTTTGAGGCTGCAGTTCGATATTTGCAGTCTAAGGTTAACAACATAGAAAAAACAAAAAAACTTTTCTCTAAGACAGGTTCTATGGTGCTAAATGTACTAATATAAATTACATATCAATACAGTTTTCTGGCAACTCGGACAAAGTTGTATTTTATGATAAAACTGAGTACTCATGTCAAATTTGTCGCAAGATTAAATTGCTTAAAGTCTTTATCCAAGTTAAATTACAATCTAAATTTATTTTCTTACCATACCAAATTTGCTGCATTCTTTTCAGGGTCGCCTTTTTTGGGTCCCAATGCAAAGAACAATCATTGCGATAGACTTGCACTTTGCAGAGTCTCTCATTCGTATGTCCACGGTTCTCCCCAACACACTCTCAGGCAACATAAACCCTGCGGTTGGAGAGGAGACCAAAATATGGAGTGATGTCACTGAAATAATTCCAGATGCCAAAACTTTCAGTCAAAGTAAAGTAAGTTTGGGTTGGAACCTTATAAATATTTCATGTGTGTCAAGGTCATACAGCTTCAGATGCCTTTTCTATAAATAACTAAATTGTGTTTGGTGTTTAATATAATACAGGTAGCTTAAAAATGCCATTCTATTTTATAAATACAACACAAAGATAGGTGTTTCTATGAAAATTGAAGATTTATAATTTAGAAGGCAAAAGAGAGATATATAAGTGAGAGAATGAGTGAACTGTAATTATAAAACCTCATTAGCGCTCACCCCACGTTTTGGTCTTTTTATATCAAGGTATGTGAACTTTAAGTTTTAATTTTTAATCTTCTTTTTCTTATAAAAACTTGGTGTTTAAAAATATTTTGTACCTCTATTTATTGTTGGTATCTTCAGTTGGAGATCTTGAGCCATGTACTGTATTGTATGGGTGTCATGGAGATACAGAGACTGCGTGCCAGTAAAGACGATCCCATGTATTTTTACTGCACACCCAATGGGATTGGAGCTTTGCCTGTAGAGATGGTAGGAACAAATTTTTATGGTCATTTCATTGAACTTGTTTATCTTTGATTTCATAATTTTTAACAACATTAAAGATGCTAAGGGACACAAGTTATTCTTGATGTGATGTTGTTTTTTTCAATGAAAAGTTTACAACGAACTGAATAAACACTATCATTATATGTTTTATGGCCCGTAGTTTATGTCATAAACTTATTAACTTATCACATATGGCCTTCCTTCCAGCCTCACTTCACCCAGTCTGTTCTATGGCCCATAGTTTATGTCATAAACTTATTAACTTATCACATATGGCCTTCCTTCCAGGCTCACTTCACACAGTCTGCCAACAGGGACACAGTGCTGATAGAGAGAGAGTACCAGTTCCTCTTCAGCTCACCAAAAAATATTTTCCCCATGGTCGTCTCAAGGTGCCTGCTGTTCTCCAGGCCCCTGGTCATTGCCAGGTCTTGGGCCGTGTTCCAGAATGGGGCAGCACAAACCACCATTTATGTTCAAGGAGGTAACAATGTCTGCCAAGACTTTTTACTCTGAGCTTATGAGACAAGTTTTGTATTAACCATTACATACTACTGACAAATTTGTTCTTTTTTTTTTTTTAGTAATTAGTTATTCTCATTGTAATAGAATGATTCTATTTTTACTCTTGTAAAACATTAATTTACTCAAATAAATAAAAAGAATTTTAAGTTAATCAACTACATGTGATCAAAATTCATTAACTCTTAATGTGCCATAGGGTTTTAGGAAAACTTCCGCTTCAGAGCCTTAAAAATTTCCTGAATTGCGATCAAATAGTTATGAAATTTTAAAAAATTGCGTAAAAGACATTTATATTACATGTATTATTGTTAAACTGACGTCATCTTTTAGGATAAGAATGGTTATTTTATGTATCCGAAAGACCATTTTGAGTTTAAAACTATTTTTACCTGTAGTTTAGTACTATTACTTTAGTAATAAAGTATAGCAAAATCGCATCTTCGAAAAAAAAAAACTAAATAACTTCAAAAAACTTCGCTAATCGAGCGATAACACTAGCAAGGGAAACAGCCGACATTGCCGGAAATCAAAAACATTGTTTTTCACTCGTTGAAGAGTTTTTATTTTCTGTAATTTTGTTTCTAAAGAGAGTTCTATCAAGTCGCGCATTATTGCGCTTTTGCACATTAAGAGTTAAATATGTCACCAATGGTTTGCCCCATTAGAGCAAGGTCTGAGGGTGGAGACCCGCTGCTTCATGCCGACTACCAAAAGTCAACAGCTGGACTACGACACAGAGTATCATGTCCAAGAGTATGGTTTCAACATCTTCTGCCTCTTTACTGACATCATTGACCTTCTCGTTGGACGTCTGAGAATCAAGGTCATCAGCACTCAGAAAGTCCCCAACAACATGGGTAAAGTTACGACGAGGATTTAGAACTATCTCGAGTTGTGAATTCTTTCTCTCCTGTTAGCTGTTAAATAATAACCAAAATGACATCTTTTTTTTTAATTTGAGAGGATTATAATCATACATTTTAGTTAAGAAAGATCAGACTGTTTCATTTTCGCCATCAGATGAAACTTTAAGTTTTGAATTATAAAGTTTTATTGTCATACATGTCACAATGTCAATTTACAGAAAAATCTGTTTTCCAAAGTTGTTGGGCAATGTTCATTTTATATTGTTTTATTTAGTCCTTTTAACACCAGCTCTAATTTATAAAACCAAAGTGATAAAATTTTCTTCCAGTGAAACATTCTAGATAAAATACACACCTATGTTCTTCCAGTGAATTGATCTAGATAAAATGTCCACCTATGTTCTTCCAGTGAATCGTTCTAGATAAAATATCCACCTATGTTCTTCCAGTGAATCGTTCTATTGGATGTGTTCACAAGTGGGGCCTGTCTGATGAAGACTACAGACAGACTGTTTGCACCCTGTGCGGCTTGTGTTGTGAAAAAGGGCACAACTGTCCATACAATGGCATCAGTGGGGAGTTTCAACATCAGTGCGGCTGTGACACGCTTTGTACTGGCTGTCAAGACTGCGGCATCTGTCAGAGATGTGCTGATTTACTCTGGGTAAGATGTGACAGTGACATATGTCAGAGATGTGCTGATTTACTCTGGGTAAGATGTGACAGTGACATATGTCAGAG
>MUZC01000077.1:477305-497826 GCA_002072015.1 Radix auricularia | reverse complement strand
CTCTGTGTAAGATGTGACAGTGACATATGTCAGAGGTGTGCTGATTTACTCTGGGTAAAATGTGACAGTGACATATGTCAGAGGTGTGCTGATTTACTCTGGGTAAGATGTGACAGTGACATATGTTAGAGGTGTGCTGATTTACTCTGGGTAAGATGTGACAGTGACATGCCAGAGGGGTGCTGATTTACTCTGGGTAAGATGTGACAGTGACATATGTCAGAGGTGTGCTGATTTACTCTGGGTAAGATGTGACAGTGACATATGTCAGAGGTGTGCTGATTTACTCTGGGCAAGATGTGACAGTGACATGCCAGAGGTGTGCTGATTTACTCTGGGTAAGATGTGACAGTGACATATGTCAGAGGTGTGCTGATTTACTCTGGGTAAGATGTGACAGTGACATATGTCAGAGGTGTGCTGATTTACTCTGGGCAAGATGTGACAGTGACATACCAGAGGTGTGCTGAATTACTCTGGGTAAGATGTGACATATGTCAGAGATGTGCTGATTTACGCTGGGTAAGACTAAGATGGGACTGTGGCATAAGTCAGAGATGTGCAATTTACTCTGGGTAAGATGGGACAGGAGCTGTAAATAAAATCTATTGTTTTAAATCCCAGATTTAAGGCTATTTTTAAAAACATAAATTTAGGTCATATTTAGGTTTGAAAAACTTCAAATGGAATTTTTTAAATTCTTATATCAATTTTATTAGAAGCTCAGCAAATTATATTACTTTTAAATGTCATACAAATTCCAAGCATTAAAAAGGGAATGTTTAACATGGATGTGTTGTTTTTTCCTCCAGACAATAAGGTCCTACTTGCGACCAAACCTGGAGGTGGCATGCCATGGGAAGATGAGAAGTAACCCTTACATCCCACTGAATGCTACGACATATGATGAAGTAGAGTTCACAAACCTGGGCACCCAGCAGGCACCAATATGTCTGAAAGTGTAGGTCCTTTTTCTCTTTCATTACTGTATCAGGATGGTCGGTTCTCACACCAATGTAACATGGATGATGGCTTCTGACCCAAATTATATAACAGTGTGCTCCGTTTCTCACTTTGCGAACGTTAATTGACAGCAATCTCTTCCACACCACAATAACATTGAAGCCTTGTTCTTTGTAAACAAAGAAATCTTTAATGCCGCAACTTAACGTATGTTCACTTTCTACAAAAAAGAACTTATCAGTCCCAACACAGCACAGCCATCTCTCTCTGGCTCTTCAACCTGTCGTTCTCTCTCTCTCTCTCTCTGTGTTATCGATCACATTCACCCGTGACCTTTTCTTGTCTTCCTTTTGACCATGACACACCGCGCATTTTCATTTGACAATTACCTGGTGAAAAAAATTATGGTAATTATTATAAGTATACTGGTGTGTGGTGGCAAGCAAAACACACTCAAGGGACTTAATTGATTATTATAAAATGAAAAAAACAAATGAAAAAGAACATCCAGTGAAGATATATAATTTACAATTATCCAGATGATGAACCAAATGTAAAATTTAGAAATATGGACATCTCTAATAGACTACAGATTTATCAGTTTTGCATGTCTAATTAAACAAATGTAACTCTTCATTGAATACGTAAATAGTGGGTGTACAGGGTGCCTTCTGAGGATAAAGTATGTGCTTATCAGCCTGATTGTGTATGAGTCACACGAAACTTCTGGTGTGTAGATGTTGACCTTCACCTGTGTAGAGATTGACCTCTCATCTGTGTAGAGGTTGACCTGTCACCTGTGTAGACCTCTGATCTGTCAAGGAGTTGGGGGTTTAACAAGTGTTTATTTCACAGCCATGTCCTTTCATGGATCAAGATACATGTGATTTAGGCCAAGAATTTCAATCTTATTGTTTTTTTATATAAACCAGCATTGATGAAATTTTCTTTGTCTTCCTTTTTTAAATTGAAAAGCTAGGTTTAATTTATTTTTTACAACAATCTTAATTCAGTCTTATTTAATCCACACATAAAAAACCAGTTTAAAATTCTAAAATCATAAATTGCGAAGAAGCAAAGATTAAAAGCCCGAATTGTTTGATTCACCCTTCATGTCTTTGATACATGCCAATGATTTTATCTCTTTTTCCCTGGTTCAAGTTGAGAGTTCAACTGTATTTCTCTTGTTTTAATAGGAGCAGTGGTCATGCTTCGACCACTGGTACGACAGGTGTGTTGACTAAAATGTTTCCCTACAATGCTATTGAGTTTCCAAATCTAGATGACCTTCAACAGTACATGGCCACAGCTAATGGCAATGTAAGTTTTCAATGTTTCTTCAAGCCAATGGTGTGAGGTTGGAATTTTCTACAAATGTATGTGCAGGAAGTAATTTTCACAGAATTGAACAATAACAAATAACAGGAATTTTTAAAATGTGTGTCTCATCTTTAATAATATGAAATAACGAGTTATGTTGTGATGTGAAGAATTTAATTATACAATTATAAGTGATGGGAAAAATATATTTTTTTTTTCATCTGTTGAGTCTTCCCCATTTATTTGTTTATTAGCAACTGCATTTTTGAGTATAGTTACCAAATATTTTATTATTGTTAATAACTTGGCCAAAGAAAGCACTAAAAGATTTAATTATAAAGCTTTAACATTTGAACCCAATATTCCAGTCTGTGTGGTTAAAATTCATACTCCTCTAGACCAGTGTATTAGCCCTAGACAAATATATTCTCCAGAAAGCCAGAAGAATTCAGATTTTTATGAGAGAAACCTTGAGTTCAAAGGGTTAAGCTGATATTGTGATGATTATTTCATTTAAAAAATCATTAAATTACTGAATAACGGTCACCTACTTGATTGGTATCAATTAACATAAGAGAATTCTGAATGTTTTTGAATGTATCTAGATAAAAATGCTTAAATTAGCAATTTGGCCAATTATAATTGAAGAATACATTACATGCCCGTAAACAGAATATAGGAGAAAACAAGTTAAGACTTTTTTCCTTGCATCTTAGAAACTTTGTTATCTATATAATTTAAATAATTTCCCCTTACACTATCGTTAAATCAATTTGTCCTTTAACTCCTGTCCCTTCTCTCCTCTTCCCACTACCTCTCCCTGACTTGATTTT
This sequence comes from Radix auricularia, assembly GCA_002072015.1. Lineage (NCBI taxonomy): Eukaryota > Metazoa > Mollusca > Gastropoda > Lymnaeidae > Radix > Radix auricularia. The sequence continues at coordinate 494,710 of MUZC01000077.1, read as the reverse complement.
TCTCATTATTTTAAGCATTTCTAAAATAACTCATAAGAATTATACACATTTATTTAAGCTTAAGACTATCTAGGATTTAAATTTACGGAAGTATTTCTTTACATCTTTAACATTAGTCCAAGATGATGTCCTTTAACCAAGGAGACACTGTCAAGATAAAACTGGACCCCATCAAGGTAACCAGTGAAGAGATGTGCTCCTCTATATATTTTTTATTACTTATTAAGATTATTCCTCATTTAATTTGAAGGAAATGCCTTTATAACTTTAGTCAAACTAAATGACATAAAAAAAAATGCAATAGTCTACTGATAGCTAGAAATGTAAACGTGTGCAGACTTTTCATTATGCTTGTAGTTTAGAAATGAGAATGAACTAAAATGTCATAATTATTATTTTGGCATTAAATTTTTTTTTAATAATTATTTCTTATTACAATTTTTTTTAAAATAATTTTTAGTACACAAATTCATAAGATGTTCCCTACCATCTAAAACTATTATAGAGAATTGCTTAAAATTTTTTAATAAAAATGTCATCTTTGTTTATATGAAAAAAAAATTAATTGACAGAGAACGTCTCAAACAGAGGTACACTTAGAGGAAGAGTCTGTCCTGGAGATTACACCTGTTTACTTTACCTGTATCTGTAGGGAGTGCACAGTCTGGCATGACACTGGAGTAGTGGCGTAAGTCTCCGACAATACTTGCAAACTATTTGTTTCAACAATTTGTTAGGTATTGAAATGGGATGCAAACTATGTTGCTTAAAGGCTTGTCTTATGAGGGAGTGGATTGAATTAACTGCATTTTTAAAATAAAAGCTTTTAATAAGCTTTAGGTCATACAGCAAATAGATTGAAACTCACCAACACTATCGTTAAAGTTTATGGTTTCTTCCCATTGTAAAATTCGGGGGTGTTTTATAGATGATCAAAATTAACAGAGAGGCATAATTTTTAAAAATAATTTTGCTCTTATCTTTTTTTGTGAATTGAATTTTGTAAAAAAGAAAAAGAAATATCTACTTAATGAGAAGTGTGTGTCGACATTGCTAACATTTTGTGTGTTCATAATAAGACACCTAACTTGTTACTTTTTGTATTAATAAGCATAGGAAAAATTGTAACTTAAACTTACTTCTATTTTATTACTTATTTATGGATAAACTATGGAAATGTCAATTGATATTTTTATTTTGCCCAATATATGATTTTTGTAGACTCCATTATTTAAGCATCAAAACTCACCAGCCTTGTCTGTTAAAAATATTTGCAAATATTTTAAATTTGATCTAAATTTGAAGAAACCCAGGCATATATTTTCGGTTACATGCTGAAAGTTTATTATCATTTATTACTGCAGTTGTTTACATTTAGATGTGGCTAATGAATGTAATTCAGCTATGTGCATTACATTTTTCCAAAGCACAGAAATAGATCAGCTGATGTTTTTTCCTATGGCAAGAATTTAGTTTCACAATGGCACTAGAACATTCTGAAGTTATGTTTTTCAAAATATATTTTAGTTGTTGTTTTTTTTTTAGAGATAGTCAAAACATAGTGTTTATTGTTTGGTTTTCAAACATGGCAAAATAAGCTGTATATTCCAAACTAGTCTAATGCAAAGAATGATAACAAAAAATGTAATGTTAGCTCATTTGTCTATGAAAAGATTATTGACTTTATTCAAAGTTGTTTTGGATTTAAAATGTATTTTCTCCCTCATTTACAAAATAGCTACATGTGTATTCTTCTCTGATTAACAAAGTTTCTCCATAGTTATCCTTGCTTCTCATCTCTCCTGAGATGAGATATGATAACTAAATAAGATGGGATTTTGAAAATTATAGAATTTCATTTAGTTTTTATTTAGAATAGTAAGTTATAAACATTATCATTTCTGTTTGATTCTTTACTTTGAACAGAACATAAATTGTATTTCTCTCATAATTTAATAAAATGTCAGATTTATCTGATCTCATTATGTGTATCTACCAACAGTTATACCAGCTTATCTAGAGATGTTCCTGTGGGGCAGTTCATCGGTGCTACACCCTTAACACCAGCGTGTCCATCATTTTCATTTGGTGAGTTCATGTAATAAATTTTCAATCATCTTTTGAGTATACTGAGTAAAATTATATTGTGAAAGTCACTTAACTCAAAACAACAAATAATAAACTCTAATAAATTTCTGAATTTATCGTCCTGATATTTGAAATCTATTCTTTTTAAACAAAATAATAAACATTACAAGTATCACAGGACTATTTCCTTAAACTGTAACTTTTGAGGACATGGCATAAAGACAGCCCTTATAATCAAACATGTTATTTACAGAGATTGTCAATCCTGGTAAAAGATGCTACATAGCTATAGGTGTCTGCAACAAGAGGTACCCACCAGACAAACAGCCTGGATGGAACTTAGGCTCCACTGCATACCATGCAGATGATGGAGGGTCAGTCAGAAATAAATTAACACTCTAAATGCTTTCCTTACTTTTTCTTTGCTTTAAAAATTTATATTAGTCTTGCTTATAATTTTTTTAAAAACTAGTTTTGGTACAGGCTGTTTTATGTAATTTTTTTTTAATCCTGCTAAAATCCTGAGCATAAGATTGTAAAATAAGGTTCGAATAAAATCTTTTTTTTTTGTAGCCCTTGTTGTATTGTACCACCTAAGCCTACAGAGTATTCCTACAATATTGAGTTGCAGATTCATCTCTGATTGTCAACAATTTGAAATGTCCATAACCCAATTAGTGTTGCACGTTGGCTATTAAAGTTATTTTAAAAAATAAGACTACTAAATAACAAACATTCGTAAAAAAAAACACATTCTAGATGCTAAACAAGTTCTACTCAGTCATTAAGGAAAAATAATAAATCCTTACTTATTAATAGAGTAAAGCTAAAACTGGCACAGGTATTGATTTTCTTAATATAACTATTCTATTTATTTACATCTTAACATAAATTAATCTCAATTAGACCACAGTCGTTTTCAAATGCCTCAATGAAAAATTCACTTTTTTTTTAAAATGACCATTTTGCTATGTGCCATGTCACTAAAGTAACTTTTAGAATAAAGTGCTCTTTATGAAGGATCATCCTACCAGCAATGTAACTTGCTCATGAAAGTACTTTGCTATCACAAGTCCACCTTACTGCCAATGAATCTCATTCCCAAAAAGGAATTTGTTCTCTTTCCTTGATTGTGAAAATGATTCATTTTAAGTACTTTATGATTTTTCTTATTGAGCTGAATGAATGAACTTATGTTTACAGCTTTTTAATCATTTAAAAACATCATCATCATTATTGCCTGTAGTCTCATCTGGGGCATAGCCCACAAACAAAGATTCTCCAGGCATCCTGGTCCTGTGCAAATCTCTCTAGCTGTCCCCAACTGTGCCCACTCTTTTTGGAGTCTGTCTCCAGTTCCCTTCTCCAGGTCATTTTGGGTCGACCTCTTTTTTTCTTGCCTTGGGGGTTCCAAGTGAGGGCTTGTCTCACAATGCTGGATGTAGGCTTTCTGAGGGTGTGGCCAATCCATCTCCATCTGCGTTGACGTATTAGTTCTTCCACTGGCTCTTGTTGTGTACGTTGCCAGAGGTCCTCATTGGTGATGATATTGGGCCAGCGGATTCGGAGAATTGTTTGGAGACATGTGTTTATAAATGCTTGAAGCTTTTTCGAAACAGCTGCTGTAATCCGCCATGTTTCAGCTCCATATAGAAGGACAGGCTTTACTGTGGTGTTGAATATCCTGACCTTGGTCTGGAGCAGGGGTGGCGAATAAGCTCGACAAAAAGAGCCAAAATTTTAAACTGTGATAGTCAGAGAGCCACACCACACAAAAGCATATAATTTTAACAATAATATATTAAACATATAATATAACATGCTCAGTCAGGTGTTTTTGTTGCCTTGTTGGAGTGATGGGATGATGATCTAAATGGGATTTCTGGCATCTTTTGTTTTCAGTAAACTTCTGCAAATCAGGTTTGTATTCAGTTGTAGCCACTCGGAGCAGTGCAGTTCCTTTACATGAGAGTCAGTCAGAATGGACCAGTGCTTTGATTTTAACACAAAATTAAGATTTTAGGGGTTTAATTTGCCCTTAAGGAAAAGAACTTTAAACTGCACTAGCACGCGTTATTTATAAAACATTCTTTTAAAAAGGTAGGGAGATGCAGGGACTCGACCTAAAGGAGGGGGTTTCCTCGAACTCATTAAGGAACATTGACTTTCGGAGGGGTTTTCCCAGAAGTGACGTAAGTCACTTTGCAGGGGTTTTTCTAGAATCTAGAACGTGCTCAGATCTTACACCTTGAGAGAGGTTTCCCATTCCACTAACTTATGACATAGGAATGAGTATTGAAAGACGATGTATCTAAAACAAAATCCAAACTTAGCAAAGAGCCACAGTATACAAAATAATGATAAGAGGCAAAGAGCTGCATTCAGTTTGGCCCACGTGTACGCCAACCCTGGTCTGGAGGGTCAAGATGTTGCAACTCCAAACTTTTTTTAGCTGTTTAAATGCTGTTCTTGTTTGGCCAATTCTCACTCTAACATCAACGTCTGTCCCTCCCTGCATGTCTATGATGCTACTGAGGTATGTAAAGCTATTCAACTCCTCTAGATTTGTTTCTCCCAGTGTTATTGGGGTGTTGCTTGATGTATTTATTTTAAGGTCTTTGCTTTTCCCCTTGTGGATGTTTAGGCCAACACAAGCAGAGAACTGTGCTACATAGTTAGTTTACTCCTGCATCTGTTGCTGTGTGTGTTTTATTAGGGCCAGATCATCCGCAAAATCCAGGTCATCAAGTTGTTTCCATAGTGTCCACTGGATACCATTTCTCTTCTGCTTTGTAGACATCTTCATTATCGCGTCAATGGTTATCAAGAATAAGAAGGGCGAAAGCAAACACCCTTGTCTGACTCCATTCTTTACCCCAAAAGCCTCTGTTGTTTTTTGGCCATGAATGATTCTTCATGAAAGGCCTTTGTAAGACTTCTTAATTATGTTAGTCAGCTTTTGTGGTATACTGTAGTGCCTTAGCAACTTCCACAGGGTTGCCCCGTCAACAGTGGCGGATTTAGCTATAGGGTAGGGGGTCGGGTCGCCCCCCCCACGCACCTGTTAGGTCTAAAATGGGGCCCCCACCCTTAAGATGCCCCTAATGAACACTAAAAAGGTGCAACTAGAGCAGAAAAAAAGATTGTTAAACACATAACTTTTAATCAATCACTAAACTGCAATACGCCAATATTGGCTTGCTAAATATCATATTTCAAAACTGCAATATTTGGTTTGGTCAGTCAGGAGCGTCGCTAAGTGGAAAAGAATAGAGAAGCATTGAAACGAATGTTAGGCGTGACATTGCTTTAGCAAAACAGAGGACTCAGAAAACAATCTTGCTTTATTGATGGTAGTTGTAGAAATTGTGGAAATTTTCGTTAAATGTTAAGTTTATTACCCAACTATTATTCCACTTTAAACAGTCATTTAAAATTTAAAATGAAATTTATTTAAGTAATGATGTGCAAATTCATTTAATTCAATCATTGCCCCTGAATTATCAGCAGCAATCGATAATAAAGTTAAGTCTTAACATTTCTTTTCTTTAATTATTGATTCAACTATTAATATATCTAAAATTCACCAGATGTCACTTTATGTTCAGTTTTAAAATTAAGAAATGTTTAGGAAAGATTTATCGGCTTGTATACTTTGGTAAACAGAAATGCTGCAAACCTGCATTTGCTTAGAAGATTCTCACGGAACTACACATTACAAAAGCGAAACATTGACATCACAATCTGTGGCGGAAAGGCATACGATGGCCCATCTGTGAATTTCTGGAATTAAGAGTGGACTTAAAACTTTCACCAAATGTGTTTTGAATTTGGTCACTATCAAAGCAATTTATGTACACAGTAATATACGGTTGTTGTTTTTTTTTGGCTCAGCTGAAAGGTTGTATGCATTCTTTACGTCTAGTTTACCACGTCTACTTACTCTTAAAAAAGAACATAAATGTCAATATGAATTAACAGTAAAAACTCAGAAATGACTTTCTGATACAAGATGGTCAAGCCATAAGCATGCAGTGGATGCAGTTGTTGGATCATTCCCTGCTATTCTAGCCACTCTAGAAGATATAAATTTAGGGGAATCAACATAACATGAAGGAGTGTCGGAAAAGAGCAGAAGCTGTGGGACTATCTGTTTTAATAACAAATATTCTTTTGTTTTTTCTGATGCTATTTATACAAAAGCTGGTTGATATTTTCGTGTTATCAAACCTCTGGTAGCGCAAGAGTATTGACATTGCAACTGCAAAACAATTGATCGATGTTGGAAGAAATAAGTTTGTTGAAAAGAGAAGTGATCAAGCTTTTTAAAATTCTGAAAGTAGATGTCTAATCATCTATTAACAAAAATTGTTCCAAACTAGATGTTAAAAACAAAATTTAAAGAAACTCAAATTTGCAAAAAATAAAAGTATGGCAGTTGAACTTAGTAGAGATTAAAGGGCTGATGATCCAACTACTAGTTTAAATCTGAAACATACTTCACTATCTTGGATGCACTACTAAAATAAACAGATGATCGATTTAATGACTTTAGGGACACAGCTATTTATTTCTATTGTATTGATCCATCAAAAATGTTGGAAGAAAATAAAGATTCTCTTTGAAGTTGGTGCAAAATTTACAAACATATTAACCCTGAAGAATTAGGGGTAGGACTGCAATCAGGCTTATACAAAATTAAATGGAAAAGACGTAAACAAGGTAAGGGTTAGCCTGACCGGATGTTACGTCAGGTCAGGCTAACCCTTACCTTGTTTACGTCTTTTCCATTTAACCCTGAAGAAGCAATCGTTGAATAGTATACCTTCAAAGATTTGTATGCATCACAACGTCCATCTTAACATCCATCACAACTTCCATCACAACGTCCATCACTATCTACAACTAGTGAGCTACAACTTATAAACTTTCTACCATTCTTGTTTGAAAAATAAATGGCATCAGGACTCCCTAATTTGTCATTATTCTATACAAATTTACTTGAATCTTCTTGGTAGCAATGATTGAAAAAAATCAAAATTATTTGCGCTTGTCAGGTTTTGTTGTCTAGGTTTCTGGTACAAGGCTCGCACACCAACAACTGGGGTACAGGAAATGACACAAGTCCTTTCTCAAAAGCAATATTTATTTTTCTGATAGCCACTTGTCATCTATGTACAACTTTTCTCATTCACTCCAACTCCTGGTATCCTATCTACAACATATCTCAGCCCTACAGTCCATCAGACCAACACGGGCTCATGGGGATCCCTGTGTTTGCGTGTCACCCGGCGACCTTGTCTCCGCCACTTACTCCCCACTCATCGAGATACACCCGAGTTTTATACCCGTGGGCCTGGACAGACCTTGCATGGACTGCTCCACGTCCCCACGTGAATCTCGTTGACAAACATCACAACATGAGCTTGTGACCAGGCAAAATATAACTTTCACAAACAGTGATTCTCATACCCCTGACAGCGCTCAAAAATGAAAAACGAACGTCTGTCTGGATTGGCAATAATTTCAAATGAACATGAGAACTTTGACTTTGAATCAACGATTAATCGTTTAGTTTCGCGTAGAAAGGAATTTAAATATGGCTCATGGCTCTATATAAATTTGCATAAACTAAGTTTCTTTCTTAGATAAAAAAATATACTATTGAAATAAATATATAAACAATTTTTAAAAATAGTGCCTGATAAATAATGAATTTCCTGAAGATGACATGTACATTTTTGTTTTAAAATATTGACTGACAGGAATGTTCAAAATGTTGATAAAGTTTGTCTACTTATTAAACCAAATGAAAAGCGCATTAAGCTAATGGCAGTAATGTAGTTTGACTCAGAGACAGAAATGACGACAGCTCTTCTGATGAATTACTGCGTTACAAAATGGAGATGAACGTTCTTAAATCCATTAATCCAATACAACTGTGGAAAGTTAATGAACACCAATATCTGATAATGTCATTCCTTGCCAAGACCGTTTTGAGCATACCAGTTACATCAGTTCCATGTCAATGATTGTTCAGTTCTGCTGGTTATATTGTCAATTAGACCCGCTCATCACTTAAACCAATTAATGTCAACACACTTTTGCGTAGTTGGTGAAAAGTTGATATATAAAGAAGACATTCCAGTGTTATTTAGATTTTTATCAGAACGTTAAATAATTGTTACTTATGACATCATAAATTAAAATTTTTGGCTTTAATCGAAATTAACGATTAATTAATCATTAATTTTTCAAGAATTAACAATTAAATTTAAATTAATCGTTAACAGCCCTAGTATTTACCCAAAAATCTGTTTTTAGTAAAATTTTCGACGCCCCCTGAAATTCTCCTCCCCCCCCCCCCCCCACGCAGACAAGGCTAAATCCGCCACTGCCCGTCAACACTATCGAACGCCTTCTCATAGTCAATAAAGATGATGTATAATGGGGAGTTCCACTCCAGTGATTGTTCCTTGATTGTGAAAATGTTAACATTCATTGTAAGTACTCTGTATGATTTTTCTTATTAAGCTGAATGAATGAACTTATGTTTACATTTTTTTAATCATTTAAAAACATGTCTGCCATTTTAATCATGTTTTTGTGATTTTTATAAAGTATTTTTATGGGTGCTGGATTTGCCATGATACATGTAGAGACTAGTAACCAGGGAGACATTTTGAAACTGGAGTTGGATTTTGAAAAAAAGAATATTACTTTCTACAAAAATGGCCATATGGTAAGAATCAGACCCTGCTTCAAACTTCTATTAAATTAGTTTTATTATTTAGTCCAACTTGCTGAATACATTAAGTGCTTGTTAGTCTTTTATAAGTTCTAAATAAAACACACCAAACAACCCTCAGATAGACATAAAGATAAAAACACCTTTCTCAAACCATAAGCAAGAACAAACACATACAAGTTTTCTTTCTTTCCGTCCGGTATTCGGGCGTAGAATGGGTTGCCTGAAGAAACCAGGAAAGCCAACACTTTATCATCATTTAAAACTCTAGTAAGAATACAGGACTAAACACAAACCATAGAAATACATAGGACGCAATAATCTTCTGTACAGAAGGAGCGTCTGTAACATATAAGAAAAGATAACTGGTCACATATGAGAATTAAAATAGAACTATAGAAATTGCTACATTTTTAAAATTACACTCATTTCATAATAAATGACAGCATAAATTTTATACCCAAAACATAGTTTTTTTAAAAATCAGAACTTTAAGGAAGTAATTTATAAAAATTGATCAATTTATTTTTTTTAGATACACACTGTCACCAAGGTCAATAATGTGAACGACTGCCACCCGGCTGTTGGATTTCATTCTGCCGGAGAAGCTGTGCGTCTGCTTGAGAAAGAACCTTGGCAAATGTCAGGAGATGAGGAAGTTAGTTGAGCATCCTTTAACTTTTAATGTGCCATATTTTTTTCAGAAAACTTCCGCCTCAGTCCCGTAAGAATTTCCTCAATGCAATCAACTGGTTATGAGATTTTTAAAATTGCGTAAAGTCCATTTGTATTATTATTGTTATACTGACTTCATCTTTTAGAATAAGAATGGTTATTTTGTGTATCCAAAAGACCGTATTGAGTTTAAAACTATTTTTACCTGTAGTTTAGTACTATTATTTTAGTAATAAAGTAAAGAAAAATCACATCTTCAAAAAAACCTGTTGAAACTTCCAAAAAAACTTGTGAGTCAAGCGATAACACTAGCAAGGGAAACGACTGCCATTGCCGGAAGTCGAATACACCTTTCTTCATGCACTGAAGACTTTTTATTTTCTGTAATTTTGTTTCTAAAGAGAGTTCTATCGAAGCGCGCTTTACCGCGCTTTAGTAATAACGATGAGGCATGCATTATTGCACTTTAACAAATTAAGAGTTAATATTTCTAATGTTATCCAGTGATTGTTGAAAAAGCATTTTGCTTCTATATTGAAAGTATTAAAAGTAGGGCTGTTATTGATTAAATTAAATTTAATAGTTAACTTTTGAAAAATTACCGATTAATTAACCGATAATTTTTTTAAAGCTAGAAATAAAGATGTATTACGTCATTAAACTGAAAATTTAAAGAGAAGTAATAAAAACAGTCTATTGATATTATTATTAAGTTCTTTTAAAAACATGGTTAACAAATGAAAATAAGTTAAATAACATCTTTAAGTTTAGGCACTTGAATGAAAATTTCTAATTAGTTTTAAAATATAAAAATAATATAGCCATGAAGAATTTGTTTGATGATTAACAAAAAGATAAAGATCATCTTTTTATCCCAAGTAGTTCAAAAGTAATGATTTTTTTCTAAGACCTCATAATCACTTTTTTTCACTAGGTGGTTTTCCTTCACATTTTGTGCCATTTTATGGCATTTTTTAAAATGCCCATAACTTATGTATTTAATTTAATTTAATTTAAAAGATATATTGTTGTCAGCAGATATATTAAAATATACGTAGTTCAATATTATGTCTATGAATTAAATTTCTTTTTATTGTTAAATAATTAAAAACAATGTTTTTTTTACATCATTGTCCTTATAACACAATTTCTTTTAAAGTATAAACCATTACAACCTCCTGACAGAGAATCTTTTTAATAGAGGAGCGTCTGTATAGATAATACAGTAAAGTCTTTTGGGCACATTATGTTAGATGTTTCTTGTGGAAATGTATTTGTCTGTCATTTCATGGATTTAATGTCTATTTTTTTCCAGCCAGTTCTTCCAGCTGCATTTGACTGTTACAAGTATGGAAATATGTACATAAGGTAACCTACAAGATGTGAGAGTAAAAAAGACACTATTCTGCTATCTGCAGACAATATTTAACTATTGGAGATAAATTCTCAATGTGCTTATTAAAATACTGAAATTCCCTCCTATTGACAGCCCAGGCAGATACCTGTCAGTGAACCAAGTTGTAACAAAACTTGAAGGTTGGCTGATGATTTACAACCCCAGTAAAAGCATTGTGGGATATAAGGTATTAAACTTGGAATTTGTTTCAAATATTTTTCATGTATAAATGAAAGTTCATATCACTGCCCGATGGCATTTGTTTTGCTGTTAATTAAAAATTATCAAGGGAAAATACTTGAGCTCTACATCAAATATACTTAATTAAATTCTTTTTTTTTTCTTACAAAGCCAAAAATTATTGTTTAAATATTACAATTAATGTGATGTTTCCTTATTTGAAGTCAATTATACTTGGAAATTAAACCAGGAATGCCAACACTTTATCAACATTTAAAACTCTATTAAGAATGAAGGACTAAACACAAACCATAGATTGGCATCGAACACAATAATCTTCTGTAATAGAAGAAGCGTCAGTAACAGACAAGATAAGATGCATGTCAAAATATATGTTGCTTCTATTTGGCCCACAAACTTTGCACTTCATAATAATGTATAATTATACATGTTATAATGTATAACTATACATGTTATAATGTATAACTATGTATGTTATGTTTTTCTATGCTATAATGTATATTATGTTTCCTTCTCCAGATTTTCCCCACAGAAAATATGCCTGAACATTGTGGCTACCTGGAGCCATCAAAACTCAAAACATTTCAGATGGTTGGTGATCAATCTCATTGTAAGTATCGTCTGTATTCAACCATCATCTTTTCATAAGGTACTAATGGTTATGGCACACAAGGTAAATAGAAAGAGGCATAAACAATTTTTGTCAATAAAAGAAATATATTTTAGGCTTTAGTAAAGACAAAATTCAGGTGTCAACTTTCAGAGAATTTCTTTATAAATACAAATTTTAAAAAATATTTTAACATTTTCCTGCTAAACTTAAGTGTGTGGCTAAATATCATTTAGAGTTTACTATGTCTCCACTCTAAAACCTTTATTGTCTTGCTGCTACACCTGTTCATGAAGAGACTTGGGGAGTGAACACTAACAGAAAATCAGGAGACAAATTCCTTTAAGCAGTTTTATTGTGAATGCGCTATGTCTCTTGCAACTCCTGCGATGCAGATGGCACCTTGTATCAGCTAAGCTGTTCCCTTGAATCACCATCTGTGTGGAGAGAGAGGGCCTGCCGCCTTGGCAACAGCAGGCCCTCTTCAAAGCATTGCCTAAACCAGTGCTTCTCAAACTTTTTAGTATGGCTGACCAGCAGAAATGTTTCCATTTGAGCAGGGACTGGTAAAATATTTTCACTGTACGGACACAGAAGCGAAATTTTTATTTATTTTATTCTACTTAGTTTTATTCTATACGCTAATTAAAGAAAAATTGTCGTATTCTATAGAGTTAGTATTAACGGTTGCAAATAAAGGATTATAATTATGCTAGATACGACCAGCGCCATAGCATATGCCATAGACTTTCAAATAAAGTGGAGAAAAAGAACTGACACAAACAGCAGAAATGAGAACAATGCAAGTGGATGAGTTGGTCTCTAAATATGCGCACATTGATTTTTGTACCTGCCCGCCACCCTGCACCACCCTCACTTGCCAACCATAAACTGATTGGTTGACCCTAGCGAGGGTCAGACATCAAGCTTATTAGTTTGCGTTACCTAATTTCTGGTGAATTATAGATAAAGATTTTTCTGTTGTTTCTTGTTAACTTCTACGGACCGGCAGGATATGGCCCATGGAACAGCACTGAGCTCATTGATTGGACGAAAATCACTGTGTACCAGGCCTGCGTACAGTACACTCAGTACACTCCTTTATGGCAACGAGTGTCGGATGACCTATGCTAAGCAAATAAAACGGCTTTGCAGTTTTCACTTGCGATGCTTGTGTAGGATCCTACACATTAACTGGCAGGATAAAATAACACATGTGGAGGTACTCAGGAGGAGCAATATGTTGAGTTTTACACTCAATCCTGAGTGAGAGGCAACTTCAGTATTAGGGCCATTTCCACAGGATGGGCTCAGAGTGCATTCCAAGAGCCTTGCTTTACAGTGAGCTGGCAACTGGTCTGAGGAAAAAAGGTCGCCCCTGTCTGCATTACACAGACGTCTGCAAGAAAGACATGTTAATGGCATGCATCAACCACAAAATGTGGGAAGCCATTGCTGAGTGGGCACTTTATGGCGATCCAAGGTGGTGAGGTCACTCAAGCTGTGGTAGCCACCCTCACATCTAGTGAAGAGAGAAGAGTGAGGAGAAAGGTGGGGGAAAAAGGAGCAGGAGTCAATGTTATCATCCCTTGAGGATAAACGGATGTCATACATACAATGTCTCATAAATCCCTTGTCAGACTGGGATAAGAGAGTGCTACATAAATATGAAGGAAAATCCTGTGGCTACAATGAATTTGTGAAGTTTCTGCTGTGGTAGTGAAGGGACAAGAAATTTGTGAATTTTCTGCTGTGGTAGTGAAGGGACAAGAAATTTGAATAACTCACGACACCATCTTACCACGTAGCCACAGAGGTGTAACAAGTTAAGAATTTAATTCAGTTGTTACTTTATGTCGTCACCTAGTAAAAATAATTTAAATATCGAGATCAATTGGCATGCTATTTTTTATGTTTGCCAAGGGAAGCATATTTACATTTCAATTTGTTAAGACTTAACTGTTGACGTGATTAATAAAAGATCAAAAATTCATTTTCCAGAGGTTAAAAATAACATTCATAATCCAGAGAAATGTGTCAAAGATCAACAGAGTTAAAGTTTAATAACTTTCCCCCTTAGAATAAGTTGAATTTGTGACAAAAATGAGATATAGCCACCGGGTTATAGTCCATATATTAATCTGTCATGGTACAAAATATGAAAGCGGTATCTTGAGACAATTTTGTAGGAAGTACAGAAGAAAAAGTCTCAGTTCGACCAAAGGTTCACATAGAACCATGTTATTCAAAGGGGGCGAATTATATGGATAAATATATGCATATATATATTTGTATTGTGTGCGTTTCAGTTGGTTCTAACTCATGTTCAGTGAAATGACTTGGTATAGAAAGACATAGATAAAGTAAAAGGTTTTTTGTTGTCCTCATAAACTTTCAGTTGAACAACACCTGTACGTTAATGTGCATTGGTTTCTGCTGGAATCTAATCGTGACTACAAGGATGTTGATATTAATGCTTTGTATAACAAAACCACACCTGAGAGTCTTTTGAAGCATAGGTAAGTTTGCCTGATGTAACCTTTAATTATTTTTTAAATATTGATTATAGACTAATTCGTTTCAATGCCTGATGTGCAATATTATTGCAACTTAGTCAGAAAGGTAAATTTTATATTATTTTTTTTTTAATTCAAATTATTTTCATGTTTAAAATTTTGTATTAAAATATTTATTGATGGAAAAATTTTGATCTTCAGGCTTAAAGTGAAAATTGGTGATGTACAGTCATCTGAGTTACGTCCCCTAAAATCAGCAAGTCAGGAACCAGATGCCATGGTAAATTAAATGAAATCTCTTTTATATTATCATGAGGTTACTTTTAGCAGTAAGTTATTGAAGGGAGTAAAATTCAAATGTTACAAAATAATACTCAACATAGCTTAAGATTAATTTTATTTATTTTCATTGCAATTAGTATTAACTCTTAAAGCCCCAAAGTGCGGTAATGCGCCCCTTGATAGAGCTTTTTAGAAATGAAATCACAGAAAATAAAAACTCTTCAATGCGTGAAAGATGATGTATTTGACTTCAGGCAGTGTCGGCCGTTGCCCGCCAGTGGCGTAGCTAGAGCTTTTGCCGCCCGGGGCGGTCTCCAATTTGCCGCCCTTTTAGGGGACGTCAATAAATGACGTCACACATGGTGTGGGGGGAGAGAGAGGTGTCCCAAATTTGATGTCACATTAAAACGCGCAACTTTAAATAAAAGTTCCATATATGATTACCGACACTTTATTTAATGAATTTTTACATGGCTTCACGGGTGTTACGGTACTAGAGTGCAGCCTTACACTAAAAATATTTAAATGACCAAAAAATTGAGTGTAAACCTGCTCATTTTCAAATTGAAAATACGGCTTTTATGGCCAGGGGGGAGGCGACATTTGTGGTGTCAGGTTGAAGAAGGGGTCTAAGGTTTTGTGACTACGTGTAACCAGGGTCAGGGGGTGAAAATCAGCTAAAATTGCGTGAATTCATTTAAGGACAGCCACTTAAATCAATCGTATGATGGTTTTTATAAATAAATAAACATTAATAAATAATTTTAATTAAAACAATTACAATGTAAAAGTAAAAAGTGGGGAATATGTTAACCATTCCATGCCATGTTTAAGTAAGCATTAATGAAAGAGGCCGCATATTTGTATACATTTTAAATTTTAAAGGCCACAAAGAAAGTATTAGAGTTTGCAGCCCCCCCCCCCCAAAAAAAAAAAAAAACACGATACTAAACATAATCCAAATTTACAGCAAAAAAAAACATTACAACTTAATATGCTCTTATTTTTAAATTCTTTATATTAACTTATGGTGTCTGAGCCCGTGCGACCAACCGACCGTGCTTGCTTGCCGAAAAAATTTGAATCAATTTTCAACCCACTTTCTCATAAGCTAGTGAGCTGAAATTTTGCAGGCAGATACATGCCGATGATAAAAATGATGTGTCAAAATTTCAGAATGATCAAATGGACCAAAATTGAATTTGAAAATTATTTTATTTATCTCTTTATATCATGTTAATTTTTTAAAGATATAGTGTTGTGGTGCATATTATGTTCAACAACCTTTCTTATCGCGCAATGCGGTGCGCATTATATTGTCAATACATTTTTAAAATGTATTCACTAGCGGTGCGCATTACATTAAAAATGTTATAGATCTACGAGACATTACTAGAATTTCGTATTTTCGGATAGCTTTACCCTGCGTATTACAATGAACATCCCCAATCTTCATAGCTATGTTTCGTATTTAAAGGATTTAGAGTTAAAAAATCTGTTGTTTTTTTAACGAGTTTTAAAATGTTATTTTTTTAAAAAATAAATATATGAAAGAAATTGTATACATTAGTATGTGAACATATTTAAAAATTACTTACCAAACTTTCATAGTAGAGAAATCGTGTATTATGTTATCAAAATTTAAATAATTTGTAATATATTGTTCTATGGACAATATTGCAAGATTTTTTAGTGATGTAGTCTTAAATCACTCATTGCAGAACAAAGATAATTTTTTATTATCTTCAGTTTGGAGAAACTCCTTTCACAACTAGATACACTTATAGCCATTGTTGAAAACATTCTTAGCACAAGTATAATGTTGGGTAAAGAATTTACTATACTGTTGTATATATTTTAATAGATCTAGGGGGCATTCCCCCCCTTCCTTTTTTATAACATAATGCCTCTTCTAATAGCAGTGGCGTAGCGAGGGGGGCAGGGGGGGGCGAATGCCCCCGGGCGCCACGTTAGGGGGGCGCCAAAATGAGTATTAAAACTCATTATTTAATTTCATTTTAATGTAAACTAATGTATCCCAAATACGTTTGCAAGATTGAATATTGGAGCTCCGAACATATCTTTATTACAAAACAGTTGTTAAACATGATTTAGGCGCCCCCATTTAGCGTTAAGGGGCGCCATTCTACTCATAAATAAATGACACATCCTAATGTAGGATTGCTGATGTGTTTTTTTAATTTAAAAACTGTGAGTTGATGGTAGTGAGCAGTAAGAGACCAATACGATTCTTTAAATAGAGCTAGCAGAGACGACACTAAAAGCAACCAAAATTACCAAGACAAGAAAAAGGAGTGGCTTAAAGCAGTGGTTCTCACCCTATGATCCACGGACCACTAGTGGTCCGCGAAGATTTGCCAGGTGGTCCGTGGGAGAAGCATGAAATTTACGCACGGTAGGATTAATCGAGAAAGACTAGCAAGTAAAAGAATTAAAGCAGACTTAAATATACTTCTGATCTGGCCATAATGGTTTTTAATTTTATCAAGCTCGTCAATTAAATTCTTGTCTCTTTGATTTCTTATGCTCGAATATGAATCTTGAACGTTAACAGTTTTTAATGTATACTGAAGTTCGCTGGTTATCTGACTGTTTTAATTACGCGATGACGTAAGAGATTTTCATGTAGAAATAAATCAAAGCTTGTTGATAGTTTGAACCATGACTAATGGGTTGCTGTTCTGGCTTACTTGGCTGAAATTTTTGAAAAGCTCAATAAACTTAATTCCACTTGGCAAGGAAAGCAGATACATTATATGACTCTCAGTGACAGAATGTCTGCTTTTACGAAAAAGCTTGATCTTTGAAAAAAAAATATTTCAAGGTAACTTTGAGATGTTTGATAAATTGTACGAAATCACCGAAAAA
>MUZC01000077.1:431220-476638 GCA_002072015.1 Radix auricularia | reverse complement strand
AACTAAACATGATCCAGTTGTTATCACGTTTTTGGAACAGTTAAAAGTATACATTTATGTTTTCTCCCTTTCAACAACTCGTTGGGGAAAAATTAAAAAAGAGTTGTGCCAATCACAATGAAGAGGGAGTCTGAAACACGTTGGATTGCACGATCAGAAGCTGTTATAGCAATTTATGAAGGACTAGATGACATGGCAGGGCTGTTGGAAAAATTATCAGATCATACAAATATGACGCCTGACACCAGAAGTGATGCAGAAGCTTTGCTGGTAGGTATATAAAACTTTAACTTCCTAGATTTTAAACATTTCTGAAACATCATACTTGATATAATTGATAGTGTCCAGAAACTGTTCCAGAATCCTACTGTGAGTTTCAAGGAACCTTAATCTGATCTTGAATGGCTTGAGCAAGAAATTGTCAACATTCATGTTAGTTTGAGCCATGTTGCTGTAGACAATGGGAAAGAAGATGCACAACTTCGAGAATCGAGTTTGACAGAAGATTAGACGAGATCGGAGGATGCCTTCAAGAATTAAAAAGAGACGCAGAACTTTCTCCATAAGACGAAATTGCACCTGCTATGAACAGCAAAATTGATAAACTCCAACAGGAGATATCAATACGGATTTTACGTCTTAAACAACCTAAACTCAAATTTGGATTTTTACTAGTTACTAGACGTCAAATCTCTTATTGCTGAAACAAAAGTCGATACGCTTCATTATAATTGCTTAGATTTTGCTTATTTCTACGAATTTTGTACAGAAATCAAAGACTAAAAAATGATGCTCAGTACCCGGACTGAAGTTATACCGGAAACTACTTTGGATCTTCTCGATTTTATTGTTTCATATGGAGATGACGTA
This sequence comes from Radix auricularia, assembly GCA_002072015.1. NCBI lineage: Eukaryota > Metazoa > Mollusca > Gastropoda > Lymnaeidae > Radix > Radix auricularia. The sequence goes on along the minus strand of MUZC01000077.1, from coordinate 475,768 downwards.
TTTCCGAATATGCGCATAAAATTGCTGTTTCAACTAAAAGCTGTGAGCGGTCCTTCAGCAAAGTAAACCTTATTTTGTCTTAATTACGTGCTTCAATGGATCAAGATCGTCTGGATGATCTTGCACTCCTTAGCATCGAAAGAGAACACTTGAGAATATCTATTTTAACAGCGAGATTGACGACATTCAAATAAAGGAAGATCAATTTATTTTAGATTATGTCTATTTGAGTCATGTATAATTAGTAGAGTAATTTTTTTTTCAAATAAATTGTTTATAATCGTATAGAGAATTTTTAGTCTGTATTGTATTTCATTAAAATATCATTTGCTTAAAAAAATGAACCATATAAACTGTACAATTTCAAATTTTTCTTGGGGGCTCAGTGAGCCCCCAGAAATTTTCGGTCCATCAAGGGGCGCAGAATTTGTGTCTTGCCCCCGGGCGCACATGACCCTAGCTACGCCACTGCATATACATTCTGTCAAGTAGTGTATGTAAAGTTAGTGCTGGTCTTAAGCCACTGCCACCTATTCTGTCGCGGTGGGTTCACGCTTTCATATGCCCCACCTATCTTAATTTTCGCTTATTATCCTTATTAATGCCTTATCATTACCCAAATTGGACTCAACGCATTCCTTTTCGCATAATAAGCTGCAGAAGGCTCCGCAAATGCTAAGCCAGGCCCTGTAAACATCCATAAAAACCTGGAACCTTTTCTTTCAATATTGAAACGTTCTTTATCAATAATAATAAAGAAATTAATTTGATAACATTTTTCAATCAGTAGGTTACATGGTATTATACACTAATATTTTCTTGCAAGGACATGCAACTGATCAGCGCGTTCTATTATTTTCTTTTATAAGTATATCTTTATGATAAAAACATTTATTGTTGTACGACTTGATCTAAAGATAGAACCCCGTCTCCTGAATTTTCTCCACTCTACTTTTTATCCTTCTAACTCGGCGTCAGTTGATGAGGTCAACTCTCTATAATATATAACTATAACAGCGTTCTGTATTAGCGCATAAAGGTACGTCCATAAAGTACGTCACGCTCCAGAGGGGGGAGGGGTGTTAGAAAGTGTGACATTTTGTGACAAGGGGGAGGGGGGTCTGGCCATGTGTGATGTCATGCAGTTTTATGTTTAATTTTAATTATTTTGATAATTAAAAAATATTTTTGTACGAAAGTGTGACGTACTTTAGGGGGGGATTTGTGACAGTTTGTGACAGAGGGGAGGGGGGAGTTAAAATGGTCAAAAATAGCGTGACGCTTTTATGGACAACCCCTAAATTTTTTTCAATGAAATGGGTTTGAAGTATTATTATTTTAAAAAGGTTTTTCCATAAATTGAGATTCTATAGCAAAGAAAAATATTGCATCGATAAGAGTAAAGTTCCAGAATCTAATCTCGTTTTACTAGTTATTTTACTAGTTACTTCTTCAGATGTCAATTTTTCCAAAAATCTTGAAATTGTTAAGTATGTCTTTTCGAAATTATTTATGCTATTGCAATGCTTATTAAGGGAGAAATTGGAATATTTTCATGTTCTGGTGCTAACTCTGAATAATTTTCCATTAAAAAGACCCATTCAATTTATTTACACATTTTTAAAGAATAACCGAATGTTAATGAAAAACACATACCGTATATACTCGAGTATAAGCCGACCCGAGTATAAGCCGAGACCCCTAATTTTACCACAAAAAACTGGGAATAAGTATTGACTCGAGTATAAGCCGAGGGTGGGAAATGCCAAATGCAGCAGCTACTGGTAAATTTAAAAAATAATAGATACCAATAAAATTACATTAAAACACAAATGGACTCTGAAAAGGAATGCCATACCATAGCGATTTAATTCTCAAAATATACTGTACGCCCTAGTTATAGTTCTTAAAAGAATTTAAATTCTCTATTAATTAATTCTCACAATGACTATCAAGAGTTATTTCCGTTATTACATACATTTTCTGGGGTCATTTTTTTCTTCACTCGAGTATAAGCTGAGGGGGTGCTTTTTTAGCACAAAAAATGTGCTGAAAAAGTCGGCTTATACTCGAGTATATATAATACGGTATGTGTGCTACTTTAATGCATAAAAACAAAATAAATTTAATTTTTAGCAAGTTAAACAACCTTAAAATAATTTTCTAAAACTGAAACAGTAATATAAATTACACAATATTTGAAACGCCATGTCATGCATTTTGAAATTCCACACAAAAACTTCGGGACATTAGTAGTTCACATTATTCGGCCCAGCGGTGATGTGTTGTTTTTTTTGTGCAGTTTTTTTATAAAAGCACCATTTGTGGCGCAAACTGATTATAATTTTAAACCAAATCAATACCTTTTTTAAGCGACTTTTGATTTTTAAATAGGTTTGCCTTACTTATAACAACCACTATGTAATCAAACAAATGTTGCTTGAATCCGTTAATTAAGTCTCGAAATTAAGAATATTTTTGTTTCACCTTGGTGTTCCCCCTTCAAACGAAAATTTGCGACTGTCGGAAAGGGCTTTATTTTTCAAATGCCCACAAATGCCGCCCTTTAGATGAGTGCCGCCCGGGGCGGACCGCCCCCCCCTAGATACGCCACTGTTGCCCGCTCTAGTGTTATCGCTCGATTTGCGAAATTTTTGGTAGTTTTAACGTTTTTTTTTTTTGTTTTTTTTTTTGAAGATGTGATTTCGCTATACTTTATTACTAAAGTAATAGTACTAAACTACAGGTAAAATAGCATTAAACTCAAAACGGACTTTTGGACAATAATAATATAAATGCATTTTAAGCACTTCTTAAAGTTTCATAACAAGTTGATCGGGAAATCCTTACAGGACTGAGGTGGAAGTTTATTGAAAACCTACTCTGGCTTTAAGAGTTAATATTATCATAGTTCTATAAAGTAATTTTCCACTAAATTGGATCAACTGGTCAATTAAAAAACATCTTACCATTTAATTGAATAATAATGCACACTGGATTTTAATAGTATGTTAGACATTCAGTGAGAATCTGATTAGTATATGAAATTCGAATTGCATTAGGATTATGCATATTTTATTCCATTCATAAATGAACTTTTTAGTGAGGCCATAGCACCATTTACTTTTTTTTTTCGTTTTATTTCATTATGATAATTTAAAGTTGTGAGGGGATTTTCTCGACCATTATTTTATGCTGCTTTACTGCTTTATTGTTGTTTTTTTATTAATCACAGAGAAAATTCTAATTATCATTTAGATAAATTACTTAATGATTTATAACAATAATAGATGTTAAAAAAATTTTCCACTCTACAGCTGTTGTTATAATTATCATAGAACAATATATGGAACATTTTTGATGACAGGGATAGAAACAATTTCCTTTTCCATTTCTGTTTTATAGATTTCTTAAAATGTGTAAGTAAAAATAATGCAGTTTAATTACTTTAGGATTGCTACCTTGCCGAAGTTTTTAAAAATGGCATCTCTGTAGAGAAGTATTGGTTGAAAGGAGGAAACTATGTCTGCTGTCTGCCACAAAGCTGCAATGTACTTGTACGCTACCCAAAGTTTCCTGTAAGAAAGTAGTTATTTTAACCTCTTTTAAACATATACAGATAATTTGGCTTGGAAATCATAATTTTTAATAATTGATAAGTACATTGTATTTGGAAATGGAGATTTTGACATGTAATAAAAGCACATTGATTATTTGAACAGACCCTGGATCAACCCAATGGATTCCAGAAATGGATGAGATTGATTCTAGAACTCCCCACTAAAACAGGGTAACGGTGTTTAAGGCTTTTTAAATTTTTTAAGGAAATATTTGAGATTTTATTAACTTAACTTACATTAAAGAAAACAAAACAAAACAAAAGCTTTATTATCCCTATCGCTTTAAAAATCCTTAGAAAATTTTTATAAAATGACTTTAAGAAATTATTGTAACTGATTATTCAAGTATCATTTAGTTTGATTTTTAAAATAATAAAATTTTTATAGAATCACTTCGTAAAAAGAAATATTTTTTGGTTATTCTTAATTGCTATTATTTAATGCTCTCTTTTGAAAAAATTATAAAAGGTTAATATAATTTCAAATAGATCATTTGTAACACCTTAGGAACCTGAAATGTTGCATGTAGTTTTTAATTATTTACATGGCCATAAAGCTAATGACACCTTTTTACAGTAAATCAAATTTGATACACCATCTAATACTTTGCCCACCCAAATAAAAATTATATATTTTTAATAAGCTAAGACATGAGAAAAGATAAATGTTGTGTGTTACAGTGATGTGTATGCTGAAGCATTGATAGAGGAGGTAACAAAAGATGGCTACCTAAGACTACAGTATTCTCAGCCACAGGATACCAGCAATGAATGTACAATGGTCAAACTGGATGCTCCAGAAATAAACATCCAGGTCATTTTTGTTTATTTCATTTAAAATTTAGGTCTGCAGGTCAAAAGTGGTGTTTTTTTTGTTTTTTTTTTTTTTTAAAATTTCCACAAGAGATTGGTTTTGGATTTTATTCACTTTTTTATTATTCCAAAGACCACTGCTTAGCTAATGTGAAAATTAATTTCCACATTTGTTAATCATAGAAATTCCAATAATACTAATCAATTAATTGTTTAAAATTTCAATTGATTAAAATTAATTTGATCAATAAATTTGATTAAAATTTAAGAAAATATTTGCAATATTTTTTTTAAAATTTATTAATAATTTATATTTTTTGTTACTTGCATAGTTTTCCCGCGTATTATTATTATTTTTTTTAGAGGTGCACATGTAAACAAAAAGGTTTTTATTCATTATTTCTTGCATACCTGAACAAATTTGCTGTGCTAGGTCACAAAATTTGGGAGCCATGGCATTTCCTCAGCTTTCATGAAATAATAAAGCGCAACTTTATGGTATCTATATATGCTTTATAAAAAATATAATTAATCGATAAAATGTTCCCAATTAATCGAACAAAAGATGTTTAATCAGTACCAGCCCTAATATATAAATATATATTCTTTATCTCAGGTGTTATATGCTTACTCATTTATGGGTATCAACATTGCTGATAGCTATTGTGAATGATTAGGATGACACTGATGTATTTCATACATTGCTTTACTGTTTATTAAGGACCAACCGGAAATTGCTGCGGACATTCTCCCGGCCGGATATTGGGTTTCCAGAACTATTTGGCTCAGCAAAATAGTGCTCATGCAAATACCCGAATATCTTTAAATACCTTAATAAATACAATTTTGGAATTTGACAAATATCAAGACTAATATTTTTACAAATTGTTAAAAATATAACAAATGTAAAATAATTATAGAAATTAATAATTTGAAATTATAAAGATATAAAATTAATAAGCTAATTTTCTACTGTAAGTTTGTGTTTACCTCTAATGACTAGCATAGCGCCATGCCGCCATATTTACTAATTTTGATGATTAAGGGTTTTAAAGACTTGGCTGTGATTTTTTGCTAAACCTAACAACCCTAGCACTCGGTTTGTACTCGGATCCAGCAAATAGTAGATCTAACTATTCGGATATGGTACCCGGTAGAAAATGTCTACACGATTGGTCACTACTGTTTATAAATTGATAATTTTCCTGCATTTAAAACATTGTTGTCTTTTCATGTTCAAAAATCAAATTACTTTTAAACTTCTAACTTGCTGTTTGAGTCAAGTTTATTCAAGTGAACTTTACCCTTGGACTGTAAGAATGTCCTGACTTCATCTTGGTTTTGATGGTATCCTAAAGCTGTAGCTATTGGAGATATGTTATGAATTTAAAATACTACTTTAAAATACTACAGTATATAGTTGTATAAGACTACTGAAATTTATCTAAAATATTTAACACTAATGTCATTGGCCTTGTTTTACCAACAGAACATTGAGTATGTAAAAATAACAAAACCACCGCAACCAAAGTCTGCAGGTGGAAGTGATGAGGTAGACAACCCTAGTGAAGAGAAACAAGAAGAGGAAGTTCTGGCCCTTAATCTCATTAGTTTCCAACCTAGAGGTATTTATTATTTTATGATGCTTTAAAATTTTCTATAGCCATAAAAAAGAAATATTTGGCAGGATAGAGTGGGCCTCAAACAATATACCATTAGGGATTTTTTAAAATAAATATTCATACCTTCAAATACTTTTCTGTCTTCAATATATTATAACCAATCAGTACATTATAACCTATCACTACATTATAACCTATCAGTACATTATAACCTATCACTACATTATAACCTATCACTACATTATAACCTATCACTATATTATAACCTATCACTACATTATAACCTATCACTATATTATAACCTATCACTACATTCAGAGGCATCACTAGGGTTGGTGTCACCCGGGGCGGTAGCTCATGGTGTCACCCGGGGTGGTAGCTCATGGTGTCACCCAGGGCGGTAGCTCATGGTGTCATCCAGGGCAGTAGCTCATGGTGTCACCCGGGGCGGTAGCTCATGGTGTCACCCGGTGTGGTAGCTCATGGTGTCACCCGGGGTGGTAGCTCATGGTGTCACCCGGGGTGGTTGCTCATGGTGTCACCCGGGGCGGTAGCTCATGGTGTCACCCAGGGCGGTAGCTCATGGTGTCACCCGGGGCGGTAGCTCATGGTGTCACCCGGGGCAGTAGCTCATGGTGTCACCCGGGGCGGTAGCTCATGATGTCACCCGGGGCGGTAGCTCATGGTGTCACCCCCTCATGATTTAACCCAAAGAAATCCTGCGAGTTTTCCAGTGCCAGCTAACAGGAATTAATAGAATTTTATGGTCTGGTGTCACCCCCCTGATGGTGTCACCCGGGATGGCCCGCACCCCCCTAGCGTCATCACATTATAACCCATCACTATATTATAACCTATCACTACATTATAACCTATCACTATATACCATTTTTTATCTTGTTTATTTTCCTTCCCCTGCAGGGAACATGTGTGTGACAAAGAGAGCCTATGAATTTCCTCCATTTCACCTTTTAACAGAAGTAAATAAGAAAATTTACGTCAGCTTATGATTTGTGAAAATCAGCATTGCAATTTTTGTCTAAAATTTAAAAAGGAACAAAAGAATAACTTTTTTTTTTTACAAAGTTAAATATTTGAATCAGGAAACTATTTCTCAAAATGTGAGAATAATAACCTGCAAGTCCTATTCACAGAGACATTTGATTTATTGCTAAATATTATGATGTAAATTGAGTTATCATCAATTCAAGAAAAATTATGTAATTGTTTCCATAAGGAATTTTAAAATATCTATCAATTATTGATTCTGTTTTAAATTTCTCTTTAGAATAGCCAAGCAGCCATTAAAACACTTGATAGCTCTTGGAAAGCCAACACACTAAACTCAGTAGCACATTGTAAAAATGTTCCCACACGAATCACTGGTAAGATATATTGTAGGTTAATTTGAGAAAATATTACTAAGCAGTAGAAATATTTTTTTACAACAGATTTTTCTGTTTCAGGCAGTCATTATTATTATTATTATTTAAAAATCCTTAAGCTAATTGACTCATATTAATTTCATAATGATATCTTTTAATTATGTTTTTGACATGTCATCCCAGTGCAAGAATTGCAGCTCAACTCCCTCACCGGCAGTGACACATCGTGGCTGATTGGTGCCAACCCTTCCAAGAAATTCGACATGGCTTTTGCGTTTCTGCCATCAAAATTCGGCCACACCAAGCTTTGCTATCCCAGCATACCTAACATGTTTACAGAGATTGATGTTCATATGCTGTGCTTCCTTGTTGGTGAGTTGGTTTTGCCTGTACAAATCAAAGGGGCTGGGTTTATTCATAATGTACCGACTGGGGTGAATTGTCCCTATATCTCATTATACATTTACTAAGTTTATTTAAATTTAAAAGAAATAGGTTGGTGTCCTTTAAAATAAAATAATGATTAATTCATGAGTAATTTAAAATGATCTGATTTAATAATACACTATCAATCCTTTTGAGAATTAATGGAAGCTTCATAAGATTGTAGAAATTGGTAATGTAGTTGATAGTTATAGTTAACTGATATGAAGAAACCTTAAGTAAAATAAAGTAACTAATATTTAAGCCAAAAACCACTCAACAGCTTTTAAGAAAGACAACATAACTTGTGCTATAACTTAGTTTTGAGACAATGGCAACCACACAAATAAATGTGTGGGTAGAATACTGACTTGCCATAGAAACGACATAATTTATAGTGTTACTTAGTTTTGAGGAAATGAAATTTTGATATTGTAAATTATAACAGTATTGCAAAGAATATCCATTTTTAAATGTCTTTAATTTAACAGGATAAATTAATATTTGTACATTTTTTTTATTAAAAACTTTCCATCAATGCCTGAAGTTGTAAAAAAACATATTTTCATCTATGAAGAAAACCTGTTATTTTTCTAGACCAGATGTACTTGAATCTCAAGCTGGAAAAAGATTACGAGATCTGCCTGGATGTCCCACTTCACTTTGTGAATGTCAGCCCCATCACCCCCTCCCCGGCACTCAGTGCCCAGCAGATGTTTGCCTCATCGTTCAATGGCTGGGTGTACTCAACACTCTACTCAAACAAGCTGTGCCTGCCAGTTTGTGACAACATGTTCACAGAGGGCCGGCCAGACTTTCAACGACCAGAGGTAATCTTAGAAATGTGCGTGTTGTTTAAAAGGACATGAAGGTAATCTTATAGAGATATGTATGTTTAACCAGACATGAAGGTAATCTTATAGAGATATGTATGTTTAACCAGACATGAAGGTAATCTTATAGAAAAGTATGCTGTTGAACAGAAATAAAAGTTATCTTAGGGGGTGTATGTTGTGAGCAACAAATCAAGGTTACCTTAAACAAAAATAAAGATCAGATTTCTCATGTTGATAAATATAAGTGAAACTACAGAGCCAAGGATTTTTTCCCAGGGCTTAGGGTGTCCATGAGTCCACCCAGCTTCGAATGGGTACCTAACACAAGTAAGGGAAATAAAGGCGGCTGGGTAATGCGTGGAACCCTCTTAGCCGTGGCCTGTGAACGCTGCATCACTTGCCAACAGACCAGATTGGTCTGTGGACACAATAATCTTATGTACAGAAGGAGCGTCTGTATAGATAAGACAAGAAATCTATTTGGTTATAAATTATCTTTGGATTACAGTTAGAGTTTATTGCTAATTTACAGTTAGAGTTTATTTTTAATTTACAGTTAGAGTTTATTGTTAATTTACAGTTAGAATTCATTGTTAATTGACAGTTAGAGTTCATTGCTATCTTCCCCCAGCTGGAGCACCTGATGAAGTCCTTGGTCCACATCTATGCTGCCCAGTGCCACATCTTTGCTGAGCAACATGGAGGCATCATGTTTCAAGTGACACCAGAAGATGGCACCAGCACCATCACCGACTCAATTCACCACATGAAGAAAGCTGTCATCAAAACCACTGACCAGGTACATTATTGTCTGGTAAAGCCATCTATTGAAACACAAACAGCCAACTACTTTCCTTTCAATATTTTAAAATTACACTAGCCTTGTGCACTTATAAACAATATATGTTTTTTTTTACTAAGCCATCTCTTTTACAATTCATGGACATTTAGGTGCAATATTTTTTTCACTTTGTTTTGATATTATCATCTTTAATATTGATATTTTATTCTTTCTTTCTTTATATAATATCTAATCTTTTTTGATTAGGCCGAACTTGATGGTGAAATCTTGATTAAAAAAGAACACCGTAACAATGTTTACTGCAAAGCTCATCAGTGGTGCCTGCCTGGTACTAATGTCATCTTAGAGGGGCCCTTTGATTTTAGGCAAGTATCCTTTTCATCGATAACAATAAGAAATTAAATCATTATTAATTTATTGAGATTACATGTCACAATTAATCAAAATGCTGCAACCTTACTTCTAAAGTGTCCATCAATTTCATTGTTCTTTTTCATCAGCTCTTTTATAAATAATTATAGATGTATTTCATGCATTTATTACACTATCTGTATAATCTTTTATAAATAATTATAGATGTATTTCATTAATATTTATTACACTATCTGCATAATCTTCAAGTTTCTCACACCATATGTTATTATTAGGGCTGTTAACAATTAATTTAAATTTAATTGTTTTAAAAAAAGCAACTAACATTTAATAGTTAATTTCGATTAAAGTCAAAAATTAAAATTTGTTATGTGATAATTAACACTTATTAAACGCTCTTGTTTAAAATCTTAATAACACCAGAATGACTCCTTTATTTGCAATCTTTTAACCAACTACTTTTAACCAATTATTTGGTTTAAACAATGAGCTGGTCTTATTGACTTTATAACCAGCTGAGCTGAACAATCATTCACATAGAACTGAGGTAACTGGTATGCACAAATTGGTTTTGGTTTTTTGACTTCCAATAATTTGTAAGTGATAGGTCGATTAATCACTGAAAAATAATTTAATTGTTTAAAACTCTTAATGAATAATTGAAAAGTTAATCATTAATTTCCGCAGCCCTAGTTTTTATATTTTCTTGTATCAACTGTGTTCACTCTAATTTTCACCCCTCTAGTATTGTATGATATTGTCTCTAACCTCTACTCAGTTCATCCAAGTTTACTGACTGCTCCTCTCTTTCTCCCCTTTTTTTATAACCCCAAAATAATGCACATCAAAGAGTCAAGCGCCACACATCAAAGAGTCAAGCGCCACTCATCAAAGAGTCAAGCGCCACTGCTTGCTCATAAGCACCAACCTAAAGCCAATGAACTTTCTAAATATTCATGCCAGCACATTTATCTTTCATTAATATTTGTTTCAGCATTTTACTCTCATGTTACAGTTTTTAAATTTATTTGTTTTAAAATTTTTTTGTCATTCAGTTAATCTTTCTGTATCAATTTTACTGAATGATATTTTATGAACAATTGTATTCTCCAGAGATGAACTTTTCACACCTTATCAAGAGTCTGTGAACCTTCTCTGGCGAGAGAGGCTGAACATCCAAACACTCCCTAATGGCCTGTACTCACTGTTCACCAACCTGCAGTATTTTAAGCTTCAGGGCTGTGCTTCCTTGAAGGTGCTGCCTGATGGGATATCAAAGTGTTTGCGGCTGGAAATGTTGTACTTGGAGGACTGCGGCATAGAGCAGTTGCCAGCAGATTTGTTTCAAGTCCCCTACCTGCAGCGCCTGCACTGTAACGCTTTAACTGTAAGATTTGGATTCTTTTTTATTTCCTTTACTGTTTAGAAAGATAATCCAATGGTTTGAATATAAGTGTGTTGAAAGAGCTCTGTAGTATATTAGCCTTTAGCTATAACTGTGTCAAGTAAGCTTTTTTTTTAATTGAACTGATTTCTAGTTCTTTAAATTAATTGTATTATTAAAATGTGACCTAATTAGCTCTCTGATATAGTCCTAACTTACATCCCTTATCCCCACATACACATCTGTTTAGGTCAAAACCCTGCCATCTGCCGTGCTTGATAACAACAAGCTCACATACCTTTCCCTGTCCAACCTTTTGCTGACCCACCTCCCCAAAGAAATGGGCCGACTCATCTCCTTGGAGTACTTGGATCTCAACAGTAACCCACTGGAGACTCTGCCCATGGAGCTTGCCTCACTGACTAAACTAAAAACACTTCTTCTTTGTGGTGAGTTAAGTAGAGTTTGCCGGCTGGGTGGCGAGGTCAATAGTGCGCTACCTATCAAGCTGAGGAGCGTGGGATCGAGCCCACGTAAAAGCCACTAAAAAATGTTGAGAAATGACTAAGGCTAAGAAAGTCCTCCGCTGACCTGGAGAGGGATGGGCGCCGCCAGTGTCTACCAAGCCCAAGAATGTTCTAATGGAAACATTAGAACCCCCTACGACCTCAAAAAAAAGAGCTTATGGGACTTTAAAAAAACAAGAGTTTAAATTAATGATGCAAGTTTTTAATTCTGAATTTTAATTTATGACTGGATTTTTTTTTTTTTTTAAGCAGCATTTTTTAATGTTCTTGAACAGATCTTTATTCAACATTCTTAAGAGTCGATAAATAATTTAAAATTTGCAGGAATTCCATGGATTGTGACATCAGGGTCTAAGGCTGAAATACCCATTGACCAATATGAGGAGTTTCTAAAGACCAATCCATCACTAACACACTTCATTGGCAAAGAGGTAAGCACTATACCTTCTTTTTCTCCTCCAGAATAATCTGAACAATTATTTTATGGCAATTTTTTAAACTACAAAGATATTTCTTTATTAAGATTTTCTTTCCGTTGTTTTATTCCTCAATGCTGTTTTTAAGAGTAATTTTTCACGTGTCATTTAACTTCCCCAAAGAAGAAGAAAAATTGCTTTCATTTGATTTCTTGTCATTCTTTTTCAGAAACTGATGTCCATGTTCCATAACTATGACGAAAACAAAAATTCTCGTTTGGATGAAAATGAGATAGCGGCCCTCAACACAAATTTGTTTTGGAAAGTTCCTCGTTTGGGCTCAAGTTGTATCAGTAAGTTTAAGAGTAATTGAGGGTCTCATTAAGTGGTATCAAAATTAATAAAATTTAACGGGAGTTTCTAATTGGAAAATGAGATATAAACATATTTTTTTTAGAGCTGTCCTAAAAAAATTACAATGTTTTCATAACCATAATATTTCTTTGGATATTTTAGATTGTTCTGAGTATGGTGGAATACCACCTGTTATCTTCCTGCTGGGTGGGTTAGAAACACTTCACCTAGATTTCCAGGCCATCACCACAGTACCTGTACACATGTGCAGACTTCAGAACCTTAGGGTACTCAGCATCTCCAACAACCCGCTGCTAGAGGGTTTACCCGGGGCGCTGGGACATCTGCCAAGCTTAAAGTGTAAGTGGGATGTTTGACTGGGACATCTGCCAAGTTCATAGTATAAGTGGGATGTGGGACATCTACCAAGTTTATAGTGTAAGTGGGATGTGTGACTGGGACATCTGCCAAGTTTATAGTGTAAGTGGGATGTGGGACATCTGCCATGTTTATAGTGTAAGTGGGATGTGGGACATCTGCCAAGCTTAAAGTGTAAGTAGGATGTGGGACATCTGCCAAGTTTATAGAGTAAGTGGGATGTGTGACATCTGCCAAGTTTATAGTGAAAGTGGGATGTGCGACATCTGCCAAGTTTATAGTGTAAGAGGGATGTGGGACATCTGCCAAGTTTATAGTGTAAGTGGGATGTGGGACATCTGCCAAGTTTATAGTGTAAGTGGGATGTGTGACTGGGACATCTGCCAAGTTTATAGTGTAAGTGGGATGTGGGACATCTGCCAAGTTTATAGTGTAAGTGGGATGTGGGACATCTGCCAAGTTTATAGTGTAAATGGATCTGTGACTGTCAAATCTATACATTTATTTTAGTATTGAAAACTCAAAGTGATATTTTTTAAAGATTAACTTACTGCCATAATTATTTTTTAAAATATAAAACATAATAAACTTTTTTCTTTTTGAGAATTTTACCAGGATATGTCTGTTCAAAGAGACAAATCTCAATATCTTTACTGTGCTCTGTCTTTTTAGCCAACCTAATGCTCAGCATACATTTCTAGTTTACAAAATTTTAGAATATAGAACTCATTAAAAATTGGTTGACGTTTTCACTGAGCAGCTTTGAGATTGATGAGCAACCCATCACTTAGAACACCGCCCCATGAGGTGGTGAGTCGAGGCTTTGCATCCATCAAGGCTTACCTCAAAAGATTAGCTGGTGGGTTTATAGAATGCCGTCGCACCAAACTTATGCTGGTTGGCCTTGGAGGGGCTGGCAAAACAAGGTAGGTCATTTTGATGTCATCTGTATATCAGTATTACAGTACTTATGTCATCATCAATTTAGAGAGATCCAAAGAGATTCCTGTCTATGTATGTTGGTCCATTTTATAAAGTATCTTGTTCCCTTTCATGTAATGTGGCAATTCTTAAAATTTGCAATTTAAATGTTGACAGAAAAATAAAACAAAAATGTATATTTTATCCCTAGATATACAAAGTTTTGTTTCCAGCAATTGTTTTGAAGTGTTTAATGGATTGGAAGTTTCTTTGAAAATAATAACTTCTATTATTTTATTTTACTACAATGAAATAACCAAACTTAAAATGGAATGGAACTGCAATGAAGCTTTCAAATAAAATATAAGATAAACGTATATAAAGTTTTGTGTGATAATATTTTTTTTATTTTTTTTTTGTGTCCCATAACCTTGTGATTGTAGGGGTTCTAATGTTTACATTAGAACATTCTTGGGGCTTGGTAGACCTTGGCGGTGCCCATCTCCTCTTAAGGTCAGCGGGGGGACTTATTAGCAATAGACATTCATCAACATTTTTATTGTGGCTTTAACCCTACCAGCCCTGAAGCCCCTAGCCTAACTTGCCCCTATATTTGGGTTCCCTGGCTTTAACCCTACCAGCCCTGAAGCCCCTAGCCTAACTTGCCCCTATATTTGGATTCCCTGGCTTTAACCCTTCCAGCCCTGAAGCCACCAGCCCAACTTGCCCTATACCTGGCTCCCTGGCTTTAAAGAGAAAAAACAAACATGCTGTACATTTTTTAGTGTCAAATTTGTACCTTTGTACAAAAAAATTTTTTAGCAACACATGGATTGTCCATATAAGACATTCTAGGATTTAGCGTGTTCTGTCTAAAATGTTTATCTATACACACTATATATGTTTTACACAGAACACGGCTCTGATTAGCTCTAACATAGCATGTTACTTGACCTAGAAAAGTAATGTTGATAAAATTATGACTTAGATACTGAAAAAATCAAAAGAATAAAACACATAAACCTAGTTCCACTTTCCTGTCAAGCGCTTGGTTCATCAGACACTCGTCTTACATTTAATTTTTTAAAATACTTTTCGCATAAACACACACAAATAAAATTTAATCCATGGGGGCAGCCATTTGCAATTACTTTTATGTTTACACGCCGATTGGTTAGTAATTTTTAGTACCTACCCAAAGATTCCACTTGCTGACCCAAATAGCTATAACTCAGTAACTCATTACATAGGAATTAAACTAATTACCTAATGTTCGGTAACTCGAGTCGGTAGGGTTAAATTGGGCTAGATCCCACACCCCTCAGCTTGTAAGGCAAGCACACTATTGACTTAGCTTATCCAGCTGCCATTTATATTTACATTTATTTATGGACATACACTTGTATGTACCCAAATCATTTTCATATCATGTTTAACAAAAGTCAATGAAGTAATTATGATCAAAATAAAAAAAGAATAGCCATTTAAATTAATATTTTTACTTATTTACACTTTATTTTAATTGACCTGAAATTTATTTTTTTATATTTTAGTTTGTTAAGAGCTCTGATGAGTAACCTCAAGAGAACTGCAGGCACCAAAGGGGAGGACATCACTAATGGTATTGACATTCTGTCTTGGAC
Organism: Radix auricularia; assembly: GCA_002072015.1. Taxonomy (NCBI): domain Eukaryota; kingdom Metazoa; phylum Mollusca; class Gastropoda; family Lymnaeidae; genus Radix; species Radix auricularia. Next base: position 460,273 of record MUZC01000077.1, on the reverse strand, counting down.
TGTCAAGACCAGCAACAACGTAGAGGTCACCTACAACACATGGGACTTTGCCGGTCAGACACTTTACTACAACACTCATCAGGTAACATATAGACTTTGATTGAGTCAAGATTCTGTTTCTTAATGCAAGACATGTTATCACATGGCTAAAAGTCTGAGGTGCATGGTAGCTCAGTTAAAATGAAAGTCTGAGGTGCATGGTAGCTCAGTTCAAATGAAAGTCTGAGGTGCGTGGTAGCTCAGTTAAAATGAAAGTCTGAGGTGCATGGTAGCTCAGTTAAAATGAAAGTCTGAGGTGCGTGGTAGCTCAGTTCAAATGAAAGTCTGAGGTGCATGGTAGCTCAGTTCAAATGAAAGTCTGAGGTGCGTGGCAGCTCAGTTCAAATAAAGAGATGTACTCCCTTGGTTTGTGTCAGACTCCAGTGTTTTCCCCAGAAAAAGAAATTTGTGGAAGAACTCTCTTAGAATAAAGCCAATAAAGTCAGTCAATATATATTACATGTTTAAAAAAATATTATAAAAAGAAAATTTTAATGCAATCAAAGCAAAAATTCAGTCATTATAATTTGTCAAGTAAGACAAAGAATCTTTTAGCAGTAATTAGTCACGTTGTGTTATTTGCTTAGTTTTGAGCAATTATGTTTATAATAATTTGACATTGAATAAATGTTGAGCTGTGTTAAATGAAACACCTTCTTATCATTTCAGTTTTTCCTGTCCAAACGAGCAGTGTACCTCCTGCTGTGGTCAACCAGGCAAGGGTTTGAGCACGCAGGGCTAGAATTCTGGCTCAGTTCCATAGCCAGTCATGCCCCTAACACGCCCATCTTTGTTGTGGGGACCCATTGTGATCAGGTCAGGGATAGCTTTTTTTTTTAATGGCTGTAGTTTTTATTGGAAACATAGAGAGGAAAAATGATATCCATATTGTATGAGGATTGTCTGTTCAAGAGGTGGGGCTTAACTGGTAAAATATTGATGGCAATATTTTTTTTATGCTTTACAGTTTACCTATAGAATTATGCTTCAGTTGCCTAAAATAATTTTAGAATAAATTTTTATATCTATTAGCTATTTTCCAACCAAATGCCATCCTAAATATTAATTGCTACTGTAATAGACTTAAATAATTAGCCCATCAGCAATTTAACTAAACATTTTTGATATGTTTATTGGTTAATTTGTTCTGGTGTAGGTTCCAAAAGCTGATATCCCAATGGTCGATCTGAAGGAGAGATATCCTCAAATAGCTGGCTTCCACTTTGTGAGCTCTGTTGAAGGAATTGTAAGTTAGTCATGATTGTTGAAGACTCCAGTGTTGAGGATTATTTGGGTATTAATAAAATACACCTGTCCTATACCAGATTTTTTAAAAAGAACCAACTTCATTGACCCAAGCATCATAAAAACTAATGTAATTATAGTTAACACAATTGTTAAATTCCTCCAGTTAATTAAGTGCAGAATTGATAATATAAGAGCGTTCACTTAATCAACAGTGACTCAACAACATCATTGGTCTTTTGTATACAGAGATCTATCATTCTTAAAGTTGTTGTTTTTTTTCTGCCTCAAAGTAAGGATTAAATTTGTTTAAAACTACCATCAGGGCATCCAAAAACTGGAAGAAGAACTGCTGCGTGTGACACTGGAACAGAAAAACATGGGGGAGAAGGTTCCTAAAGTCTGGCTCGACTTGGAGAAAAAAATCCTGGGGTGAGCTTAAGGAAATGTCATAAATTATATAGGAATTAGCTTAAAATATTTTACACTAAAGAAGCTGAAAGAGTTTTGTAATGCTAAGTATTTCATACATTTAAGTTATATTTTATGTTTTAAGAAATTTTTTATTCTGTCTCTTCAATAGTAAAATTCTTAATGCCCTATTTCAAATCCTTTGAATTAGAGATCGCGCAAAGACCAGTATTCTACCTTGGAAAATAATACAAGAATATGGGATGAATATTGGTATCTATGATGAGAAAGATGTAAGTGAACTTGAAATATCTTTATTGTTTATAATACCAGTTAACTCGTAATGAGCCATAAGGTTTTTGGAAAACTTCCACCACAGTGCTTTAAGAATTTACTGATTTGCGATCAACCAGTTATGAAATTTTTTTTTAAATTCCATAAGATCCTTTCATATTATTATTGTCTTTTTTTTTTTTTTTGAGTTCGTAGAGGATTCTAATGTTTTCATTGGAATATTCCGGGCTTAATATTCCGGTGCCCATCCCTCTCCAGGTCAGCGGATGACTTTCTTAGCGTTAGTCATTTCTCAATATTTTATAGTGGCTTTTCGTGGGTCTATCCCACGCCTCTCAGCTTGTGAGGCGAGCGCACGATTAACTTCGCTACCCAGCCGCCATTATTGTCACACGGACGTCATCTTTTAGGATAAGAATGGTTATTTTATGTATCCGAAAGACCGTTTTGAGTTTTAAACTATTTTTACCTGTCGTTTAGTACCATTACTTTAGTAATAAAGAATCGAAGTGATTATTCGCACGGTTTTCCCGTGCATATAATTTTTAATATTATTTGCACGGGTTGGGTCTGGTCGTCGCGCATGCGTACTCCCAGCGGTTGATAACAAAATAATAGCCAATTCCACTCGATTTAGGCTAAATTATGCAGTTATATGTTAATAGTACTAATATTTATATGTTTATAGTACTGAAACTAGTTACAATTTAATGATTGATGTCTAATAAATTATAATTGGATATAACTTTGAATAATCGCTAAACTAACAAGTTTCTCTAGACTAATGGATAGTCAGCTATAGAGATTGACATTGTCTTTTATTGGTTAGCGGATCGAATCTGGATAAAGCCTATTTTTAAAATATATTCTGTTGTTTTTTTATTTTCTTGGTTTTTGTTTTACAACCACAGTGATGATGCTTGCAAACACTCAAACAGGCTATTTTTCCAAGGACAATTTTTTTATATCCCATGAGTGAGTCACTGTTACTACAAGTGTTACTACTGAACTAAAGATACTGTTCACTGTTATGCTTATACTCTACTCAGTTCAGTCTTACTTACTTACACTTACAGTACAGAACAGAGTACGGACTCTCACTTTTTAATTTTTTAAAAATGATGCTTTACCATCATAAAGTCTTTCACTTTAATTAATAAATGATTAATTATAAATCATTAATGATCAACTAGCAAACGGCAATATGCAGGTTCGCTCAGACTCAGATTCTTGCTCAAATACTATTACTATCAATATCAGTGACAGCAAAATTAGTTTACCGGGCCATGCAAATAATTATAATGTTTGATATTTTTTGTTCAAAATCTCATAATCATTGTCATCTTCATAATTTGTAGCCATTGGTCATTGACTCATTGAGTAACAGTCACAGTGACAGGGTCTGTCAGTAACTAAATATTGTCGTAATTTATATTTGTTTTATTTGCGCAGGCTATTAGGTCTAATAATATTTATTTGACTCAATTAAACAACAATTAAATCAATTACAGTAGACAGTGTCCTAAAATTTAAATATCAACTATACTAATACTTTACATTATCTTAATTATTACACTTTGTAGTTAGTAAGTGTAGATTAGCATTTCAAAAAAGTGCGAATAATTATCGGCACGGTCGAACCGTGCCAATAATTTTCAAAATTATCGGCACGGTTATGACGTCAAAACCGTGCGAATAACGCTTGTCATAAAGAATAGCAAAATTGCATCTTTGAGAAACAGTCGCCATTGCCGAAAGTTGAAACATCGTTTTTCACGCACTCAAGAGTTTTTATTTTCTGTAATTTTGTTTCTAAAGAGAGGTCTATCGATTCGCACATTACCGCGCTTTGGTAAAAAATGGTAAACCAGGGATCATCGCGCTAAGAGTTAATATTAACACATTTTAATAAGGAAGTTATACCCTAAAAAATGTCAAATCTTTAAAATTGGATATAGGATATGTATGTACTTAGATGGACTAAAATAATTTTCTTTTCAACACTTAACTTAAGATTCGAGAAGCTATCCAGTTCTTGCATGAGCTCGGCACCGTCCAGTACTTTGACAATGAGTTCCTCCGAGAGCAGGTGGTCATCAACCCTCAGTGGATAGTCAATGTCATGTCATGTGTTGTGTCGGTCAAAAATTCACCAATACAAGTAAGTCAAATGTCATGTCACGCATTGTGTCTGTAAAATTCACCTATACATTGTCAGGTTTATGTTTGTTAAGATTATATTCTGCCTGGTCACAAGCTCAAGTTGTTGATGTTTTGTGAGCAAGAATCATATGGGGGCGTGGATCAGGGTCCGTGCAAGGTCAGTGCAGGCCCACGGGGGATAACTCGGGTGTGTCTCGGTGGGGAGAAGACAAGTCGAAGTTAGTGTGCATGGAGCACAGAAGTAGAATTGTGTTGTAGGAGAGGCAGGTTAGAGAAAGGCAAGGGAACGGAGGTGAAATGCTCTTCGTCAGTGGGTTGTACTGAAGGCATGAAATATGGTAGCGCTTGATACAGTTGTACATATAATGTGACAAGTGGACACCCCATGAAAATAAAGATTGTTTTAGTAAAAGGACTTGAGTTCATTACTGTACGCCAGTTGGTGTGTGAGCCCTCGGACCTGCACCCCTAGACAACGATACCTGACATTCAATAATGTCAAGTGTCATTTCATGTGTTGTGTCTGTCAAAAATTTTCTATTACAAGAAAGTCAAAGTCTAACCATGTCATCAGAGGCGTCACTAGGGTTGGTGTCACCCGGGGTGGTAGCTCATGGTGTCACCCCCTCATGATTAAACCCATAGAACTCCTCCGTGTTTTCCAGTGCCAAATAACGGGAATATATAAAATTTTATGGTCTGGTGTCACCCCCCTGATGGTGTCACCCGGGGCGGCCCGCCCCCTCCGCACCCCCCTAGTGACGCCACTGCATGTCATCATTTAAATTTCATTTAACCACAAATCCGATCTGTTACAGACTCTCCTTCTATACAGAAGATTAATGCGTCCCGTTTCACGCATTCATTCCTGTGTTAACAATACATTATATCCACACAATAATCACTTTTTTTATGTTTATTTGTGCCAATGTTTTTATTTGTATTTTTTTTTTCTTTATTTAAATCAATGAATAATATTCTAGAAATTTATGCCAGAAATAACAGTACTTTATGTTATCTCCAGCATATTGTACACAAGGAAATAACATGAATGAACATCTCCACATGAGTAACATAAATTATATCACTGGGTATCCGCCATCACCTCAGCAATTAATCTATTTAATTTAAACATCTGTCAGGAACATCATGGTCGTTTCCTTCACAAGTACATACCAGAAATATGGCAAGACTACCCTGAGAACCTGCACCAGTGGTTGTTACAACTTACTGAACAATTTGATTTGACATTTCCCATCCCAGAAGAGCCAGTCAACATTGTCCCATGTCTGCTACCACAGGAAGTGCCAAGTGATGTGAGGAAATAATAAAATAGAAATAAAACCTATACCTTTATTTATTCAACATAGCCTATAAATTTATTAATTTATTTAATTGTACATTTATTTATTCAATATAGCTTATAAATTTATTAATTTATTTAATTGTACATTTATTTAATCAATATAGCCTATAAATTTATTAATTTATTTAATTGTACATTTATTTATTCAATATAGCCTATAAATATATTACTTTATTTAATTGTACATTTATTTATTCAATTTAGCCTATAAATTTATGAACTAAAAACCCATAAATTTATTAAAGATAGCCTGTAATGTGGACAAAAAACTTTCATTGCACTATAAATAATTTGTTAAAAGTAAACTAAATTGTCCACATTTCTACACTATGACATGATTTAGTGTTTTTACTTGTATTACTATCTTATCTTAGATATACAGACGCTCCTTCTATGCAGAAGATAATTGCGTCCACAGACCATGAGAGATGATCTGTTGGCAAGTGATGCAGCGGTCACAGGCCGCGGCTATAGGGTTCCACGCATTACCCCAGCCGCCTAACTATTGTCTAGTTAGGTACCCATTCGGAGCTGGGTGACTCGGGGACTCCTCAGGCCCCGAGAACGAATCCTCACCTTCGTGTGGATTCGAACTCGTGACCATCAGTATGACAGTGGAGAGCGCTACCTCTCGACCACCACGTTACTTAATTACCTAATTCCTTTTTATGTTAGCTTACAGCAAAGAACTGTTGCAGAAATACATTTCTGTTTTAAGATTTCTCCTTACAATTCATAGAAGCAGAAATGACATTTAGGAAATAGTTTGAATAACAATCAGTTGCTTCCCATTAGCAAAACAAAAGTAAATCGGATATATTTGCTTTTATCAACATAGATTTATAATAGTATATTTGTTTGATTTTGTTTAGCTGACTTGGACACTTGTTGACCATTCTAAGAATGAGAAGGAAACTAAGCTTGTTTACCAGTTTTCTTACTTACCAGCAGGTCTCTTCAACAGAGCTCAGGTTTGTTGAAAAATCACAATAACAATTTAGTTAATTTCCTACAATGATGTTTATTTTGCTATTGCAAAGAAGGAAATATTAATTGGCATAAAACTTTCAAAAAGATATTTAGCTTGGAGACTCACAATTCAATTAAGTAAAAGTTACAATATTTGTTTCTTGGATGGTCTCTAACATATTAATTTATTTTTCCTGCATCTGTACATTCAGGTCAGACTTTTCCAGTTATCAGATGGGAAGCTTATATGGAAGCGAGGCTCACTGCTTAAAAAGAACAACCATGAAGCTCTAATCCTGCAAACAAGGTGTTTATAAATGAGACCCCACCATCCTAATTGCAATGTCAACTCTCTGTTTTAAGTGGCATTGGTGTTTCCAATGGCCTGACTGCAAACATTTACTTTATTAGCCAGCAATATAGAAAAAAATCTAACTTTGGCTTAATTTATTAAAGAAAAAAAATTGGGATGGGTTTGCACTAGGGATGATATATTATATTAGAACAAACCTTACAGTTAAACTTAAATCTTTTTTTTTTAAATTCTCATAATAAGTGCACTGTGATTGTGTCTTTAAAAAAAATGATCTTGCAATAACGAAAAGCACGTCAAAAGTATTTTTTATTTAATAAAGGTGTGTTTTTGTAAAATATTTATTTATTTTTCCACTTTTCAGGTTAACCATTATAATGTTAAATATAAACACACCTTTGAACTTTCAATGTTATCTATAAATTTTATTAAATTACTGAAAATGTGAAATGTGTAAAAATATTTCTTATACCCCTGTTGTCTTATGTGTGTACAAATATCTCCTATACCCCTGCTGTCTTATTTGTGTACAAATATCTCCTATACCAGCGATTGTGAGCTGCAGGTCAAGGTCAAGGGCCCCAGACCTGAAAATGTCATCTTCCTCATTCATGAAATTTTTGAGTCCCTGATAGAGGAATCCTTCCATGGAGTTGTCTATGAGTTTTTGGTTCCATGTCCTGACTGTGTCCTCAAAGAGGTTGGCACATACAAATTATTTCAATAGTATTGGCATAAACAAATTTAATTCAATATCACTGGCTAATACAACTAAGGCATTAAGGATCTGAAAATCTTTAACCGAATCAGCTTAAATATGTCCATGAAACAAATGATAACTTATTTATAATTATATGTGTAGCGTCTATATAATGGTGGCACATTATTGATGTAAAACATTTTCTTCCGTCCCATTCAGGGCACGAGGGATCCAGCCATGTTTGAGAGAAGTCTGATCAAACTGGCACGAGACAACAGAGCTCCATTTCTACAATGTAGAAAATTCTTCCACACTATTTCTATGTCACAGCTTGTTGGTAATTGTTGCTGCTAAAACTTCACTATAAAAAAAATCTTCTTTAGACCAATTAATATATAATATAAAAAATTGCATACATTTTTTTATGTTCATTTTAAACATCTCACTAAAAGCCAATGATTTTTTTTACTAACATTTTGTTTGACATTGATTCTACAGAGGGTATGCCATCAGACGGGATGTCAGACATTGATGCACAGTTGCAGCACAGTCTAACAGTCATGCAGCAGCTCAATTCTGCCCTGTCAACAGACGTCACCATTATTTACAGTGCCAAAGATAAAGTAGGGGATGACCACAAGACCCAGTTGAACCCTGCACAAATCAAGAAGGATCTGGAAGCTGCCAAAATATCATGGTAAGACCTGGAATGTAACACAAACTTGTATCCAGTGGAACTTTCACTTAAAGACACGGCTTGCAGAGGCGTCACTAGGGTTGGTGTCACCGGGGGCGGAAGCTCATGGTGTCAACCGGGGCGGTAGCTCATGGTGTCACCCCTCTTGATTTAACCCATAGAGCTCCTTCAAGTTTTCCAGTGCCATAAACGAGAATATATAGTATTTCACAGTCTGGTGTCACCATTAGGTGTTATATTATGCACATTATAGTCTTTCAAAATCCAAGTGTGTCTATTTAGATTGAATGCATAAGGTAATTATAAAAACACCACCAATATTCAAAACTCTATTAAAATTCAAGCTTAGGGGACCATCCATAAATAATGTCACGTGATTTTGGCTTCTCCCCCCCCCTCTCCCTTTGATACACGACATCACAAAAAATTAGACCCCCCCCCCCCCCCCCCCCACCCCCACCAACACTACCCACCCCCCCCCNCCCCCCCCGCTCCTTGTATGACCACATCCAAAAAAAGTCGGCCCCCCCCCCCCCCCCAATATGATTTCACAAAGCTTTGCCCCGTACCAAGCCCATAAAAGCATCTTTTTTTATTTGAAAAAGAGCATCTTTCAAATCCCTTTTTTGTCATTTAAACCTCATTTATTGAAAGATTGCACTCTAATATTATAACACACAGGAAGCCATGTAATACTTCATTAAATAATTTGTAAGAAAACAAATATTTTAGTGGAACATTTATTTAAAACTGCTGGCTTTGATTTGATATCACAGTTCATAAACACCCCCTCCCTATTGTCACAAGTGTATGACCTCCTATCCCATTCACCCACCTCCCTCACCCTTGCCGATGGAGGATGTGGATATGGGCAGAAACCATGGATAGGTGAAGGATTCGGTGATCTTCTTTATAGAATAGCATCTGCAATTATTTAAATTTCAGATGCTACTGCTCTATAGAAGATATAATAGAAAAACATCAAGTAATATTTATTTCATTGTTTATTATAGGCGTTAAAAAGTAAAAAGATATTTTTAAATTCAATTTTGATAATTTTAGTGAGAAAAACATTTAAATAACATTTCCAAGAAGTTCAAATTGATCTAATTTTTTTAAAATTTTGTAATTTCAGCTGGTTCTCTGATAATATGGAGTCTGTGTCAGAACAAGATGTCATGTTAGCTCTAAAAAATTGCAAGGTAACTTAAAATTAAAATCTGGGATTTATTCTGATGGAATGGTTGGGGGGTGGGGATGATGGTAAAAAATCATTTGATGGCAAAACATCAAGTATGGACTGAGAAACTTGCTAAAACAACAAAAAAGTTTATGGACTTCCATATTATAACACCTTAATTATTATTTGGAACAAATTCTAGAGGAAATCTGCTTAGGAATATTTTATTTATTTATTTTTTAATTTAAATTCAAATGATTTATTTCATCTTAATTCATGTATCTTTATTTGTATTGATCAATATCTTTTATTATAAGTAACTAAGCTATTGTAAGTCTCACTGTTTCTTTGTTAAAAGGTTGTGGTGGCTTTGGTCTCAAACAACTTTGAGTCAGATGCAAGGTCCAATGACCACGTTTTATATGCCATTGACACCCTACATAAAGACTTCTGCATTGTTGTCATTGGAGAGAGTTTGGAGTGGCAGAAAACTGATCTGGGAATGAGGATTGGAAAACAAGAGGTAGGCTGCAATTTGAAAACAAAATTTTTCAAAAATATAATAGTGGAAAATTTTGAAATTATAAAAGTAAATGAGTGTAAAAAAATCAATTTAAAAATCATTCACTTTACCGGTATTTAGCTCTTAAGCTGATATACTAAAGACTTAATTTTGATGGTCTTTACAATTTTATGTTTTTGAAAATATTGTTCGTAAAATATTTTTGTTTTTCATTGAATTTTATTTTTATGGTACAATGGCCTAAAGTCTTCCCAATAAGTCAACCATTTCATTATTTTTTTTTAAAAAATATGAAACACAATAGAAAGTTCATTGCACATCTTCTTTAGTGAACAAACCAGTAGAGAAAAAAATATTTAAAAGTAAATAATAAAAAATGTGCTGACGAAAATGAATATAATCTAATATGCAAACTAAGCAATACCTGCTGCTGCATATTGTAATTCAGTTTTAGTTGAAGGTATATCTTTGTAGTTTAAGTTTTAGACTTATGTTGTTTTTTTATACAGTATATATAATTTTATTACCATGTATTGAAAACTTCATACATATTAGTGAATTTTAGATGTAAAAGTTTTGATCTTGAAGGAAATGGTGATGATTAAAACAAAAGACAGATATAACGAGGACAGAATCCAACAACTGGTGGCAACTGTCAAAAGCAAACTCAAGTTAAACCAACAACAAGTAAGAAATGTCTTGTACTTAAATAAAATATTCTAGCAAATATGTCTCCTCCTTGAAATGTATAGAGATAGAAATTAATGAGTCACCAACTCATTAAGTTTATATCATTTGCTGCTTATGCAAATATTTTAATGCTTTTTTTTTTTAAATACCTTCTGCAGCTTGAGAAACATCCAAGTGTTTTCATTAGCTACTCCTGGAGCAACTCCAAACATGCCGTAGAGAGGGGAACTAAGGCCGACCAGGCCGCCCTTGGTTGGGGAGACCCGCGTCAGGTCAAGGTTGATTTGGAAAAAAGAGGATTCTCCTGCTGGCTGGATTACGACCAACCACCTGCGGTGAGGAGCATTCTTAAATATTGGATAGCAAAGATTACAGATAGCCGTGAAAAACACTTATTATTATTATAAGAAGTTAAAAATACTTCAAAATGTTATTTTGAATGACTTTTTATTTTCAGGGAAAAGGTTTATTTAAAACAATCTCTGAAGGCATGAGAAACTCTAAAGTGCTGGTGGCGTTTGTCTCAGATGAGGTGAGTGGATGAATATTTTCTACATATTAATATATATAATAGCCCAGTGGTGTGGGTTTGTAACGTAACGCTACAGAAGCGATGTACGACAGTCTACAGCAGTTAGTTTAGTTGAAAAATCGTGTTTTGATGAGCGCTGTAAAAATATTTAATAGGATGACGTCATTGTTTGGTGTGCATCGGTGCGCAAAATACAACCCCTATTATTATTAAATACTTTGCGTACATTTCATAAAGTTTAATAATTCGTATTTATCAAAAAAGGACAAGTTAGTTGGTCTTTAAAAAAAAGGTTGGCGCCGTAGGCGCCCAAAAAATGGGGGCGCCGCAGGCGCCACGGCGCCTGGCACAATCTAGTTTTAAATAATATCTCCAGGGTTCAGGTTAAAACTTTGAGAAACATAATTTCACTCATTTTTTATTTTAACCAGTATGTGAAGTCAGACAACTGCATGATGGAGCTGAGGTTTGGTGTCTTGACGCTAGAGTTACCTACCATTATTGTAGTCGTTGGTACCGGAAGAGAGTGGAAAAAATCAGAGGTGAAATAGCAGCAACTCTTACAAGAAATTTAAAATACAGTTAAATATTATAGTTAACTATTACCTATTTAATGACGACTTAGTGTCACTAAGACTGTATCTTAAATGAGGATACAAATATTTGTCAATTATGTATTTGATTTTTAAATTTAATATTGTTAATTTTTAAAGCTGAAAAACCTGTATAAGGGCTATCCCTAAAGTACGTCACACTATTTTTGACTATTTTAGCTCCCCACTCCCCCTATCTCAAATCTCGGACCCCTCCCCCCCACCTCTAAAGTACGTCACACTTTCAAACAAAACTAAATTATTTTATTAACATAATAATTAAAATTTCATATAAAACACCTTGACATCACACATGGCCCAACACCCTCTCTCTCCTGTCACAAATGTCACACTTTATTAAACCCCCTCCCCGCTCAGGAGCGTGACGTTCTTTATGGACAGCCCCATAACAAATTTATTTACAATGTGATAAATGGTCTATTGTGAAATTTTTGTTTTAAACATCTGAATGAAAGACAATTACCCCACAATAATGAAAGTGTTCATAGTAGGAAAAAATATAATGATGCCATAAATGAAGTAAGATTTTTATATTTTTTCAACAGGTGGGGATTTTGGCCACTAGAGCTAATGCTGAGAGGGTTTACATGCAGCAGGAAAATCCAGAGGCTTTGAATGTTTTGGAAAATTTTATAAGGTATCAAACTTCATGAAAAATAATATATACTCGTTTTTATACTAGATTGAATGTATTAATTTAAACTATGGATATGTTGTAATTTACAGATGTACATGGATCTTGCTATTTTTATACTTGTTTCTCGGATTCTTGAAACTAAATAAGTTTAAAATCAAATTTTTGGCAGAAAAAAATTGCCAGAGAATGCTGACCAGATGACTACCAAAAAAGCTGTTAAAGAAAACCTCAAAGCTGTTCAAGAACAAGAGAAGAACAAAGTAGAAAAAAAGAAAACTTCCACCTCTGTGCCAGATAACACTGCCATCCAGGTCAGGATTTGAACATTGTTGATGTTTGTAAATCAAATAATTTTAATTGCCAAAATAATTGAACTAAATGTTCTAGAAATTTTAATGTAACCTTGCTTTTATCACAATGCCTCTATAAGGATCAAATTGAGAATAGTGTGAAACAATTATATAAATTAAGTCATAATTTATTCACAATATAGATTAACTTTTGAAAAAGACATTTTGTTCATATTAATCTTTAACCCTCTTTTACGCACTTTTAGGTTTTCATGGGAAAAAAATATTTGACTGGATATTATATGTGTATTGGACATATATAAACATTATATGGAAGAAAAATATAGTATTTTTATAAAATTGTGATTTTGATGGTATGTTACCATATGGTCACAGTGTGTCTATATGGTAAAAAAAAATAAATAAACACAGAATAAAATAGAAGATGACAACTATAATAATTTTGATAGATGATGATTTAATCCTGAACACAAACAAGTGTAAATATTAACTTTATCACAAATACATTCTTATATGTTTAATATAATGCTGAAAATGATAATTAGGATGATAAAAATAGTTACTTTAGAGAAAAAAAATTTTTTTAAATAAAATGGAGAATCTATTATATTTTAAAAATAAAACACCTACATAAAGGCCTATAAACATTTATACATGTACATAAAAAGCATCTTTGAGGCTGGTGAAACTATTTGACTTTTGCTTCATGCAATGGTGAATATTTTATTTGACTATTTTTACACATTTAATTCTAAAGAAATCCTTTGCAACTTGTAACATTTAATGTTCACTCATGGGGAAAAGTTAAATTTGTGTACAATAAATTATCAATTTCACTTTCGATTTTCTGGACAAAAAGAATTATGATAAATTAAGTTACAAATATTCTGTCCAAATGTCGTTATATAAACATTGTTATGACTCTCTAGGAAGAGTCTGAGTTGATCCAGAGAAAATTTATGAGACACATCATCACGTACATCAGTTCTAAGGATTCCTTCCCAACACCTCGCTTGATAGTCATTGACTTTGAAAAACCTGGTATGGTTGAGATATGTGTTATCTAGTATTTTTGAGATATGTGTTCTCTAGTATGTTTGGAGATATGTATCTGGTATGTTTGAGATATATGTTATCTAGTATGTTTGAGATATGTATCTGGTATGTTTGAGATATGTATCTGGTGTGTTTGAGATATGTATCTGGTGTGTTTGAGATATGTAGCTGGTATGTTTGGAAATATGTATCTAAATTAATATTATTTAACACATTTTTTTTAAAAACCCTAACCATTGCCATTATTGATTTTTTTTTCTTGGAGTTTTTGTTAGAAAAATGTACGTCTTTTTATTTGTGTCTAATGTTACTGTGAATTGTTAAGATTTTTTTTTCTATTATGAGCTCGTCAACTAAGCAAGAGAGATCACCAAAATGACACCGACAGTCTCGCAAGCCACATGTATTCCAAGATGCGACCAACTCTGAGGCCAAAGACTGCCAGTCGCTCAAAGTTTATGACGGTAAATTGATTTAATCCTTTTAAAGATTAAATTTCAGTTGTAATTAAAGCAATGCTGTATGTTTGTTTAAAAATATGTATGTAGAATTGTGTTCTGGATCTAGGTTGTGATATAAAATCTGGTCAAGGTTACTGTCTGGCTATACTCTTTGAAACGTAGTTTACATGTGTTAGCCAGTTTTGTCTCGGTTTCCTTGTCAATAACTTTATCTTAGATATACAGATGCTCCTTCTATGCAGAAGATTATTGCATCCACAGACCATGAGAGATGATCTGTTGGCAAGTGATGCAGCGGTCACAGGCCATGGCTATAGGGGTTCCACGCATTACCCCAGCCGCCTAACTATTGTCTAGTTAGGTACCCATTCGGAGCTGGGTGACTCGAGGACTCTTCAGGCCCCGGGAACAAATCCTCGCCTTTGCGTGGATTCAAACTCGTGACCATCGGTACGCCAGTCAAGCGCGCTACCACTCGACCACCGCAGGGTCTCTGACCTTAACCTTAAAGTAGTGAGTGATGGAAATATTTCGCATGGAGAAAGGGACTGCAGGGACACAGCAGAACATAAAGTGGAGGCTAAGTTGTGCAGAAGTTCTTTTAATACTGTTTAACATAGCCACCACTCTCCTAATTATGCTAAATAGATAAATGCTATTCATACAGGGTCTGTATGGGCTTGAGCAATGTTTTGTGATGTCTTGAATAATATCTCTTTATTTACTATTGTATTACACGTCAAAAATGACGGAAGTTTTCAAAATAAATATATTTCTTAAAAATGATTTTAGTATAGTTTTTGTAATTTTCTCTTTTGCCTAAAAGCCGTAAAGTAAATAATCAGAAAATGTAAAGACAAAGAGAGAAAAATTAAATCTCATTTTCATATTGAAAAAATTTCATGCACACGTTTGAAAAGAGTTATTTTTGGTGCAGTAATTTTTTTTTTTAGCAGGGCGCAAATAGCATTACGAACGAACAGACATACATAGCAAATTATATATATTAATAAGCCTGATTGCAGTCTCACCCATATTTTGCTGAATGTTTCTTAATCTTAGTCAACTCTTGGTATTCTATTACTATTAGGCTGTTGTAGAGGATGAAGATGACCAATGGGAAAGTGAACAGTTTTGTTGGAAACTGCTGTGTGAGGACGAAAAGGTAGACTTAATTTTGTTTGTTACAGAAAAATTAGTTCTAAGTTATAATAGATTCAAAACCATTATGATATTTACAGTAGTTTAAAACATTTTTTGGAAAATCCACTGATAAATTAAAAACTAAATAAAATAATGTTATTATGACCTTAGCAGATTTTCTTGTCTCATTCTGTTTTTACATATTGTATACATAGACATAAATTATTTTTAATTAAACCCAATGTTGTTTTTATTTAAGTCCATGTTAGTAAAAATTTTAAATGAGTTTTTATATAGTAAATAAATTTATTTTAGTTAAACCTAACAACTTGATTTCTTTTTAAGTCCATGTTAGTAAATATTTATCAGGAGCTTTAAGCAGGAAAAAAAAAATAATTTTAAGCAACTTCCTGGTTGTCGTATTGTATCAAGTTAAAATTTTAATTAATTGTGTATAATTATTGTATCTTACCCTCAAAAACAGGGTTGGCACCTGTGTAAGACTAGTTACCCAGTGAAGATGAAGTTAATTATTGTATCTTACCCTCAAAACCAGGGTTGGCACCTGTGTAAGACTAGCTACCCAGTGAAGATGACCCCAGAATTGAAAGAGACAATACAGAAATGCTCATCTTACTTTGCAAGGATGTTTGCCATTTTACGCCAGAGTGCTGTAAACCTCAATTGCTTTGAAGGGCCACTTGGAACAAAATTCACTTCTTGGATTGAGCAGGTATATTATCAGCATTGTCTTAATTAACGTGTTTAGCACAGAAACAAGGCGTGTGAAGTGATGTCAAAACAAAAATATTAAATATTATTCGACTTGTGGATTTCAAGACTTAAATTTGATCAATAACTCTGTAATAGAATCACTGCCGTGTGGAATTATTTGATATTATTATGGGTTTCTCATTATCCTTGTTGTTTTGTTTTTTATTTGCTATGCTCAAAAACATGAATGGACTATTTGTAATCCTGGGATCCCCCACCAGTCATGGAATACAGCTAATTAAATCTGTTTAATGTTGTCTACTGAATTGATCCTTCAAATGAGTTGTTTTTAAATGTTTTTATTAAAAGTTATGATATTTGTTAATAAATTGTACAATGTTTTGGTTATTATATTGGGACGTGGTGGTCGAGAGGTAGCGCTCTCAACTGTCATACCGATGGTCACGGGTTCGAATCCACACGAAGGTGAGGATTTGTTCTCGCGGCCTGAGGAGTCCCCGAGTCACCCAGCTCCGAATGGGTACCTAACTAGACAATAGTTAGGCGGCTGGGGTAATGCGTGGAACCCCTATAGTCGTGGCCTGTGACCGCTGCATCACTTGCCAACAGATCATCTCTCATGGTCTGTGGACGCAATTATCTTCTGCATAGAAGGAGCGTCTGTATATCTAAGATAAGATAAGATAAGATTTATTGTTTATTACAACTTTTTAATGATGTCTGCCTCCGATTCTCGGCGCCAAGTGTTTCTTGGAAGATCCTAGAGAAGCTGGCCCAGGATAGAGATGCCTGGAAGTCTCTCGTAGGTGGCTTATGCCCTTGGAGGAACCGCAGACACCTACAATGATGAGTGGATGCCCATCATGGACAAGAAGGCTCAACAATAACTTTTTAATAATGTTACAATGTTACATATTAGATCTATCATAATATTCTTTTTTTTTTAAATATTTTTCAGTCCATGTTGGAAAACATCAATTTCTTGGATTCTTATATAGCCTTCAGGACTAATCTTGTGGAAGATGATTCAGCACAACCTTTCTTGTCACAGCTCAAAAGGTGAGTTTATTTTTCCATTCTAACTAAAAGATGAACATTGCCCTGCTTGGAAAAGTTGGAAAAAATGGTACTGGTGTTTTTATAAACTTTTCTTAACATATTTATTAAGCCAAGAATCTTCTTTTAAATGTTAGAATTCTTAAATTATTTTATAAAAGATTTGTTATGATTTGTAAAATATAAACTTGTTCACTTTTATAAGAAATGAAAACTTTTACTTGATTGCAAGTCTAAGCACAGCAACTGTAAAAAAAAAAAAAATTTAATTTAGGAATAACATAAAAAGGTTTAGCTCTTTGAATTAAGAAAAAACAATAGATTGTTTCAAAATCCATGTTGATATTGCTTGTCATATTTGACATAATTTCCTTGTCCTCTTACAGATGCCACTTGGCAACAGGAAAGATAAACTGGCTGTGTGACACTCATTCAGAAGGGCCCAGGATAACAAAGTTGAGCCTTGAGGCAACATCAAGGAATGAAGTAGGCAGGGTCATATATGAAGAGGACATCAAACTTCGGGACAACATTGAACTGTCGGATATTTACACTCAGAGGAAAAAGGCCAAGAGTCTAGCTGCCGATATAAAACTGCCTCTAAGTAAGTTTTTTTTTGTTGCTGAGCAAGGGCCAGGAAACGTTCCCTCTATGTTTATTTATCCTTGTAGGAAATAATAAACTCATGTGCAAAATTACACAGCACAATTTATACCCCATAAACACATCTTTCTATAGTCCTATGGTGGTGATTAGATATCTGTACCATCGCGCACCAGCGCAGCTCAAAGGTACCATTGGGGCTAGGTACCTGTTTAAGATTTTAATTGCTAGAAAGGCAATGAGCAAAACTTTATAAATATTTTAAAACCTCTTTTACGCAACAGATTTATTACATCAATATTTAAATCTCTGTACCTCAAAAATAAATTTTAAAAACAAAGTGCTTGTGATATTTTTAATCATCTCATTTAGATTATATGTTGTTAATTATAAATAGAGGTGTTTTTTTTTAATATCCCAAATAAAAGCTAAACATTTTAAACTTTTTAAAATAAACAACCAAACCCATTTTTAGATAAGAGATTTTGGGCTTTAAAGTTTCAATGATTTAATGAAAGCTTGATCTTCAATGTCGATTGTCCTCAGTGCTTGACCTGCTGACCAGTGACCAATCCTCAGACGACAATGCCATTATTTTGGATGCACTAGCAGAGGAAAGTAAAAAAGCAAGTGAAAAGAAACAACAGAACCCATCAAAGGACCCCCGCAAAGATAACTTGACGCCAACGCCAGCTGCGAAGCCTCAAAACAAAACCGCTCCTTCATTCCAATATGGCAATTCACAAGCTTCAACAACACCTAGGGGCAGTAAGGCTTGCACTCTTCAGTAGCTTTTTTGTTTTGAGGACATGAAGCAAACAAAGTATTAAGACATCAAAACATGACTTAAATAATAAATGACCAACTAAATTCTGAACTATTGTCAATGTGTCACTTGTAGCAATGTCATTTATTTACTCATGAAATAGCAACAGATATTTTATCAGTTTATGTTTACATAAATAGAGTAAATGACAACTATTTCATCAAAAAAAATACTCAAGCCAAACTGCAAAATTAATGAGAATTAATTTTAAAAATTGACTTTTATTTTTATTCAGGTTGATTTTATTTTGAACTATTAACTGATAATGTATCAAGGCTGTGTTATTAAAAATTGAAATCACAATATCATCAGTAATTTTAATTTTGGTATTATCAGGCGCCTTTTTTATAAGCAGCTCATCAAGCCAAATGCATGTGGTGTAAAGCTTTCTAATATATATATATTATTTATTATTACACTGACATACCTCCACATACTTTTCTGCACAACTATTTACTGTTTTATTACTCTCACACTATTTAGGTTTTATGGGAGTTATCTATTTAATTTATTGGATTTATTTAAATGTCATTTGGATTAATTTTGGCAATGTTTCTATTTTTACAATTAGCTCAATTATATTATTTTTATGTTGTTGTTTTTTTTTTTTTTGTAAAGCTCAATAAGTTTTGTCCCACAATTTTTATATTTACAATTGCTATGCTCAATTTTTTTATACAATTTAAATTTTTTTCATGATTTGTTCCAATGTTTAATATATTTTGAATTTTTATAACACAATGCAACCTCAGTGATATATATTGTTTTTTATTATACAACTTGTGCCATTCAATTTGAGAACAAAAAATGTATTACTTTTATTTATTTTTAATTATTCATTTCAGCTTTTATTTCTTACAAAATTATTCAGATTGTATCATTTGCAATTTACACTTTCATTAATGTATTAACAAAATGATGATTAATCATTTGAGGTATCATAAATGTTCAATCTATGTCCAAACTGCCAAATAAGTGTGTAAACTTAAAATGGCTTTACTCTTTCAATGCATCATTATTTTGGAAAGCCTATTATTAAATTAGATGTATTCAAAATGAAGGCTGTTACATTGTAAAATGTATTAAGCAATTAATCTGTCATTTTGTCAACTGATATTTTTTTGTTATTTGATGTCACTAATCAACATCCATCTATTTTAAAGATATTTTATAGCACTTAGATGTTCCTAATTGACTGAGAACTTTATAGAAGTAATGTTCAAAACAATTTTATTTTTATTTTAATAATCCTTTAATACAATTGTTATACGCTATTGGTTATTAGGTTAAAAAATTAGCAAGTATCTATAAATTTGGCACCAGAACATAACCTAAAAAACCTAGTGATATTTAACACCATGACATAATGTAACGACCTAGTGATATTTGACACCATGACATAATGTAAAAACCTAGTGATATTTGACACCATGACATAATGTAAAAACCTAGTGATATTTGACACCATGACATAATGTAAAAACCTAGTGATATTTAACACCATGACAATGTAAAAACCTAGTGATATTTAACACAATGACATAATGTAAAGACCTAATGATATTTGACACCATGACATAATGATATTTGAGACATTTTACCTGCTGTGTCCATGTGTCCTTTTATTTACAAATATTGTGCACCAGATATTACTAATTTTTTTTAAAAGATATGGTCAGATTAATACAAACCATAATTAAAATACAATATCACTCATTGAATATTGATTCTTGCGTGTTTTTGTTTTTTTGTATTGACAACATTGGCAAACTTCCATAGGCATCATTTTTTTGTGTCAAAGTCAAATATTTTGTCTCAATTTCCACGTCAGGGTATGAAAGTATATTTTGTCGCTAAGCAATTTATCTGGGGACGCGGTGGTCTAAGTCGTAGCGAGCTGGACTACCGAACTGCTGCTCTTTAGTGGTCAATGAAACTTGTGAACGCTACTTCACTTGCTCCCATGGACCTTCATGGTCTGTAAGGGATATTTATTTTTTTAAGTAACTTATCTAGCACTTAAGCTTGTTAACTGTCATGGCAAATTTGAGAAGGCTTATGGTTTTCAGTATTGAAACTATTACTTATGGTTCTCTAAACAACATTCTATTGGTTTTCAACTCTGGCAGACTAATCATTTTGTTCATTTTGGGTTTTATTCAACATTATCTGATAGATCATCAGCTACTGCTCTCAATACTATTGAGTGATGGTGGTGGTGCTTTAGTTGAAATAGCTTTGCCTTAATTCCCGTCATAGCTTGAATTTCTTTCCTCAGAGTCTTGCTGTTGGTTCTGCTTCCTTTCAGATAATTGAACTGTCTTTTAGAATTACATTATTGTTCTCATCCTACATTTCATAATGAGGCAGTCAGTCATAGAACAATGAGTTTTTTGCTGATTGGATACAGTCGCGTCACGTGCACATCAGCTTGAAAAAGACAAACATCATGGCCCAAGACAAGCATTCTCCTTATACCATCAATTTCGGCAATGAAAACTTGTAGGTTGTGGACAGCTTCACCTACTTGGGATACAAAGTCTCCGATACACTGTCCATTAAGGACGAAATAAACAATAGAATTGGCAAGGCAGCTGCCACAATGATTAAAGTGCATAAACGGGTCTGGCAAAACACCAAGCTAATGGAGAAAACCAAACTGTGTGTTTATCGAGGCTGCATCATCAGTATGCGGCTATACCGAAGCGAGACATGGACCACTTAAAAATCCCATGAGCGCAAACTTAATAGCTTCCACTTGAGGTTCCTGCGTCGCATCCTTAGCATTAAATGGCAGGATCATGTGCCAAATAGTGAGGTCCTGATGCGTGCCAATATGAAAAGCATGTTCTCTGTCCTTAGTGAAAAACGCCGGAGATGGCTAGGACATGTAAAAAGAATGAGCTCTGGCCGCATCCCCAAGGACCTTCTATCTGGAGAACTGTCATCGGGAGAGAGGAAGAAAGATCACCCACGTCTGCGATTTTTAAAAAAAACCTGCCAAAGGGACATGAAAGCAGCCACAATACATGCAAGTGACTGGGAGTGTGAGGCAGAAGACCGATCTACATGGCGCACAGTTGTAAGCGAAGGCGTCAATGTAGACGAGGAGCTAATGATGGAGGAGGCTACAGACAGAAGAGCTAGGAGAAAGGTCACAACATTGGGAAGCACAGAATTCGTGTGTAAAAGCTGTGGTAAAGACTGTTCCTCAAGGATAGGACTGCACAGCCACACAAGGAAATGCACCTCAGACCAACTGTGACGCACCATCGTCTAGCGAGATGGAAGGGTGACGACAAGATAAATCTGGGTATTACGCCTGTTACTGACCACTCACCCCAACCTTTGTGAAATTATTAAGTTTCTAAAACTGTAATAACAATACCCTGTATACCAAGAATGCTCAAAAGTACATGATCATAACGTATCATAATACTTCGTACATTTCTTAATACCTTAACATTGCAAATGCAATTCTCAATATTTCATTATATAATTCATATGTTATATAATTCATAAGGGGCCTTCCATAAATGACGTCACGCAATTTTGGCCAATTTTTCACCTCCCCCCCCCCAACCAAATTTTTTTTTTCCATTTTAAAATGAGTATTTAACTTTAAGTATGTTTCAAGTCACTTGTTTTGTCCTTTAGGCATTTTTTAAAAACTTAGGTCTCCGTTGTAATATTGTAACACGCGTGAAGCTATGCAAAACGTCATTAAATAAATGGTCTGTGCTTCTCAAACTTTTCCGAATTTGACGACCGGCAGGAATGTTTCCATTTCACCAAGTACGGGTGCATTCTTTTCCCGTTTTGACATGGTTTTCCCTGAACTTACGTGATGGTGAAATGAGCCCCTACAAGGTCTAAGCCTAAAGCCCTATAAGATAAAGTGTGAATTCGGCTTATTTTATTATTTTTTTTTTAAAAAATGAAAATTGTTCAGTTGCCAAGACATAGCAAAAGAGCTAACGAACAATGCAGGGGTAATGTTTTAACAAAAAAAAAAATTGATTTGATTAACCTTCAAGCTCGCGAGAGTGACCATTGATATTACAAGGATCATTTCATTGTTGATAAAATATAAAGATAGATACAGGACGATACCTTAAATTGATTTTGATCTTACAGTTACAGTTTTCCTTTTAAGTTAAGTATATGCACCTATGCACGTCAACGGCATTTGCTATAAAAATACCACTTTGATATCAAATCTCATGTTTTCTAAAAAAAAAAAAAATTAATAGGTATGCGCTGGAAGAGGAATAAGGCGAGTATTTTGTGGACCGCAGATTTGTACAGGAAAGTAGGGTGTCATCCTGTGTGTCGCAAAAATAGTGTTTCCTGCTAGTCGAGGACTGACAAATTTTAATACTATAAAATATCCTAAATTATCATAACTTTTCACCCCGAAGCTTACGACGATATGATTTTTGTTGGTTTTGTTTTTATTCAAATTTAAAAACTTTTTTTAAAAATAAACTAATGAAAAATACATTGCTACCGCTATCCGGTGGTTTCACCGAGGGGTCAGTGAACAGAGGTAAATTATCTATTTGGGGTGAAAGAGGAACTCTTGGGGGTAATTCTGAATCATTGTGGGCATATAAAATTCGCTAGAATCCGCTCCTTTGGGGTAACAATAATATTAACATACCTAAAAATATAAAATATAAAAGTTTATATTATCATATTATTAATTATCATATTAAATTATATTATTATAACATAAACTTTTATAATTTTTATTTTTTAGGTATCCGTTTTTTTAAAACGTTTAACCGCCTTCAAAAAAAAAAAAAATAAAAATAAAAAGACGAACTGTGGTAACATCCTTTGATTATATTGTATTTTAATACATACAAATTAAACATTGACTGTTAATCATCAATAATAAAATTTTGTTTATAACAAATATATTAAAAAATGATATTTTTAAAATGTATTTTTTTAAAAATCACTAAATTGACTTATGAGCAATCTGTAAGACAGGGGTCGTCGAACAGGGGTAAACTACCCCAAATGGGGTCAAAAGGGAATTCTCGGGGATAATGCAGATTCATTTGGGACATATAACATCCACTACAGTCCACTAGATATATATATTTTTTTAAAAAAACGTCATGTGTACGTGCACGCTTGGAACACATGCCCACTATTTTATCGGCTCCATCCAGAAGAGGCATTTAAAAAAAAAATTTGACAATTATGTTGATTTCTTACCTACGTACTATACGAAGATACCTAAATCTACTATATTAATCTTAATCCTCATGATTTGACTGAATAAAGTATCCTTTCTGTGGCATTTAAAATTAATGCCTTAAAAACTGAGCTAAGAAGAAAAGTTGTTTTGTGCTTACTCGAATTGTGATGTCAAGAATTGCATTCAATAAAGTAAATTAATACTTTGACTAATTTTAAATAGGCACTTTTATCATTATATCTAGAATGTACAAGGGCGTTAGAACGAAAACCAATAAATTATATCAAACTTAAAACGTGTATCATTTTATCAAATAGATTCCTGCCCCCNGGTGTGAAGAAAAACCAAATAAAACAAAACAAACTTAAAAACATGTTATTTTTTCATAAAAAAACCCCCCCCCCCCCCCCCCCCCCCCCCCAAAAAAAATTTTTTTTAAAAAATGAATGTCGTTCTGACTTAAAATATCTTCACATAATACACTTTGCATGATTTTTACACACATGATTCTAAAATAAACCAGTTGCATTTGGGAGGGGGGCTTACGACAATCCCCCAGATCCCCGACTCATGCAGGAATGTAGGAAGGACCTCGAGCATGCCGGGGAGGGGGAGTACGCGCAAATAAACTTGAAAATTGTGGGATAACGGGCAAAAAAGTTGGCCGACTCTTGTCGCAAGAAAACCAAACGGAGAGGAGGCTACCTCACACATGCTTTGATGTAACAATTTCATACGTTCTCTTGTGGGTTCTCAAATTTCAGAACATGTATTATAATTAGATTTAATTTTGATTTCTTGATAACTTACGCCAACCAGAGTCTGATGGCCGGCCGACCGCACTTTGAGAAGCATTGATGGTTTTAAAAAGAAAAAAAAAAAAGAAATAAACTATTTCAGAGGAAGATTTTATTTAAAGTTACCCTTTTGATGTGACGTCACATTTCTTCAACCCCCTCCCCCCTCGTCACGCATCGTCACAAAAGTGTGACCCCCTCCCCCTTAGGTGCGTGACGTCATTTATGGACGGCTCCTAACATTGTATGTAGTTTGAAAGACAATTTAAAAATTTGTCTGAATATAGATCTATATTTACGCGCACTGAATCAGAATTTTTTTTTAAACAAACGTGGCTGACGGGGCTCCCCTTACGTTGGGGCCCTTGAATAAATTCCTGGATTCACCCCCTGGCGGCGGCCCTTCTATAACTACTAATAATAATACATATAATAATATATTAATATATTATTAATTATATGTGCTTACATTTATATCCAATTCGGTAAATACACCATGGACAGAACCACTGAGATTGGTTTATATTATATTTAACTCAGTGGACTGAACAGATTCTAAAATATAAACCTATAATCAACATGTCAGATATAATAATCAACGTGAATTAACTTGATATAATGATAAAAGGTGACCCGTCAAAACAGCCCCGGACAAAACGACCCCAGTCAAAACGGCCCCAGACAAATCGGCCCCGACCAAAGCGGCCCCAGGCAAATTGTTCAAATTTTTTACCAAAAAAAAATAAGTATTTTCTGTATTTTAAGATAATTTAACCTTTATTCGACTTATTCACCTTTGAAGAAAGTTGTCAAATTTCTTGTAACGTTATGGTATTATTTCTTCTCAACAAACAATTGTGACTTGCTACCATATAGAGTCTAGTTTAAATATGATTAAATTGTTTCTTGTGATATTATTATTATTGTTTTGTGAACTAAAACTGACACTGAATCGGTGAGTAAAAATGTTAATATAAAAATCTTATTCCATTAACATAATTTAGTCCAGGGCCGATTTGTCTGATGCCGTTTTGTCAGGGGCCATTTTGACCGGGGCCGTTTTGATCGGGGCCGTTTTGACCAGGATCGTTTTGTCCGGAGCCGTTTTGTCAGGGGCCGTTTTGTCGGGGCCAAGAATTCAAATCAGCACTTATTCAAGTTCACGTGCTCATTTTTTAGAGCTTGACTGACTCTGTGAAAATGTTGTAACGCTTCTTCCCAAGAGACAAGCACGAGAGAAAATTGTTATTCTTGCATCTTATTTGCTATGTTTTCTGCTTCTCTTCTGGTGTCGCCCTACTGCAGGGGTGTCCAAAGTCCGGCCCGCGGGCTAAAACCGGCCCGCGAAGCAATTTGTACTGGCCCGCGGCCTCATCTGAAATAATTAATTAACTAACGTATTATTTTTAACAACATTAAATATAAGAAAAGTCGTCAAGTCCTACCGTTTTGAGTACGTCAAAGGATGACAAAAGTCTATAACATCGTATTGTTTACCAATTACTAGACTTCAGTCTTAAAGACCGACAAGGGGAAAATGTATTTGGTTCTGTTTGTTCTGCTGTCTATGACTTTAAATTAACAAGTAAACAATATCTTTATTTATTACTGATGGCTATCGCCATGACTCGTGAACACATTTGACTAGCAAAACTTGTCTGTAACAAAGTCAGCTTAGTCAGGCTGGCAAAGTTTTTAAACTTCACTGTATCATTCGTAAAGAAGTTCTTTGTGCTAAGCGCCTTTCATGTGATCGTGTCTTTAAGTCTGTGATAAAGGATATAAACTCTATTCGCTCTAAAACCCTGTTTCACATCCAGCTTTAGCAGTGTCTTCTTGACATCCAGAGAGAATACAAAGATGTTGTGTATCATAATGATATAAGATGGTTTAGTCGGGGGACAGCACTTCAGCGCGCCTACACATTAAAAAAGAAACTGGGCAGTATACATGGAAGATAAGGAAAAACTAATTCTAGAACTATCTGATACTTCTTGTCTTGCATATTTTGCATTTTCGTTGATGTGAAAAGACATATAAACCTTCTTAACACAATTCTCCAATGGCACAATGCAGTGGTAAACCAATGTTATTCATATATCAAGGCATTTCGGAACAAGCTGCAACTTTTTCAAAGACAACTTTTTCATATGCAGCCTAATACCACATATTTCCCTTAAATACAGGAAATCATGACACGTTTACCAGAAAGAAGCTTCAATTAGCAAATGCTTAGGAATGTTGCAGATATCACATCCTTGGCTGATGAATTTCAAAGACGCTTTCATGACTTAATAACTATTGAAAAGATAAACATGGTTGTTCTTTTTAATCTTCATATTTCTCTGTAGATTTTGATAATACTGCAGGAAATCTGCGCTGGAATTCATTGAGCTGCAAACTGATGCTGAATGTCGCAGCAGACAATAATTTCTTCTCTTTGACTTTTACAGTGAGCTTTATGGTTAAAGAGAGATCAAAAGGAATTCGAACATTTGTTTTTAAAAAATGCTTAGCTTGTTTGGCTTGACACACTTGTGTAAGCAGACATTTTCAGTTATGAATTTTAACAAGATCTGTGTGAGGACGAGAATAAGGGACTCTCAACTACGTGATGTCATGCGCATCAAAACCATGTCATTGAGCCTGTCCTCACCACTTACTGCATTCAAGATCTCAGTTTCAACATTCACATTAAAATTTTACATTAAAAACTCATCATACTATGTCATTTTTATAATATTATTTTAACCCGGCCCGCGAATATCTTTGCATAAAGGAATATGGCCCGCCACGCAAAAAGTTTGGACATCCCTGCCCTACTGTGACTGTCTTCTTTTAAACTTGTGAACATTATAACGCTTTAATAATCTGAAGATGAGACTTTCGAATAATGCTTGACTCGATTTTACATTTGCATTTGGCTAATGTCATGTCGATTACGCATTGCTACTGAGACAATATACACATTTTTCTTGAGGACTTGTGGTGCCCCCAAACGCTTGGTGCCCTAGGCACGTGCCTTCTTTGCCTAATGGTTAATCCAGGCCTGTATAAAAGCCTATAAATTACTATAAATATTTCCACAACATGTCCTGATACTAAAACTGAACGTAAAGAAACTGACATCTGATCAATTTTAGATATATCAACTGTTTAATCAATAATAAAAGGAAAAAAATGTGCAGATTTAACTTCACTATCAATTATCGCCGATAATTCAGATGCGAGTGATTGAATTAAATCAATTTGTACATAAAGTTCATTTCTTATCAAACTTTAGATGACTGTCTAAGGGGCCGTCCATAAATGACGTCACGCGATTTTGGCCGATTTTTTACCCCCTCCCCCCTACGTCACGCGTCGTCACAAAATCGTAGACCCCCCCTCCAAAAGTACGTCACAAAACTTTGACCCCCCTCCCCCTTAAAAAAACCCTTTATTTTCTATTTGAAAATAAGTATGTTTCTAATCACTTTTTTGTCTTTTAAGTATTTATTTTGTGTAGGTCTTTATTGCATTATTGTAGCTCCGTGAAGCTATGTGAAAGACATTAAATAAATTGTAAGCCAGTGATTCTCAAACTTTTTCGTATCAGACGACCGGCAGGAATTTTTCCATTTCACCAGGTACCATTGCATTCTTTTCCCGTTTTGACATGGTTTTCTTTGTACTGATTTGATAGCAAAATGAGCCCCTACACAGCTTAAAGCCCTATAAGATCAAGTATGAATTCGGCTTGTTTTTTTATATATTACATTTTAAACAAATGTTTAGTTTCCAAGGCATAGCAAGACAGCTAACGAACAATGCAGCGCTAATGTCAAAAACCATTTGATGTGATAACCTTCGCGTTAAGCTCGCGAATGTAAATATTGATATTACAAGGATCATTGCATTGTTTATAGACCTAGAATGTGTAGATACAAGACAATTCTTCAAATTGATTTCGATCTTTTAATGACAGTTTCCCTGCTAAGTATCAAAAGCATTTGATCTAAAATTATCACATTGATATCACACTAATCACACCTCATGTGTTCTAAAAATTATGTATGCGCTTGAAGAGGAAAATGGCCATTACTGTACGAACCCCACATTTGTGCAGGAATGTAGGGTGTCATCTTGTGCGTTGCAAAATACAGTAATTCCTGCAAGTTGAGGACTGAAAAATACTATGACATTAATAAAATATCCAATAGTATCATAACGTTTTACTCCGAAGCTCACATTTTTCATTTGTTTGTTTGTTTGTTTTTTTCAATTCTTTTTTCTTCAGGATTTCACGTACGTCACACAACAGTTGTAAATATAATGTCACCAATGGACGAGGCGTTTTTAAATTGTTGCATTCTCTTGTGGAATTTATAAACTAATGAAAAATACATGGCTACCGCTATCGGTCTTTTTAACCAAGTGGTCGGTAAACAGAGATAAATTATCTCATTTGGGGTAAAAAGGGAACTCTTGGGGGTAATGC
>MUZC01000077.1:408765-429559 GCA_002072015.1 Radix auricularia | reverse complement strand
GCGTTTGACCAAAAACCAATCGAAAAATTGTATCAAACTTAAAACGTTTATAATTGTTTCGAATAGATTCCCCTCCCCCCACCCAACCTCTAATGGATATTCTGTGTCGTTTTGACTTAAAATATCTACATATAATCATATTCAGATCTTTTTTTAGACACTTGTCCTGTTTGTAAAACTCACCAGTTGCAGTTTTTTTTTTGGGGGTGGGGGGAGAGGGGGATAACCGACAAAAACAAAAGCTCGCAGACTCCTGCCGCGAGTGAACAAACGAACCTGCGGTTACATCACAATCGTTTTGATGTCAACATCAAACGACGCAGGGTAACAATTCTTATGTCTCTTGTGGGTTTTCAAACTTTAGAATTATATTTAATTTTCGTGTCTTGTTAACTTACGCCAACCGGCGTCTGATGGTCTATCGACCGGTACTTTGAGAAGCACTGAATTAAAAAAAAAGGTCATTAAATAAATTTCAAGTGACCCAATATTTCAGTGGAAGTTTTATTTAAAGTTACCCTTTCGACGTGACGTCACATTTCTTCAACCCCCTCCCTCCCCCACGTCACACATCGTCACAAAAGTGGGACCCCCCTCCCCCCTAGGTGCGTGACGTCATTTATGGATGGCCCCTAAAGTGAAATCATATTTGGCTAATAAAGATGACATTTCACAAAAATTTCCAGTATTTCTACAACTACCATCACTAAAGCAAGGATGTTCTGTGTCCTCTAGATCTAAATGGGTCACGTCTGTCATAAATTTCAATATTTCTCTATTCTTTTCCACTCGGCGACGTTCCTCATTGATCAAACCAGATATTACAGTTTTGAAATACGATATTTAGCAAGCCAAAATATCGTCGTATTGCAGTTTAGTGAGTTTAGTGTTGTCCATTGATTAGAAGTTACGTGTTTAGCAATCTTTTTTTCTGTTCTTGTGACACATTTTTAATGTTCATCGAGGGCGTCTTAAGGGGGCGCCATTTTAGACCCAACTGGGGCGCGGGGGTGGGGCAAGCCACCACCCTGCCCTATAGCTAAATCCGCCACTGGTGTCACCCCCTGCCCTGATGGTGTCACAAGTCACAAGGGGTGGCACGCCCCCCCCCCCCGTCACGACGCCACTGCCTGTACATATTTTTTACTATTTTTTACTTAATGGAATATAGTAGCCCTCTTTGCAAAAAGTTCGGAGCCCCCTTGATCCATTAAATTAATACTATCATATTATCATGTAAGAACATGTAATCGGGTATTTGTATTGTATTGGGATTTTAAAAAATTATGTATTATATAATGAAATGAAAATGTGACCCATTTTCGGGAATATCCAAACGTTCAGAATAACTTTCTCGGAATTCTGATCAACACTGAAACTGCAACTTATTGCTTATTGAATTGCAACTTACTCCTGTGCTCAAGCCTTAGAATAATTCAAGTTGATATACAAGTGAGATACTATTACTATTATTGATTTCTAAATATTTAATTTACTAGCTCATTAAAAAGGTATTGCCTTTAATCTTTAGTTTAATGTTGCTTTCTATTTGTACAGTATAGTATTATTATTTTAATATTATTAGTATTATTATTCATTGATTCATTGTCATTGTCGTTATTCATTATTCTTATGAGATCATGAGTATTTGAATTTGCCATTAATTATTAATAATGGCATTATTCCGACTCGGAATCCGAGTCATTATTCATTATTTGCTGTTTTAGTTTAAGTTAAGACTAAAACTAAAATTAAATATCAGTTCGTTGAAATAGAATTCATTGATTTGAGTTTTGAGATGTAGTGATTGATTCTGATTGAACTGAGTCCAATAATAAATAACAGATGAATCATTCCTTAGCCCTTAGTACTTAGTGCCTTAGCCTTCGGCCAAGACGAATCGGCTTCAATGGCTTCAACTTCGACTTCAGTCAACTCAGTGCAGTGATTTTACTATTGACTATTTCATTTAATTAACATGACCATGCCTAATTGATCAATCTAAATCTTTAATCTTAGACTTAGAATCTATTATTATTGAAATTCATATTTTAATTATTATTAGTCATTAAGTTAATGATGAAGTCAAGTATAGAAATTAACTGAATAGTAGTACAGAAATACAAATAGTAGTAGTAGTAGCAGTAGCCAGTAGCAGTAATGGCAATGGCGATGGTACTACTTTGGACTTTTTCAAGTGCTAGTGCTAGTTCTTTTTGTATTTGTAGTCATTTTAGTTTTAGTTTACATCCAAGTAACTTTTATGAATGCAGATGATGCTTCCAATTTCAAGAAATTCAAAATTCTTAAGACTTAAGTTTTTGAATTTATAGCTTGTCAGTCAAAATCAACAAGAACCATTTTAATTACCTTATTTAAACTTATTAGACTTAGTTAAAATTTATTATAGGTGTGCGGGTGACCAGACGTAGAATGATACCAATTTTTGAATGAAATTTATTTGGGCTGTTGAAATTAACTATTAATTTCTCGATTAATCATTAAAAATTGTAACAATTAAATTATTTTTAAAGATTAAGCGACTCATCACTTACAAATTATTGGAAGTCAAAAAGTAAAAAAAAAGGACAGAAAAAATAGCAGCTGGTAAATTATAAATTTCCTGAAAATTACACGAACATTTTGGTTTTAAACAATAAACTTATGAGAATGTTCAAAATATTGATAAAATTTGCCTACCCTGGTTCTAACACTTCACCTACTTAGCAAACCAAATGAAAAGCATATTATAATTAAGCTAACCGCAGTAATGGAGTCTGACTCAGAGACAGAAAATGATGACAGCTCTTCTGATGAATTACTGCGTAAAAAAATGGAGATGAAAGTTCATGAAACCATTAACCTTTATAATGGTGGAAACTTAATGAACACCGATATCAGATAATATCATTCCTTGCCAAGACATGCTCATCACTTGAACTGAATAATGTCAATACGCTTGTCTTTTTTGCGTAGTTGGTTAAAAGATGACATATAAATTATTATAAAGGGAACATTCAAGTGTTATTTTGATTTTCAACAAGAATGCTTAATAAGTTAAGTGTTTTGTGATGCATCATATATTTTTATTTTTGGCTTAATCAAAATTAACAATTAATTAATCGTTAATTTTTCAAAAGTTAACTATTAAATTTAAATTAATCGTTAAGAGCCCTAAAATTTATGTGTGTGGGAGATTTTTTAAAGTAATGATGGGACATATCTTGATGCTCAACAGCAATGTTTTTAATATAACTTTCATTTGTAAGTATTCATATTAAAAATATTTCTAATGTCTTATTTTTTAAAACAGAATTAAGACGGAAGAATGACAGACTGGAGATAACCAAAAATTACTTAAATAGAAAGTGAAAAATATGGCAACGTATAACGAAAATAAAAAAATTGTCGTAGCAGTGAGTACTTATTGCTATTTTGATATGTCTTCTATTTAGAAGAGGGGCCCATTTAATTCAAAATATATTAAATATTGCATTTAAATAGGATTGGATATTCAAAATATCTTTAGGATCTTAAAGTTTTAATTTCTTTATAATTGAATCTCAATGGAGCGAATTTGAAGCACCTGAAATGCTACACAACCGATTTTCTCTATCACCATCTATATTTTTATTTCATTTTTAATTTATCATTGAATAAATATGCTACCAAATAAGAAATACAGGCACAAATATTGCATTTGAATCATGTAATATTTTACTATAGTAAAGAATTTCAAAATTAATTGGCTGTAGCACACCTTATTTTTAAATCTATTTACCAAATATGTACTGTATTTCAAGATTGTTTTTAATAAACATTATTTGTATTATTTTTAATTATGTATATTTGTTAGAATATTCCATCATCCTATGATGCTGAGCTTGTAAAGGACTATATCGAGGGAACTCTTGATATTGATACCATTGAAGTCAACATTTATCCATACATTCCTGGGAGAGCTCTTGTTACAATCAAGGATGATCTGAAAGGTTCTTTAAATTTTCCTACACACTTCCTTCAAACTGAAAAAAATCTTCCTTTATTTCCAATCTTTCTGCATTCTTCTTTTGTGTAAGTTTTCTAAAAAATAAGTATATATTTTGTGGAGTAATCTTCTAATAGATGCATTGACCTTAAGAAAAATTAAAACTAGATTATGCAATGCAGTTTTAAGTTTGTGGGAAAATAAAATAAGTAAGGAAGCAGGCAGAAGAGAGCCATAATTAAAACAAAAAATATATAAATCTCTCATTTTTGACGGTTTTTTGGTCTCAATATCATAATGTAAAACATGGAGTTTGCGCAAACCAGGGGAGAGCCACATCATAAGAAGAAAAGGATATTTTAATATTGCTATAAAGTAATCTATTGCATTCTTGTGTAGCTTTGCAAAAATAATGTCATTAAATCAGCTCTGAGGATTAGATATGAGTAATCCTTTCATCTTATTATCTTAATGTCTTATCAATCAAGGATGAAATAAAATTATATTTGACATGTGAAGAATCTTTAAATGAATTGATTTTTAAGGGAAATCAATTAATGTGCTTTTAAAAATATTTTAACGTAATATTATTTTTTATTTTTTAAGACTATAGTGATGCAGCCCAACTTCTTGCAGAGTCTCCAATAGAGGGAAATGAAGTCCGACTTTTGGACACACACAGAAAACCTGCAATTGTAATCAATGAACTGAACATTGATAAGCTGTCTGAGATTTTCTTAAAGTTGTACTTGGAGAACACATTCGCTGATGGTGAGGAGGTTATACAGAGTTGTCAGACTTGGCCAGACTATCATCTCGCCACAGTTCATTTTTCTTCTCAACATCAAAAGGGTAAATACATTTATTAACCTGAATTTTTCTTCCCTTGACTCTTCTTAATAGCAATCTTGACCTAATCATTGATAAATAGTAGGATTTTTTAGTTGTTATATTTTTTCTTTATCATTTCTTTATATATGAATCTCCTATTACTATAAGAACAAGTACACATTTTAAACATATAAATCCATTTCTACATTTGCTAACCTCCATCTCATTAGACTATAATAACTCTATGTTTTCTCTTTCTAACCCTTAATCTTACCTGTGGGATTAAAAAACAAGTGTGTTACAGTTCAAAAAAATTTAAAAGCACTATCTTTTTCCTACAAAATTTGTATCATTTATCTTTTTTCTTTATATTTTAACAAGCAATTTTTGTAAATTAAGATTTACATAAATTTATTTTTAAAAGTTAGAAAACATCATTAGCGTTCCGCCCAGAATAAGGATTTTTAATCTATCAAAATATGGTTTTGACTGGCATCACTATCACAATTAGTATTAGAGACCTTTTATTATGAGTAAAGATTTTACTTACAGAGTGGTTATACCCAGAATTCTGTGAACGAAGTGGCTATTTAAATTTGAACTTGTGATTGCTATTTGGCCCTGATTAGTCTTAGTAATAAAAAAACATAGTTTGTTAGGCGTTGTAAGTGATGATATTAATACATTATTATAATAATTATGTAATAATTGTTAATATATTATTATATATTATATATTTCTTGAGGAAGGCGTTACCCTAGAATTCTTAAAATCTTAAAAAAGGACAATTTTCATCACATGTTCTGTATGTAGTGCGAAGGAGTGCCGGCATGGTGGTACATGGTACAGAGTTCGAATTTTAGTTGGGGATTTAAAAAAATTTTCATTATTATTTATTTTTTTAACAGTGTTCCATTTTCCATTCAATTATTTAAAATTTTATTTTTTAAAATTTATGACAATTTTAATTTTATTTTAACCGTTTTGTCATTGGATAATATTTTAATGTTTCATGTTCATCCCACTGTGATGCAATCTTGGGAGCGGTGCAATTGACATATACTGCCTATATTGCTAACACTACTAATAATTATAGTACTAATAGTCTATCCTATATACATAAATATATTTTGGCCTATATCCTAAATCCAATACGCCATGGAGTGAACCACTGAGCTAGATATATATATTTAGTATATCGCTCAGGGGACTGAACAGTTTCTAAAATATAAACTTATAATCACTATGAAAAACTATAAGGCTGGCACTGTTTTCTTGCTCAGAACAGATATAATCAATGTGAATTAACTTGATAGACATGATATTATGATAGATAATGCACAAATTGGCGGCTGGGTAGCGAAGTCAATAGTGCGCTCGTCTCACAAGCTGAGGGGCGTGGGTTCAAGCCCACGAAAAGCCACTATAAAAATGTTGTGCAATGACTAACGCTTAGAAAGTCCTCCGCTGACCTGGAGAGGGATGGGCGCCGCCAGTGTCTATTAAGCCCGAGAATATTCTAATGGTAACATTAGAATCCTCGACGACCTCGATAAAAAGAGGTTATGGGACTAAAAAAAAAAAAAATGCACAAAATTATCTAGAATTCTTTAACATTGAAAATCATTCACAGAATTCTGGGGAAAACGTTGAAAATTATTTGCAGAATTCTGCGGATAACGTTGAAAATTAATGCACAGACTTCTGGGGATAACGCCTTCTTTCTACTTAATGCAACTATAAGTGTAACATTATTTGTAATCCTGCTTTAGAGTAAAATAACCCTTTAAGTAAAGTGACTTATCATTTCAGTTATTAAATGTTAATATTTAAATTCTAGTTGTATGTTTGTTGTTACCCCTTCTTTTAATTCAATCATAGATTAAAAAAAAATTTGAACAAATTTTTCTACCAATTTTTTTTTCAGTTGTTGATGAAATTTTGAATGAAACAGAACACATACCTTTACCGTCAGAAGATTACCACATTAAAATCAGCCATTTTTATAGCAACTTCCATGAGTTCATTGGCCAGCAGACGAATGAAGACATCTTGTCAGTGAAAAGCATTGTGAAAGCATTTGATCAAGCTCATCGTAAAAATGATCATCCTACCCCAATTAATACTGATGTTAGAGAAAGCAAAGACATGAGTGAAGAGGAAGATGAAGATAACTTGGAAGAAAATGAGGATGATAAAATAGAGGATTCAGAAAATGATGATGACACTGGAAGTGAAGAAGATGGCAATGACTCTGAGAACAATGGTTTTAAAAAAGATCAAATTCCTATGACCAAAACTAATTTTAGAGGTAGAGGATTCAGAGGTGCTGGTAGTTTTATTACTCGTGGCGTGAATGACGTGGCATCTAGGTCACAACATGTGTTTCATCAAGTAAGGGATGATGATAGTGAAGATGATGGCAATGACTATGAAGATGATCATGGAAGCGATAACAACAGCTCTGGCTATAAAAAAGAGTACAACCCTGTGACCGAAGCTAATTTTAGAAGTAGAGGATTCAGGGGTGGTCATTTGACGTCACGTGGCATGAATAAAAATGTTACATCTGGGCTAGAAGATGGGTTTCATAAAGTAAAGGATCCTGATGGTGACAATACACCAATATTTCCTAAGAGAGGACGAGGGAGAGGCAATTTTAGAGGTAATATGGGGCAAAGTGGATCACAAATTGGCTATAGTAATAAAGCACAAATTTCACCAGGGGATATGAGAACAGATACTTTTTTAAGAGGTTTAGGTCATTCAAGAGGAAGGCAATCAAGAAAAGATGGAAACTTACATTCTGAAAACAGAGGTAGATCAAATAATAGGTCTAAAGAAAGAAAACATTCATTTCCTGGTAATGAGTTTAGTGGAAAGAGCCTCAATAGAATAGAAGGACAGCGGCGATTAGGATACTCACTTTCCAGGGAAAGTTTGCAGGATGATTATGACCAGCCAAGACACTTTGGTTTACACACTGAACCTGAACCAATGAGTAACTCACGTGGAAATACAAATATACCTACAGGCGCAAGGGGTGGTCGAGGTGGCAGAGGTGGCAGCCCTTTTATCTGGGGCAATGCAGGGAAGCAAAACCTCAGCAAATTTGATAAAAAATTAAATCACCAAGAAGGAAGAATAAAAGTAGATAAAAATGAAATGGCTTATAAAGAACCAGACAATCATGGCATTTCAAAAACTTTTGATTCTGGAAATCTCCGTAGCCAGGAGGCGTCTGAAGAGAAAAATAAACAGCTGCAAAATGAGCTGGACAAGGAAAAGGCCAAATTTCAGGAAGCAAAGTCGATTAAAAGTACATTAGAAGCAACTATGCTGCAAGCTGAATTTTTGAAACCTTCCTTTAGTGATTTTAAAGATTGTATGATTCACTTTGATGTCAATGATAAAAAGTTAATTTTATTTGGTCCAGAAAGTGTTCTGAGAGACTGTCAAATGAAGCTAATGTTAGAGATGAAAAAAATAAAAGAAGAAACTATCACTATCTCTTCTGATATGAAATCTATACTATCAAGAGAAAAGGGTAAACAATATCTTGAAAGCTTAAATTCATCAGGTTTAAATGGGGCCAAGGTGGCTATAGATGACTTTACAATTTTGTTAGCAGCTAAAGAAGATAACATCTTGTCCAATGCTGTTAAGATTCTGAAATGTAAACTGGATTTTGTAGAATCAGTGAAATCTGAAGTAGTGGTACCAAATGACAGACTCATCAGTTTGAAGTATTGTATAGAACACAGTTTACTTGTACATGTAACATTTGATGCTAGTGGAAAGATAATTACATTGTTAGGCATTAAAGATGATGTTCTGATGGCCCGACGAGATGTGGAGAAATTGTTTGAAGAATTTGGAGTCTATGAAAAGTCTTTCAATGTTGGGGGGCCAGAGGCAATGTTTTTGCATTTTTGTTGTGAAGACAGAATCAATTCTTGTTTAAAATCAGTCGATGTGATTGAACTAACTTTAACAGAAACAAAAGTTTTTATAAGATATAAAGGTAGCAAAGGTGCAACAAGCCAAGCTCAAAGGAATTTGCAAGATCTTAAAAACAGCATCTGGTCAAAAACTTGGAATTTATTGGATGATTTCAAGAAACATGAACTTTTCTTACTTTCTAACAGTTTAAAGAGTGGTCCAATGAAGCAAAAATTAGAAACATACAAATACAGGGAAAAAATTCTTGTTATTCCATATTATTATGTTTTGGGCTCTCGTCCTCATAACTCATTGGAACTACATTCTAACCCTATGGCAAATAGTATTTCTGAAGTGTAACTGATGACAGTGAAAGTTCGGATGATGGATTTGAAGTCAGCTATTTAACAAATTTAAGTGTTTTTCAATTCACAATAACAACTCTCCGTGGACATAAAACTTTTGACTCTATCAAAACAAATATAACGAATGATATCCAAGATACCAGTCTACAAGTTGATTACTTTAACCAGAATGTAATAAATCATTGGCCAAGTGTTTTTAGGAAAAAAATTCTAAATGAAGCAATGAAGTTATCTGTATGGGTTGAACGATCAATTAATCCAAAAACAAAGCGAATAGGATTTCAGTTAACAGGAGAGAGAGGATCAGTTATTCAGATTAAAGCATTTATCCATCAAGAATTCATGGCAGAATCAAGTCATTTACCAAAGAGAGGTTTAACTGCTGATCAAATACCAAGAAGAGGAACCCTTGACTTCATGAGATATGCAGCTGACAGTGATCAGCTTTTCCCCTCTTACTGGAGTCTAAACAAATCTACAATATTTTGGAATAACTTACGAAATAAGATTAGCAATAAGCAGAAAAAACTATTAGTGGATGTTGATAAGGAAACCAAAGATGCCATTACAAATCTTGTTATGAAAACATTGGATCCAAATCTTGTTGGGCATGGTAGTGATGCAGTAGGGATACA
Organism: Radix auricularia; assembly: GCA_002072015.1. Classification (NCBI taxonomy): domain Eukaryota; kingdom Metazoa; phylum Mollusca; class Gastropoda; family Lymnaeidae; genus Radix; species Radix auricularia. The sequence goes on along the minus strand of MUZC01000077.1, from coordinate 419,798 downwards.
ATATTCTAGTCTTAAGGTTCTTGATGTAAAAAGAGTTGAAAATCCTGAAATGTTTGAATTGTATCGAGTTCAAAGAAAAAGGCCTTTTGAGAAAATGGTTAGGAGAGGACACATCTGTCCAGATATTGGAAAACTTCGAGGCTCAAAAGGACGAGTGTGTACGACAGAGCTGCTAAGTGATAAAATGAAAGAAGAACTTTACTATGAGATAAATGAACATTATTTGTTCCATGGAACAAAATCAGATACAATAGAGGGTCTTATTCACAATGGCCTTGACCCTAGACTTTCTAATGAAGCTGCCATGTTTGGAAAAGGAATTTATGCAGCTGAGAAAGCTACCAAGTCGGATCAATACACAGGTAATTCATATATTGCTTTCTAAGTTTAACATACCTAATACAAATGTTTATTAAAAAATATTTTGTTCGAAACAAAATCTGTCTTTTTTTCAGACCTGTCCTGCAGTCTGGACAAAATTAAATTTTAAGGTATTTTATTGAATAGCTCAAAATTACTGTTTAATAACTTCTGTTTTTCTTCACATCTATTTGTTATCTAAGAGATTTAATAAGACTTGAAATTTTTCATTTAATAAATTTTCTAACTAATAATAAATGATATATAATGGAGCTTCAGCATCATTTCTTTTGTTGCTAGTTTTTACTTGAGCTGAAAGGTTATTTAATATTATATCAACATTACTCTGAAATCATGAAAAATAACTTAATAAGCTCTATTCTCAGAGTTTATTAATACTTTTTTTTTCATTAAACAATAAACATAAGATTTATCTATATTTACAATTCACTTAAACGGGAATGAGCAAATGAGCATGACGGTATGACCCTAGCTGGGGTCAAAAGATCACAGTAGACAAGCTCAGTGGGGTGAAAAGAAAAATTGTTGGGGTTGGGTGGGGGTGGCAACAATACTTCTAGCGTTCACTTGCTTTGTTCCTTCACAGAATAACATATTATGATTCCTAGTGTAGTTGTTATCCTAAAAAGTCCTGGGTTCAAGCCCCCGAGGGAACATTTTAAAAAAATATAATGTTTTTTCTGCCCATTCTTCTCCCTCTATTTTGTGAACATGACTAACCATAGGTTCGGCAAATCACAGTTTATGTTTGGCAAGGGATGGTATCAAAGAGTGGGGGGCAACTTACAACAACCGCATTGCACATGTCTCCACTTTTAGTATCTTTTTTCATTACTTCGTGCTGCTGTTTGTTGTTTGTGTCCTTTCTCTCACCCCCTCTCGTTCTTTGCAATATCTATGATGACCAAGTCTGCGGCTTATTCTACGCCGCGGGTCGTATCTTGTATATTTTAAATAAGATATAAATTTTATTTCACTTGTAGATTCGAAGCAACAAAGGACACGCAATGGTACAAATCTCACCCTCATATTAACAAGAATGCTCCTGGGAAATGTTTTTCTTTGTGATGACAATCATAGATCTGTTCAAGGCAGAGGTAAAAGCTGCGTACACAAAAACCATCAAAGGTTTAAAGCCTAAATGTTACAATAATTGAGTTTTGATTTTAATGAAACCTAGCATTTAAATTAAAAATGAGCGTATTTAAAGATTGAAGATCGAAACATTTAATGCTAGGAAAATTCGTTCTTACAGCATATTAATTTCAAGCTTTTTTGTGTGAAATTTAAAATTATTTAATAAATAAAAAATGTGTAAAAAAATGTTCTTATAATAAGTGCTACTGAATTTGCTTTTCCATTCCAGTTTCAGTGCTGTATTTTTATTGTAAAATGATTAACATTGTGAAAAATTTTATACAGCCACAATGCACCTTTTTGCACACCTCCCCCAAACCCATGTAGATTCTACATCTAAATCGAAAAATCATTTTTGTGTGGAAAAATTAATATTTTACTTACCAATTTTAATATTGAATAAGTTTTTGTATACCATCTTTTATTGAAGTTTTTTGTTATTATTTTTTTGTCTTCATTTTTTATTGCTTTTTTACAAAGTCTCTTCATAAAAAAAAATTATTTAACCTTGTCGGCTGTATTGTTTTTTATAAGCTTAATTATGCACTTTGTAATACATTAGATATATATTGAGCAGTCTCTGAACATTACAAACTATTTGGAATATAAAAGTATAATTAACTATCATTCTTATTTCACAGGAGCCAAGAAATTGTCTCGCCCTCCTTGTATGTTGTGTTCAAAAGATATCTGCAAATGTAAAGACCAAACTTTATTTGATTCTGTCATGGGAGATGGGAAGTGGCTCTTTAGAGAGTTTGTTGTATATGAAAAGTCTCAGTGCTATCCTGAATATGTGATAACTTATACCAGAGTCTAAAATATATATTTTGACACCTTACACTAGAATCTGATATGATTGTCTTCCTTATACATAATGTTGTGTGTAACATTGCTTTTCCATTTATCTTATTTCTTTTAATCGGTGTTGTTTATCAGTATTTGATGTGGTGGTTGAGAGGTAGCGCTCTCGACTGTCATACCGATGGTCACGAGTTCGAATCCACACGAAGGTGAGGATTTGTTCTCGGGGCCTGAGGAGTCCCCGAGTCACCCAGCTCCGAATGGGTACCTAACTAGACAATAGTTAGGCGGCTGGGGTAATGCGTGGAACCCCTATAGCCGTGGCCTGTGACCGCTGCATCACTTGCCAACAGATCATCTCTCATGGTCTGTGGACGCAATTATCTTCTGCATAGAAGGAGCGTCTGTATATCTAAGATAAGATAAAGTATTTGTAATGAGACCAGATGTGTATTATTATAGATTCGTTTTTTCATATTAGGTACCATATAATACAGTATAATTTTTTTTTATTGATAATTAATGATAAATTTATTTTTTAAAAAATATGATTCCTTGACTGTAAGATTAATTTTGAAGAATGACTTGATTAATTATTGTTTGTATTTGTATTAGTAAAATGAAAACTTTTGAAGGAGATCATGCATTTTGATTTTAAATACAAATCTTTAGTACACTGGGAATTCATTTTAATAAGGTAAATGTATTTCTTATGGTCAGAATGTATTCTCAACAGGAGTTGGGATAATTAATCATTGTGTTATTATTTTAATATTCAACTAGTTGGAAAATACTTTTCTTCTGCAAAATTTTCCATTTAGCAGTAAACAACCCTATTTTCAAATTGACAGTTTCCTAGCAAAGATTATCAATTAACTATCTACTTAAAGAGAGAAAAAACCAAACATTTTAGTATGTATTAGTACACTGTATTATGGTGGTAACATTAATTCAAGCATGCTTTTAATCAGCAATTCTATTTTTTTGTATGGGGAGCTTTTGCTACCAACATTGGGTGATAGTAACATGGATTTGGCAGTTATTTGTGTAATGGTTTTTAATTTTAAATTATTATTTTTTTAATTTACTATGAAAATTTTAACATAACTTAATCATGAATGATGTAATTTTTCAGTTATATCATCCTTTTTTATTTCTCACAAAATTATATGAAAAGCAGATTTTAGTTGCTGCCCTTATAGGTTATAAAATATCTATATATATATAATTCAACAGGAAAACCACAAGGTGCGTGAAAATAAGCATGAAAAATGGTCCTTTCTGGGGTCGACCAATCACAGTTTCTTTTTAGCAAGGAAAAGCGGTCCAGAACAGTCCTGTGTCGAGACCGACATTGCTTATTGCGTTGCTCCTTCACATAATAACATGTTTCATTTTGTAATAATAATGACATCCTCCAAACTCGCGGAAAGTCCTGACTTCAAGCCTCATTGGAAACAATATTTTTTAATTTTTACAAATGTTTGAGCCCATTCTTTCCCTCCCTATTTTGCAAACATAACTACCGCTTCACATGTATTTCATGGAAACAACACTTCATTCAACGTTATAACAATTCGTGTATCAGGTAACTGTTTCTATTGATGCATATTTCTGGAAAAAATATTTCTCTGTATATCCTAGCTGATATACCCGGCTTCACCCGGGCCTGTATCATGCTTCATCGTTTTTCAAAACGTTTTGTCACTAAATGATATAACAGAACTGCCTAGTAGGCATTAATCTGTGCTGATTCCATTTACTCTGGTCTATCTATTTCCTAAAGCAATTTATTGTCTACAATCTAATAGGATCCCTTTTTGATTCGGGATACTATCTATTGTTGATACACTATTTGTACCAATTAATTTACTGAGAGATATGATTCAGTATAGTAGTAATTATAATTTTTATAGTCATTATACCTAGTGAGAATCACTAAATTACCAAAACTTTTTGTAAGCTGATAATAGAAACAACTATAAGTTCCAAAATTGAATAAAGAGAAACAAAAGTAGTTGAATTTATTTTTTAAAAATGTTTATTATTGTTAAACTTTGGAAATAAACACACCATATTAATACGTTTCTGAAAAACTTAAATGTTTATATGAGGAAAAAAATAAAATGTATATAAGAGATATGAATATATAAAATTATGTTAAATATATTTACATACAACAATTGGAAAGCTTAATACATACAAACGCACTATTATTAATTCAATTAAAATAACTCAAATTTTGACTGTAATATTTATGCTTGATGTAAACATCCATGAAAATAAACTTGATTCAAGTTGCTTGTCTTCATGAAATTTCAATTTTAATTTTTATAAAAAAAGCTTTCCCATTTTAAAATAACATAAAAATTTAATAGTGCCCTTATTACTTTCGAAAAAATATCTTTCCTTTAGAGCATATATGTGTTTTCCTTCAAGGATTTTCATTGCAATAAAAAAAAAAAAATTAAAAAAAAAAACAAAACAAAACAAAAAAAGTTTTTGTTGCTTAAAAAAAGGATGTGGCTAGCGCTACGACAAAATTGTAGCAGCGGACGACCCGGTCGGATTTGCATTTGCAACAGGAAAAAAATTGCACAGTATAAGAATTCACAATAGTACGTTATTTGAAGCATGGCATTGGCTATTGTTTGAAATGAGATGCCTCGATAGTGGCAAGGTAAGACTAGGTTTCACTGTATAGCGTCATGGCTGCGAAAATTATGGGTGGTTTTGAAAGAGTATTCGTCCTGGTGCAGCTCTTTTCAACAATATCGACAATAATTGACACTATTACTTAGGTGAAATAACAATTGAGAAATATCCACGAATTCCCGTGTTACTACTGTTAACCAAGTGATTAGAAAATTACTTTTAAAATATTAGATTTTATCAAATTAACAAATGTGATAAAAATTTATATTAAAAAACTACCTTACATAGGTGAGATCTGTACTAGAATATGCATCTTCTGTTTTGGACCATTTACTGAAGGAAACGAAGATAAACTAGAACACTGGTTCCCAACATTTTTTCGGGTGGTGACCCCGCTTCTTTAAAGGTCAACACACTCGACTCGCGTCCCCTATACCATTGAACATTTTTATTTTTATATTAAAAAAAAAAAGCAACGAAAATGGATTTTTAAATAATTTATTTATTGCGTTTGTTGAAGATTGATTTTGCTAACCAGCCATAAAAGTCACGGTGAGTTTTTATTAACCCTAACCGCGTGTCATTTCAAAATTAAATGTATTCATTTCTGTTGAAATGATAAGCAAACAATAATGGAACTGCTCGAAAGGCAAACATCGTGACATTTTGGTATGATTGGATACATAGGCCATCTCCATCATGTGTGTGCAATTATTTTGCATTAAAAGCAAATTAAGTGATAAGAAATCATGGCGAAAATCCAATAATTCATCTTGTTATGTATTGGGAATGCTGGCTACTTCAAGGGAAGCAGAAAATGGATGTCTTGTCAATGTAGTTTCTTCTTCTTTCAGCCCATAGAATCAACGTTTGAGTTATTTTTCAAGGGATTCGAGATGCCCAGTAATTATCGCTTTCAAATGTTCATTTATTTCACATTCAGTTTTACCAATAACACTGCGGATTTTCTTTAACATGGCATTGTGTCCAATACAATGTAAATACTTTTCTTTGACAGCACTGCAGGTTTGATAAAAATTAGCCTAGATTATAGTGAAAAGCAATAAAATTTATTACCCTTCTCTGACGTTTCAGGTTATACTTATTTTGCTGTTCTAACATATCTACTAAATGTCATATGCATGCTACTATTTTTAATAATAATAATAATAAATAGATAATTTATATAGCGCTGTACCCCAGTAAGGAACTGGGCTCACAGCGCTTTTCATGAGGCTAGTAACAGACATATGGCAGTGTAGGCAGAGCGACAGATTTGATTGATGAATCAAGGTTTGTTGTAAAATATACCAAAAGATCATGTGTCCCTTGCATTTCCAGGAATAACTTAATTTTATATTTTATTTCAAGGACAAAATTCACAGCATTTCAGCTTTTAAAAAAATGTGCATTCTGGTGAGTGAATATTTTGTTAATTTACTGTATAAGTTAGTGACCTTTTGACAAAACCAACGCGACCCTCAGGTTGGGAGCCCGTAAACTAGAACATATTCAAAAAGGGTGGTCGGACACTTCGACCCCGGACGGTCCGACCCTGCCAGTTCGACCACAGGATGTTTCGACCCCAGGACGTTTCGACCCCGTCGGTCCAACAACGGAAGGTTCGACCACAGGACGATTCGACCCTGGACGATTCGACCCCCGAGAGTTCGACCCCATGACTTTTCGATACCAGGGTGCTTCGACCCCGGACGTTTCGACCCTTTCGTTTTTACACCGTGAAATGTTTTTTTTATTTGTTCTTTGGTTATTTTATTACTATTATAATTGTAAATTAATTTTTGTTATATTATGAATTAAAATATAAAAACAGAATTTTAACTCCTATCCCAAGCACACTTAAAAAGGACATAATTTATCGTTGGATTTTAAAAATGTATATATTTAAGTCGTTCAAGTATTTTAAGTGTGATAACAAAAATAAAGGAAAGTTTTTTGTTTGTTAAAAAAAAAAGTTTCGATATGCAGAACAACTTACTTCGCAGGAGCTGGAATCATTACAAACACGGGAAGACCTGCGTCGCAGAAATAACGATTTTAATAAGACGTACAACGCTGTCAGTATTTTAAACTCAAAACATTTCAATAGTTAATACCGCAGCCTAGCAGACAATAACATTCAAGCTGCTGGGCCAGTATGACCTGACGGAACGTAAAACCTTTATTATTAAAAGTTTTCCCGGGGCTTTCATAATGACATGTTCAGGAGTTTAACTCAGTGACGACCACACCACGCCTCTGTTGGCGAGGGATTTGGGAAAGATAAATAAAGTGAGTGGAGGGGCAGCGAGAATGCAGGCAACTTTAGAAAGAAATATCTGACCACATTGCCTTTTTATGGCGCGATTACATCGAATCGGGGTCGGGGGTGAAGTTAGATAGTTTTGGAATGACCTGTGAGGAATGGCGCATTTATCACAATCATGAATGTAGGCTACGTTGAATGTTGACTGGTTATACGTGTATATACTTTTTCAAATTAAACGTTACAAATAACTATTTCAAACTTTATTTAATTTTTAATGCATAATAACATTATGTGGAATTATTTTTATACCAAAATTAATTTTAAAAAGTATATCTAAAATAAATAATAAATTTCTACGGAGTAGATACAAAGGGGTCGAAACTCTCCGGGGTCGAAACACCCTTGGGTCGAAACGTCCTGTGGTCGAACTGTCCGGGGTCCAACCGACCGGGGTCGAAACGTCCAGGGGTCGAAACATCCTGTGGTCGAAATGGCATGGTCGAACCGTCTGGGTTCGAAGTGTCCATGATTCTCAAAAAAAGAGTAGCATAATTCATTACTGGAGGATATTGAAATTGACAAGAGTAACTCCATTTGTTACATCGCTAAATCAAGGAATACTAAAGTTAAAGGAAGACAAAAGTGTAAATCAGTAATAGACTAATACATAAAAGAATTAATTTTTTACTTGGAATTTTGAAATAATAATAAACCAAAAAATCACTCAGATAGACATAGGAATAAAAAAAAATAGTTTAACATAAAGCCCGATTAGTATATTCTGTCAATCTCTCATTACGCACCATGATGCGCTCCAACAAGCTTCTTTCTTATCGTACGCATGAAATGCACACACAATATTTTCTCCCCACTGTTGATTGGAAACACAATTTCAGCTACGAAGACAAGAAAATTTACTCATTATAAAAATTGAAATTGTAAGTTACAAAACATCCGAGAGCTCCGTCTACTATTATTAATATTATACTAATGCACGTCTTACGGTGTCTTACAGGCTCAAGATGTTTGTGCTGAAACCAGTTAGTCTGCAATTTGTGTTCTTGTAAGTTTGTGTCTGATAATAATAACTAATAACATTATAATTATATATCAAATTCAATTATATACCGAGGAAATTTATCGATGATCGTAGCGGTTGGCAGCTGTTCTTCCAAAAGGAAACATACTCCAGTGGACTTGTCTTACGAGACTAAATCACTCATTCACTATAAGGTAAATCATCTATACTAATCTATAGGTATTGTTCAGCTAGTTTTCTCCCCTCATATTTGAGGCGTATTATCCGCCTTTTGCAATAATTCAAGTTTTCCGTATTGGATTTTAATTCTAGTATGCCATCTTCTATTCTTATAAGCTATAGCTAATGTTAAATATTAGTTTTAATAAGGTATAAAAGTAATCAATATAACACATTTTAAAGAGTAAAAAATAAAAAAGCAATTAAAATTGATGAAAGTCGTCTCAAAAAAGCTCTTGACAGTTTTAAGTGGTCCGAACTTACGTTAAGTTAAGACAAGCACGGTTAAGTCGCTTTGTGTGTCCATCGCGGCAAGGGGAAAGTGTGAGGTGGACAATTGTACAATTTGATGGTGTTAATTCAAGTCATCATTGGCCTTTTGGGTGATTTTTACAATTCTTGTTTCTTTTATTAAACAAACAAAGAACAGATCTGTAAGGTTGTGGGTGAGCAGGAAATTTGACTTAAAGGTTAATAATTTCAGAAGATTAAGGCATCAAAATATGGGAGAAAACTTATTTATGCGAATCAAAGAACAGAAGAATAGAATCACAGACCCGGGTAGAGCTGGGCAGAGTTCTTTGATGGCTGCCGTTTTAAGGGTAGAGAAATGCGACTGCTCGAAAAGCAGGGATAAAAGCCAGAGAAACAGAGAGAGAGAGAGAGAGAGAGAGAGGGGCAGAGAGAGAGAGACAAAGAGGCAGAGAGAGACAAAGAGGCAGAGAGAGAGGCACAGAGAGACAAAGAGGCAGAGAGAGAGAGAGGCAGAGAGAGACAAAGAGGCAGAGAGAGAGAGAGAGGCAGAGAGAGACAAAGAGGCAGAGATAGTGAAGCAGAGAGAGACAAAGAGGCAGAGATAGTGAGGCAGAGAGAGACAAAGAGGCAGAGAGAGAGACAAAGAGGCAGAGAGAGAGGCAGAGAGAGACAAAAAGGCAGAGAGAGGCAGAGAGAGAGAGGCAGAGAGAGAGGCAGAGAGAGGCAGAGAGAGTGAGAGACAAAGAGGCAGAGAGAGAGACAAAGAGGCAGAGAGAGAAAGAGACAAAGAGGCAGAGAGTGGCAGAGGGAGAGAGAGGCAGAGAGAGACAAAGAGGCAGACAGAGAGACAAAGATGCAGAGAGAGAGAGGCAGAGAGAGAGGCAGAGGGAGAGAGAGGCAGAGAGAGAGAGGCAGAGAGAGAGAGAGACAAAGAGGCAGAGAGAGACAAATAGGCAGAGAGAGATGCAGAGAGAGAGGCAGATAGAGACAAAGAGGCAGAGAGAGACAAAGAGGCAGAGAGAGAGGCTGAGGGAGAGAGAGGCAGAGAGAGACAAAGAGAGAGAGACAAAGAGGCAGAGAGAGAGGCAGAGAGAGACAAAGAGGCAGAGAGACAAAAAGGCAGAGAGAGAGGCAGATAGAGACAAAAAGGCAGAGAGAGAGGCAGATAGAGAGGCAGAGGTACAGAGAGGCAGAGAGAGAGACGGAGAGAGCTTAAGAGGCAGAGAGAGACAAAGAGGCAGAGAAGGACAAAGAGGCAGAGAGAGAGGCAGAGAGAGAGACAAAGAGGCAGAGAGAGACAAAGAGGCAGAGAGAGAGAGGCAGAGAGAGACAAAGAGGCAGAGAGAGACAAAGAGACAGAGAGAGAGAGGCAGAGAGAGAGAGAGAGAGAGAGGCAGAGAGAGCCAAAGAGGCAGAGAGAGACAAAGAGGCAGAGAAGGACAAAGAGGCAGAGAGAGAGGTAGAGAGAGAGACAAGGGGTTAGAGAGAGAGAAAGAGGCAGAGAGAGACAAAGAGGCAGATAGAGAGAGACTGAGAGAGAGAGGCAAAGAGAGACAAAGAGGCAGAGAGAGACAAAGAGGCAGAGAGAGAGAGAGGCAGAGAGAGAGACAAAGAGGCAGAGAGAGAGGTAGAGAGAGAGAGACAAGGGGTTAGAGAGAGAGAAAGAGGCAGAGAGAGACAAAGAGGCAGATAGAGAGAGACTGTGAGAGAGAGGCAGAGAGAGACAAAGAGTCAGAGAGAACCAAAGAGGCAGAGAGAGACAAAGAGGCAGAGAGAGAGAGGCAGAGAGAGAGAGGCAGAGGGAGAGAGAGGCAGAGAGAGACAAGGAGGCAGAGAGAGAGGCAGAGAGAGAAAGGCAGAGAGAGAGAGAGGCAGAGAGAGAGAGGCAGAGAGAGAGGCAGAGAGAGAGACAAAGAGGCAGAGAGAGAGAGACAGAGAGAGACAAAGAGGCAGAGAGAGAGACAAAGAGGCAGAGAGAGTGGCAGAGGGAGAGAGAGGCAGAGAGAGACAAAGAGGCAGAGAGAGAGAGGCAGAGAGAGACAAAGAGACAGACATAGAGACAAAGATGCAGAGAGAGAGGCAGAGAGAGAGGCAGAGGGAGAGAGAGGCAGAGAGAGAGAGGCAGAGAGAGAGAGACAAAGAGGCAGAGAGAGACAAAGAGGCAGAGAGAGAGGCAGAGAGAGACAAAGAGGCAGAGAGAGAGGCAGAGGGTGAGAGAGGCAGAGAGAGACAAAGAGGTAGAGAGAGAGGCAGAGAGAGAGAGGCAGAGAGAGA
>MUZC01000077.1:391882-403176 GCA_002072015.1 Radix auricularia | reverse complement strand
CCAGGGCCCTACATGGGCTGTAGCTGGAAGGATGTGGTGGAGCAAGCCACGGATGATAATAATGATGCTATATTAAAGCAGAAATACCAAAATTGATGGGTAATATTTAAATTAATAATATTTTTATTTTTCTCGACACACATATCGTTGTTTTTATTAAGAAGGGGTTTGATTTATCACTACCCTACTTTCCAGATGCGTTTACATTCATTTTAAAGTAGAATTTGAGACCCAAAACCAAAATAAAGTTATTCCTATTGTGCCTACCCCGTAGCGTAGCACGGGTATTTTGCTCGTAAATAATATAAAAGCCCAGGTCACTCACTCACTGGATGTGGAACGCTGAGGAACGATGTACAACAGTCTACAGCAGTTAGTTGAAAAATCGTGTGGTGATTAGCGCTGTAAAAATATTTAATACGATGACGTCATTGTTTGGTGTGCATCGGTGCGCAAAATACAACCCCTATTATTAAATACTTTGCGTACATTTCAGAAAGTTTAATATTTCGTATTTATCAAAAAAGGACAAGTTAGTTGGACTTTTGAAAAATGTTGGCGCCGTAGGCGCCCTAAAAAAGGTTGGCGCCGCAGGCGCCACGGCACCCCGGCACAATCTAGTTATGTCATTAAAATTCATCTGATGTTAAGAGAAATTGTTAACACCAACAAATTCTTTATAAAAGTTGACTTTATTTCTAAAAAATAAAATAGAAAAGAGTTAATCCAGTAATATTTAATCAATCCGTTGAGTGTTTATTTATTTTAAGAATTGCAGTAATATTTTTATATCATAATTTTTTACAAGTCCACTATTTTTATCACTCTTCAGTTATGTCTGATTATCGTTAGCAAATGAATTTATTGAATAAACAATATTTCAATGCTCCCTTTTTGACACAAATTCACCACTCTAGGAAGGTGAGTTAAAAGTAATTTGATATTGACGCCCTTTGTAGACAATGAAATTATCGAGACTTTTTACTTGACAGATGACATAAATGGCAGCCAACATGACAAGCCGTAGACGTTTCACTGACGGATTGAGGAGCACAGGAGGGTGTGACTTGGAGAAAGAACTGGTCCTGCTAAAAGGACGTTTGAAACAATTGAATGAGGAAAACAACGTATTAAAAAATGAATTAAGTCAATTTCGAACAAGAGAAACACATAAGCAGCCAATGAAAGAAATTCATCAAAATTACCTCGGCTACAAGCTCTCTCATGAACAAATTAATTCTCAGCAAGCAAATGATTTACTCAAAAGTGTAGAAGAGAGATTCACGGAAATTGATAAACGAATAGACAAGCTGGAAAGAAATCAACCAAATCACCAACCTAATTTGGGGGTAAAACGAGATGAAAGGAGATTAGAATTAAACAACGAAAAGGGGGTTAAAGAACATAAAAGAACTAAGTGTCATGGAAAATATCTTATCGGAAAAGGACGTTTCTATGGGAACAGTAGTCAACCGAGAAAACAGAAGCTACAAAATTATTTCACAAGCAAAACGAAAGCAAAACCCAAGTGGTCTTTTAGCAAGGGTGGGACTGAGACCATTCAAAATGATTTATGTGAGAGAGTTTATGAAAATTGTTTAATATACGAAAAGTCCTTTAAGTTTGAGGCGCCACAATCCAAATTCTTCCACCTTTGCCTACATGACACAATAAAGAATATTCTGAAATCAGTTGAAGTGAGTGAATTTGTATCAAACGAAGCTGATATCACGATAAGATTTTATGGCAGTAAATACAAAACGCACAGAGTTTTTACAAGATTACAAGATGTGAAACCTAATGTGATTTCTGAGACTTTGAGTTTATGGGATGACTTCAAAAGCTATGAAATCCTCATACTGGAGAATAGTTTTAAAAACGGGCAAATGAAAGACAAAATAGAAAGATATAAATGCCAGGACAAGTGTCTTGTTCAAATTGAGTTTCCAAAATTCGTTGTGTTATCCAAAATTGATAAAAATATTAATCATGCCGGTCATCTGTCTCAACTCAGCAATAATTCGAAACAAACTAAGTTCATGAAAGCCAAAACGCCATCTTCCGTACCTTTTGGTAAACTAGGCTTAACCGGGTTAAGTGCACCACAGTACTTAAATTGTGCTGCTGAAACTGAAAATGCTGATGGCGGAGTTTCTGAGGATTTTCTGGATTCGCATTCTATGATTGACATACGAGCTACAGGCTCTGCTCTAATCACTATCACGGCACTCAATGGAGATGTTAGTCTGGAATCAGCTAAGTTTAAGATTGTCAAAGATATTCGTGAAGCTTGTCTCCATGTTGATTATTTTAATTTAAGCCTAGCTTATAATTTGTCCGACAAATCTCAGGAAAAAATAATAAAAGAAACTATGCGATTATGTGTCTGGACTGAAAGATGTATTAGCCTAAAGACCAATCAAACAGTGTTCAAGTTGACCGGAGAAAAGACTGCTATTGCTGAGATGAAACTATTTATTCTAGCAGAATATGTTCGAGAATTAACAACTTTTGATCTAGGATCCCACTTTGAGCTTCAGAGCGGCCAATTGGCATTGGAAGAAGAAACTAAAGAAATATTTCTAAAAGAGGAAGACAAAGCTAAAATGACCGACCCAAATTGTATAGAAGACTCAATAGAAATAACACTATTGCAGGCCCTATTGCTAAAATCTTCCTTTACTGATTTTAAGGATTGTATGATTCATGTTGACTTTAAAGACAAAGTGCTACATATACGCGGAACAGATCGTGCGATAAGGGATTGCCGAGAAAAGCTAATGTTGGAGAAAAACAAAATAAAAGAAGAGACTATTGCTTTATCTTTTGATATGAAGTCGATATTGTTAAAAGAAAAAGGAAGAAATTTTCTTAAATATATGAATTCAACAGGTCTAAAAGAGGCAAAGGTGATACTTCAAGACAGCTCACTTCTGTTAGCAGCTAAAGAAGAAAACATCTTGTCCAATGCTGTTAAGATTCTGAAATGTAAACTGGATTTTGTAGAATCAGTGAAATCTGAAGTAGTGATACCACATGACAGACTCATCAGTTTAAAATATCACATAGAAAATAGTTTACTTGTACATGTTTCATTTGATGATAGTGGAAAGATAATTATACTGTTGGGCATTGAAGATGATGTTCTGATGGCCAGACGAGATGTGGAGAAATTGTTGGAAGAATTTGGAGTCTATGAAAAGTCTTTCAATGTTGGGGAGCCGGAGGCCAGGTTTTTGTATTTGTGTTGTGACGATAGGATAAAATCTTGTTTGAAATCAGTCGATGTAACGGAATTAACTTTAACTGAGAGCAAAGTTTTCATCAGATATAAAGGCAGTGAGAGTAAAACGCACCAAGCCAACACAAACTTACAAGCTTTAAAAAACAACATTTTGTCAAAAACTTGGAATTTATCAGATGACTTCAGGAAACATGAACTTTTCTTACTGGCTAACAGTTTAAAGAATGGGAAATTGAATGAAAAATTGGAAAGCTACAACTACACGGAGAGAATTCTTGTTATACCTCAATTTCCTGATATAACTTCTCAGCTGTTTTCTGCATCAAAAAACAAAAAAGACAAGACACATGGGCCAAAATCACAAGCCCAAGTTTGTAGACAATATTCTCTAGAACAGTCGCCAATGCTGATATCATCAAATAAACTGGTCTGTGACATTTCTAACACATGCCAGTTGCTAATCAAGCCCTATGGAGATATCATCAAAGAAAATTCTGATATTTTGGTTTCCATCTTAGGACCAGATAAAGACATGAGAAAGACCAGGGTTGGTTGTGTATTTAATAAGACCTGTACATCTCACTGGAAGGAACTTCAGAAAATGAAGGAAATTAATCCCAGTGCCCCAGTACTAACTGTTAAGAACCCTAAAGGCTTAAAGTGCCTGGCTGTTTGTCATATAATTCTATCCACGTGGGATCCCAGCACTTCTCCACAGCAGCTTAATGTTGCCATTCAAACTGTGTTGAATGAAGCTAAAAATCTTGGTGCTAAGACTATTTCTTTCCCTGCTTTAGGATGTGGCAGAGCTTTTCAGTTTCCACCACCAAATGTAGCCCAGCAAGTTCTCACTAGTATTCACGCCATGAATGTAGGAACATTTTTAAATAAAGTTGTTCTTTTGGCACCAGACAAAGAGTTGTTTAAAGCATTAAAATCAGAAGTTCCCAATCATTTTAAGGAAGCATCCCCAAATAATCACCCAGCTCCACCACAATCCCCACAACCTGCTCCAACTGTAGCCAAAGAAGAATCTGATGAGGAAACTGAGGACAGTGAAAGTTCTGATGCTAGACTTGAAGTGAATAGTTTGAATGATAAGCAAGATTCCAATGCTCCTCAGTTCACTATAATAACACTTCATGGAAATAAAACTTTTGATGCCATTAAAATAATAATTTCAAATGATATGCGAGAACTATGTCTTCATGCTGATTACTTTAATCAAAATATAATAAATTATTGGCCCAGAGAATCTAGGCAAAAAATTCTGAATGAAGCTATAAAGCTCTCTGTCTGGGTTGAACGAACGAGTCAACATAAAACAAAACATGTAGGATTTCAGTTAGCTGGAGAAAAGTCTGCAGTTGCTCAGATGAAGGCAACTATCCATCAGGAATTCCTTGTAGTCTTAGACTCACGTTATTTATCAAAACAGAATATAATTTCAGATGTATCACCAAGAAGGGGAACTGTTGAGTTCATGAGATGCGCGGCTGACAGCGATGAGATTTTCCCCTCTTACTGGAGTCTCAATACTTCTAACAGATCTTGGAACTATTTACCAAACGCTATTAACGAAAAGGAGAAATACATTTTAGTTTCAGTTGATAAAGACACCAAAGATGCGATTACAACGCTTGTGGCTCAAACGCTGGATATAAGTCTTGTAGGACAAGGTAATGATGCAGCGGGAATACAGTATTCACATCTTCAAGTCCTGGATGTTAAAAGAGTTGAAAATCCTGATCTCTTTGAAGTTTATCGATTTCAGAGGAAAAGGTTATTTGAGAATATGGTTAAGAGAGGACACATCTGTCCTGATGTTGGAAAACTTCGAGGCTCAAAAGGACGAGTGTGCACAACAGAGCTGCTAAGTGATAAAATGAAAGAAGAACTTTACTATGAGATAAATGAAAATTATTTGTTCCATGGAACAAAATCAGACACAATCGAAGCCCTCATTAACAATGGCCTTGACCCTAGACTTTCCAATGAAGCTGCCATCTTTGGCAAAGGAATTTACGCAGCTGAGAGAGTTACCAAGTCTGATCAATATACAGGTATTTGAGAATTATTTATTTATATTTTTTAGATAATTTCATAAAAAGATTTGTGTATAAAAACACATTGAACCCATCGTATATCCCGTTTTAAGAGCTACGTGTTTATGATTACCAATGATTGATAGAAACGTATATATATATAAATTCGTAATTCGTGTATAAGTAAAACAAAATTATACAGTTAATGGCTTAAATTGTCTAATAACTCTTTTGTGTAGAAGCATGCAAATCTTTCTAAAATGAATATGATAAAACATTTGTTTGAATCCATAAGATTGGAGTTATAAAATTATTTAAGAAATAATGTAAATGATTTAAAAATATGCGCTTACAGAATCTCCTAACATATAGAAGATTGTTTCGTCATCGTTTGTTTCTAACATATATTGTAAGCAGAGCTATATAACATGATGGCCTGTTGGGCAAGTAGCATCAGTCATAAGTTACAACATACAATGGGGTTGTGCGGTACAATGACAGCCAACTCTATTTTCCCAAGTATTGTCACCGGAACAGATTTCTCTCAGCATTCTCAATCGAACCTGTAATGTCCCTCCATACGCCAGCCAAACATGCATGCTGCTCGATCACCGGATATTGTTCAATATATCTTAATGAAACATCAAATTATTAGGCTAAAGAATGGTTGATATTTTTTAGAAGTCATTTAATAAATTTTATCTCTATATTTTGTTTGCTCTGGATTGTTAGAAAAAAAGTATATTTAAAATAAAAATAAATTCGACTTAACCTACTACAGACTCAAAACTGCAAAGAGTTCCCAATGGCACAAAGTTACACCTTATATTGACGAGGATGCTTCTAGGAAATGTGTTTCTTTGTAATGATAATCATAAATCTGTTCAAGGAAAAGGTAAAATATGAATAGAATAATATCCAAATAAATATTGCTCTCATAATTTTTACGTGTTTTAGTGAATGAAAACTGAAATGGATTATCTTGTAAGTTATTTCAAATTATTTCAAGATCAGGAAAATTATCGGTAATTGAAAGCATACTAAAATATTAAAAATATTTTTGGAGCATGAATCATTTTAACGAACGTAAAATATTTAAACAATTAAAAAAATTTCGTATTAGTTCATCCTATCATGGTTTCAAGTGTAATTAATTTGCATAATTTATTTGACGTTGCTGGTTGACACGATATTAAAAAAAAACTCGAGCTAAAAATAAAAATGTTTAGTAGAGACGGACTTCAGTGATCCTTACTATGTGTCTCGTTCCCAAATTCCTTCTTCACCCATCTCAGTGGCAGTACAGAAAAATGTCTGCTATTTCCAAATTAATGTTGATTAAAAAAAAAAAAAGGTGGAAATTATCAAAACGAACAACTTTTAATTCGACTAAAAAGAATATAATGGCTTACAATAGCCACTTACTGCATATTCTTTTTTTTCCCGTTCAGTGCCTTCAAATATTATTTGTATCCTTAGTATTCTTTAGAGAAATAAACAAAAAATTCAATGCTCTTTTTTTTTTTTTACAGGAAGCAAGAAATTGTCTCGCCCGCCTTGTATGTCTTGCTATGAAGATGTCTGCAGATGTAGAGACCAAACTTTATTTGATTCTGTCATGGGAGATGGGAAGTGGCTCTTTAGAGAGTTTGTTGTGTATGAAAGTTCTCAGTGCTACCCTGAGTATGTGATTACTTATACCAGAGTCTGACATACATGTACTTTATAACATATCCGTATGTTGTGTCCGTATACTAGAGTATGATGTACGCATGCAGAGGCGTCGCTAGGGTTGGTGTCCCCCGGGGCGGTAGCTCATGGTGTCACCCGGGGCCGTAGCTCATGGTGTCACCCCCTCATGATTTAATCCATAGAACTCCTCCGTGTTTTCCAGTACCAACTAACGGGAATATATAGAATTTTATGGTCTGGTGTCACCCCCCTGATGGTGTCACCCGGGGCGGCCCGCCCCCTCCGCACCCCCCCCCTAGCGACGCCACTGTACGCATGTTCTTTACAACATTTTCTTATGTTGTGTCCGTATAAAGAGGTCTGATATAATTGTGCACTTATAGTTGAGAGAGTGGGATAAGCTTGTGTCTTTTTTATCCAGTGGATTATATGTTTATCTTATACCTTATATTCTTGTTTTTTTTTTAATGAGAGGGTTATGTATTTTTATCCCAAACATTTGAATGATAAATTTCTGGGGTTTTTTTTACACCTGGGTGTCTCTAGTACTATAGCATTATATTCTTTCATTCATTGTACTAGAGCAGTGGTTCTTAAGCCTTGTCGGAGGTACTGAACCCCGCCAGTTTCATATGCGCATTGATCGTGCCCCTTTTAAAGATGTATATGCGGGGCGTGTCATCACGAATCATATCAGTCGTGGGTGTGTCTTGACCTGCGCCGAACCTCTGAGACTGACTCACTGAGCCCCTTTGGGTTCTATCCAACTCAGGATAAGAACCCCTGTATTATCGTATGACTGTTAAAGATAAAGTGTTTAAATTTGTTGATATGCAAATAAATTTATATTTTACCAGTAATTTAAAGCTTTTGTAATACAGATAGTCAATCATTAAATCTAATTAATTTTAATGAAATGAGACCACATTTAAATGTGGGTATTTTAAAAAATATAACCTCTTATTTATGAAACAAAGCTATAATTTGTAAAGAATTGACATTATCAAACAAGTTCATTGTTATATAATATATAAATCGTATACAAAAATGTTATTTTTTTACAGAAATGTTCGATAATGAAAAAACAATAAATGCATAATAGACAAAAATATTTGTTGAAATTATTTATCTACTTTTTAATTAATTTGACTAACTAAAATGACTGACTAATATGACTGACTAAAATGACTGACTAATATGACTAAGTAAAATGACTGACTATGAATATAGTTGTGGGATGTGGTGGTCGAGAGGTAGCGCGCTCGACTGTCATACCGATGGTCACGAGTTCGAATCCACGCGAAGGCGAGGATTTGTTCCCGGGGAAACAATTGGTTATAAGATCGACAGTGTAACTTAATACTGCTTAATGTATTCTATAAAAAAAATTCAAGAATGAAATAGATGTAACATACGTTCAGAGGTTACTTTACCAGCAAATATTTTATTGCCAAAACATTAGTTTGTTTAATCATGTTTCAGAGACATTTATTTTCTTTATAATAGTAATTTGAGAAAGATGACAGGAAAATATAATTGTATTGAAAATGTTTTCTTACTTCATATATATAATTTTTTTTTAAATGGTCCCGAGTTCGAATCCACGCGAAGGCAAGGATTTGTTCCCGGGGCCTGAGGAGTCCCCGAGTCACCCAGCTCTGAATGGGTACCTAACTAGACAATAGTTAGGCGGCTGGGGTAATGCGTGGAACCCCTATAGCCGTGGCCTGTGACCGCTGCATCACTTGCCAACAGATCATCTCTCATGGTCTGTGGACGCAATTATCTTCTGCATAGAAGGAGCGTCTGTATATCTAAGATAAGATAGTTGTTTTAGTTTTAGCCTATGTTCATAAAATGAAAAGCAGAGCAATTCAGCCAACCACCAGCACTACCTTTCAGTGTGAGAAGTGCAGCAAAGGCTGCCATTCGCGAGTGGGCTTGTACAGCCACAGCAGAAGCTGCAAGATCACGTGCATAAATCCTACAGGAGCACAGAATATTCCGTCGTCTTACGAGACATAAGGAAGCCAAAACCAAAACCATGTTCATAAAAATTAATAAAATAAAGCCAGTAAAGCTATTACTTCCCTTATCCCTAAATCATCCCGAGCTATCATTCGTCAGAGTGGAGTAAAGATAAGATGTGACATGAAGTGTTTTAGTATATGTTTAGGATTTGCTTTCCAATCTGATTATTTTAACAACTATAGCTTACATATATTATTGATATAGCTTATTTGAATTGTCAGTAATAGAACTACTAGTTGTAAACAAAAATCTCGGTTTTATTGTAAATCATTTTTTTAAAGAAAGGAAATTATTTTAATCATAAAGTAAAATTCATGAAAGAAGCACGACTTACTATCCTACTTAGCTATCGATATATTTTATATTGTATTTTTTGTAGTTTCGATTTTATAGTTCTTCGTGGATCAAAGGAAACGGATAAACACATAGTTTGTAAAAACAAGCAATCACAGATCTGAATTTTGAAGTTTTAACGTGAGTTTGGTAAGTAATTGATATAATTTTAAAAAATCTAATCATGGAAAAAAAATGAACAAGTTGTACTTAAAGAGCCTGAATTTTATTTTTTAGAAATTATATTTCTACTGTACCTGTTTCAAATAATTTTGTTAACATATAAATACTATATCGAATCTAAATTGGATGATTCAATGACAAATTAATAAGAACACATGTTCATTTTATTCAAAGAATTTCTAGGAAGTATAATTCAATTAAGATTGAAAGTAATTGTTTAAACGATACATTTCAGTTCACTACAGTAAGGTAACAGGAACTCATCTACCCTTAAATATACTAAACTAGATACGACGTAGTATGCGCAGCAGACTCACTCATACATAGTGCAAAGTAGAAAAAAAAGGTGGGTGAGGGAAAACGGAGAAAAACAGTAGCACCAACAAATGGGAACAACGCGAGTGAAGGTTGGGGGGGGGGGGGGAGTCCGTCGAAGCATTTAAAAAAAAAAGTATTTCAATCATCGCGACAATTTCTGCCTCTCCATCATATACTCTTGACATATTCATGTTCTGGACGTGCTGTTCAGAGTGTATGACTATCTTTTCATCACAGAGAACAACGGAGAGCTCGTCCCCGAAGTTATCCCAATGTTGAGAAGCAAATATTGCAGCCATGTTGTCAAGTTTGAGAGCAACAACTTAGACTATGATATTTTCCCAGAAATATGCGAACGATAGAAACAGACAGTTAGTTACCTGATGAAGAAATTGGTACAACATTGAACGAATCTTTTCTCAGTGAAATACATGCGAAGCTGTGTTTATGTTTGCTAAGAAAGGGCGGAAAACGGGCATAAACGTAAACAATTTTAAAAGAAATGTTGCTCTTATGGCTTGAACCTCAGGGGGATGTGATAACCAATACACTACGACATTACATGTACTCTGTGAACGAACAACACAAAAGTAAATGCAAAAAGCCTTGCTGGTCTCAAGACATGCCCCCCCATTCATGCCATAAAATCCTCAAATGTTTTGCTGTTTCTCGCATACAATGACCTGCAAATAAAAAAGAACTCTTTTTATGAAGTGTCTGTTGCTTTTGTCTACTATACAAGTTTCAAAGTTTGAATTGATCCATATAAGTACATACCACCGATGTCCACTTCTACCGAGGCGTCAAGGCAATTTACACTTGGTCATCATCTGGCTTCATTACTCTCTTAGTTTTAGACGATTGGAAAACATGGAGTCGAAATGTTAATATTTAAGTTAAAGATTGACGCAGTTTCAGTATTTTTATTTGAGAGTACTGTAGAAAATGTTAAGTCATGAAAATAAAATCCAAATAGGTGAGAATATTTTGTATTTGCGTTAAACCTTTAAAAAATACATTAATATTTTTTGTTTAAATTGGGTCATACAATTTTTCTCATAAATTTCCAGAGCGGCTCAATGATAACAGTATTGTGTTATCTCGTCTACGGTTGTTAAATAATTATCTTGCAACTGCTATCTAGCCATTTGCTGTAGAGAGAAGACAGTTGCCTGTTAGCTATTGTACCTTCTTCAATATAAAAAAAAAATAAAAACCGCACCTGTTGCAGTACTGTAAGTAACATTAAATACTATATTTGTTGTAGTACATTAATACATTTATTTTATTATAAATATTTATTGGTAGCCTAATTAAGCTTTCTAAAAGACTCAAATTTATAAATAGTAAGGATATATTTCAACAAAGTGATTATGGCATCCTATATTATTGAAACTCAAATTCGATTTGTTAAATGTGAAGGCAAAAAAAAAAAAAACAAAAACAAA
>MUZC01000077.1:371359-388118 GCA_002072015.1 Radix auricularia | reverse complement strand
TATATATATATATATCAATCACCGTCTTTACCCTTATTGACATCTACATGGGTTTTGAACTTGAACAATTTGTGCCTATAGAAAATCTATGGGATAGAGATTTCTTTAAAAAATTCCCAATCATTGGTTTATTAGCATTTCCCTTCTCCCGAGTTCGTTGCAACGCTAGACGGGTTATCACGCTGTACATAAAATTATATAATAAAGTTGATAATTTATTTAAGTTTTTAGAGCATTTTAAGTTTAATCAACTTCAAAATGAATTACATAAGTGTGAACTTTGGGTTTGGCAATGGGTTCCTTCAAGTAATAATAATGAAGATTTTTTTTTCTAAATCAGATGCAGAATAATTGTGAAGAACACGAGAAAATGGACGATGATATTGGTGATCAAAATAAAAAGGGAGAAAACGTGAGTTCTCACCACAGTTTTGAAAAGATTCAAGTTCAGCTAAATGAAATCAATGAAAAACTAGAGCTTCTAGGAGTGCAGCTTCTAGAGATAAGGAAACATGACTGCTATAGAAACCCACAGAAGTTTACCGAAGCTCACACAATGACTGATGAAGTGGACGTAGTCACAAAAGATACACTGGATATGCCAACGACAACTTACACACTTTTAACTCCACTTTTAAATTCCTTCAAGGAATGTTTTACTCACTATGATTCCAGTAAAAAAGCGTTGTACTTCTATGGAAAATTGAATTCCATAAGAGATTGCCAGGAAAAACTGAAGCTTGAGATGAATAAACTGAAAGAACAAACCATTACAATCTCTTTTGAAATGATGCGTGTATTATCAAAACAGTTGGGCAAAAAATATCTTAAAGTTCTAAATCTGTCAGTTCTCAACGGAGCGATTGTGGAACTTGGAAATTTTTGTGTAGTTGTTGCTGCTCAAGACGATATTATTTTATCAAATGCTGTTCAACTCATTGAGGAAGAATTGGGATTTAGCCGTTTAATATCTATATTCGATATTCCTTTCGAAAGACTTAATCTAGCTAAAGTGGCATTGGAGTCAAGATTGCTTGTGTACTTTTCATTTGAGGATGATAAAAGAAGTATAAAAATATCAGGCGTTAAAGGGGATATAATGAATGCAATAAAAGAAATTGAGGAATTATTAGAGGGATATAAAGTATATAACCAAAGTTTCTCTATTTCGGGACCAGGAGCCAGATTTCTAGAATCGTTCCTATCTGATCATCTGATATGTTTCCCTTTCAAATCAGTTGAAGTCGTAGAAATTAAAACGATTAATAATGATGTATCATTGACTTTAAAAGGAAATAAATGTACAATGCAGCAAGCCTGTAGTTTATTGCAATCTGAGTCAAACAGCATACAGGTGAAGACTTGGGATTTATTTGATGAGTTCTCAAGACAAGAAGCGTGTGTGATCGCCAAAAGTTTTAAAACCGGCATTATGAAAGAAAGGCTGAAAACGTATAGGTATAAAAACAAGAGCTTTGTCCTTACTGATATGTCGGACATGGTTTTCTTTATATCATCCCACCCCAAGAATGAAGGCACATGGAGCAGTTCAACGAAACACATTTCAAAGGATTCTCACTCTGTTCAAGTGACTCCGTCGTCAGATGTAGAAACAAATTCAAAATTAATTTTCGAAATTGCTCCCGAATTCAAGTTGGTTATCAAATCTTATGGTGACGTTGTTAAAGAGAAATCAGACATATTGGTGTCGATCTTAGGTGCCGACTTGGATATGAAAAAGACCCGAGTAGGTTCTAATTTCTTCAAGGCGTGTCCATCTCATTGTGCGGAACTGAAGAAACAGCAACACCTCCAGCCTGGATCCCCTGTGCTTACTGTTGAGAGACCAAGTGGACTCGACTGCCTGGCGGTGTGCCATGTTGTACTCGCTCCGTGGAGCTCTAAAAAATCTATTGAGCAGCTTCAAACCGCACTAAAAACTGTATTTCTAGAAGCAGAAAGACTCGGCGCAAAATCAATTTCATTTCCTCCTTTGGGTTGCGGCAGAGCTTTTCAGTTCCCTCCAATGAACGTGGCTCAGGTATTTATTGACAGTCTTTGTGGAATGAAGTCGGCAACAGCCTTAAACAAAGTTATTGTCTTGGCGCTTGACTCTACAGTTTACAAGGGATTGAAATTGGAAGCGTCCAAACACTTTAAGACTAGTGTAGCACCAAGAAAGGCTCATGTACCAAGGAATAGAAACGCTGCGAATGATTCTCAAGTCCAGTGTATTGACAATGATGATTCAGACGACACGATGAAAGACTTTATGGATGTCAAATGCAACTCCCAACTTCCTTGCCATGCGCGTATAACGGTAGCCACCCTAAACACCACGGATGACAACACAGTAAAGAATATGATTACGGAAGAAATTCGCGAGCAGTGTCTACTTACAGAGATTATAGATGAAAGCTTGTTGGAACACTGTCCCAGAGAGTTGTGGCAGAGTATTCTCAGAAAAGCTATAAATCTTACAGTATATGTTAAGCCATTGAATAAATCGAATGCTGATAAAAGTGAATTACATTTGATTGGCGAAAAAAGTTGTTTAAGAGAATTAAAATTCTTTATAAAAAGTGAGCGTTTCAAAACTCAAACTGTTCAATTGAAATATTTAACATTAGAAAACATTCCACAAAGGGGAACCATTGAGTTCATGAAATATGCTGCTGAGAGAGACAAAAGTTGTTTTCCTTCTTACTGGAGTCAGAATAAAAAACGGTCTGCTTTCTGGGTGTTTTCCCGGAGCAAAGCTTCTAATGACACTGGACCTCTGTTGGTAGATGTTGACAAGGAAACGAAGGATTCTATAACAAAACTCGTTACACAGACATTAGACTTCAATTTTATCGGCTTTGGAAATGATGCAGTAGGGATAAAATATTCTCGTCTCAAAGTGGTTGATGTCAAAAGAGTGGAAAATAAATCACTGTTTGAAATGTATCGACTTGAAAGGAAGATACTATTGCAGAAAATGGTCAGTAAAGGCCAGACATGTCAAGATATCGGAAAAATACCAGGGTCAAAGGGAAAAGTCGTTACTTCCGAGCTGCTTAGCGACTCGATGAAGAATGAACTTTACCATGAAGTTAATGAACATTACTTATTTCATGGAACGAAATCTGACGCTATTAAAAGAATAATTCATAATGGTCTTGACCCAAGACTCTCTCACCAAGAAGCCATGTTTGGGAAAGGTATTTATGCCTCTGAGAAAATGACCAAAGCTGACCAATACGCAGGTAAAAAATGTTATTATTCTTTTTAACGGGTTTTTTTTTACGGCGCAAAGTTCGCTGTTTATGACAATAATAAACATTTAACATAAAATTACCGAATCCCTTCAGCTAAAACTGTGAGATTAAAGCCGTTTGTGTTGTCATATCATTCAAGAATTTTTTTTATTATAATGGGTGCATTTAAAAAAAAAAAATTAATATATCATACAGAATAGGACTGCATAAAGCTTTTTTTATAAAAAAAACAAATTACACAGACTATTTGTGTAAGGAAACAATAAATTAAAGCTTTATTATCGACTAATACAAATAATGGTAGACTGTTACTTTAGATACTTCAACTTCCTCCTTTTTCTTATATTCTATGTCCGTGTTTATTTTTGTCTTTCATTTCTTTTCATTTTATCACATAGACTTTAATATGTTTTAATTTTAAGATATATGTAAGTACATGTAATTGTTTTTGTACTGATGAAGGCATGAGCCGAAACGTCTACCATTATTTGTATTAGTCGATAATAAAGCTTCAATTTATTGTTTCCTTACACAAATAGTCTGTGTAATTTGTTTTTGAAAAAAAAAATAATCGCTTGCTTCAAGACTAATATAAAAGTTTTAATTTCAAATTAAAGTTGTATGATTACTTTCAAGACTGTGTCTTATATAGTTAAATTCTTTTAAAGACTAAATTGAAGCAGTGCTAAAGCTAAAGAACTATTAAATAAAATAAAGGATTACAAAATCTGTTTGGCGTGAGTCAGAAGCGTAACTGTTTTTTTCCGCGCCCCTGGCTAATCGATTTTCGGCACCCTTGAAAAATGGATATAAAAAATATAAAAGGTAGAAAAATACTTAATTTGATTGAATTAATGGATAACCCTCGGCGCCCTTAGCAACAATTCCGATGCCAAGTCGTTGTTACGCCTATGGCCTGAAGCTCAACGTTGTAGGTTCTTTTTAACTGCTAGAGCCGGATACTTATTGATAAACATATCTAACAACTCAAGGTAGTGACGCATATTTATCATTAAAAAATTGAATAGATACATGATAATCAACCAACCGTTAGGATGACTCAAAGATAAAGTCACTTCTAACTGAATTATTTATAGTTTCAACCTAATGTAAACAGGATTGTTTGTAGCATTAAATGGACACAGCACTAAGTGACCTGTTGCTCGGAAGAGTTTGCATTAGTCGTGAATAATTGGTCACTGTCTGATTATTGACGGGGGCATATAGACATATGATAGGTGCCTAAAGGGAAATAACAGTAAGTTAATAGATTTTCTGTAGAGAGTAAAGAGACTTTCTGTAGGCCATAGGTTATAGACTGATAGATCATATTGCACTTATATGTTATCGATACGGTATTTATAGGTGAATTAATTATGGAACAGTAGCAAGTGTTAGTGTAGAATATTTTGAAAATATTGTTAGTGTAGTATAGAAATTTAATTTGGCCTTTATAATGTTTTGATTTTGTTTCAATGGTATTGGGGTTATTTAAAAAAAACAACTGACACTGAGTTTTTCAAATATTTGTTTTTATATTTTAGACAGTAAATCCAAACGGTTAGCGAATGGCTCAAACCTGTATGTGATATTGTCTAGGATGCTTCTCGGAAATGTCTTTATATGTGACAGCAATCATAAATCTGTACAGAACAAAGGTATTTATTGATGGAAAAGGAACCCTCAATTTCTATGTCTTTCTTTTAACAATACAAGTTAAATTAAATGTTGAACACAATTTAGAGTATTCACCACCTGAAATGTCTATAAAAATGCAGCATTCATTCTTAAATGATTAATACATATTTTAATCTACAATTTGTCTTTTTAAATTTAATTTATATTTATTATTTCGTCGCAATTTTTGTGACATCACATTATAGATTTTCATTTTTCAGACAGCAAAAAGTTGTTGAGACCTCCTTGTACTTCATGCCTTGAAGATGTCTGTAACTGTGACAACCAAACATTGTTTGATTCAGTCCTTGGCGACGGTAAATGGATGTTTAGAGAGTTCGTCGTCTATGAGAAACAACAGTGTTACCCTGAGTACGTGATCACGTACCAGAGAGTCTAAAGTCCTTGTTTGTAAACTGAACTGCATGAAACGCATTCATAAATAATACTGCTAGAAATAAGATTATATAATATGGTTAGGTTGTTTAAGAAACATCGATAAAACTCCACTTTAATATCATGTTACTCATTTTAACATTACATTTTCTGGATAACTAAGTACTACTATGCATCAATGAAGACCTTTCCTTTTTGTGTATAAAATTGACAGTGCTTGGTTTTTAGAGAATGAAATTAAATAGATGATAAAACTTCTTATCTTGTCTTATTAGTAGGGTAAAAATGGACATTTGATAATTTCCCGTTCACCTTATGCTATACTCACAGAGCATAGATACCAACTAAATGAACAAAGGAACAACGCGGCGTTACAGCCTTGACCTTGTTAAGTGTCCCTCACGTGTGACCTTACTGATCACCGAGTTGTCAGAGAATTCTAACGTCATACGATAAATTTATTGATAATGATGAAAATAACTCTAAGTGAAACACATTAGTGCTTAGACATTTCCATTTCCGTTGTTTCCATTGATGTAGAAAATGTTGGCTAGATACATTAATGCTTAGTCACTTCAGGTGTTAATCTAATTTCTTTTTTTTTTTTTTAATTAATAACTAGTATATTTATTAGGGCTGTTAATGATAAATTTAAATTTAATCGTTAACTTTTTAAAAATTAATGATAAATTAATCTTTAATTTCGATTAAGGCCAAACATTAAATTTATGATGTCATAATAAGTAACAATTATCAAACGTTCTTGTTGAAAATCTAAATAACACTGGAATGACTCCTTTATATATCATCTTTTAACTAACTACGCAAAAAATACAAGTGAGTTGTCAGTATTTGGTTCAAGTGATGAACGGGTCTAATTGACAATATAACAAGCCGAGCTGAACATTTATTCACATGGAACTGAGATAATGTGTATACATAAAACGGTCTTGGCAAGGAATTATGTTATCGGATATCGGTGTTTATTAAGTTTCCACCATTGCAGAAGTTTAATGATTTCAGTAACTTTTACCTCGATTTTGTAACGCAGTAATTCATCGGAAGAGCTGTCATCCTTTTCTGTCTCTGAGTCAGACTCATTACTGCCATCAGTGCCGCCGCTAGAAATTGTTGGACTTCTGAATAGTGGGTACGTGTGTATCCCTTTGGTAAAAAATCCAACATAAAAAAACACAGACTGGTCTGATACACATTGGGACAAGATGAAACCTGTCATTGAAGCCAAAACAAAAGCTCTTATAGCCTACAAGGAAAAGCCTACACCCGACAGGCTGCATGCATTAAAAGCAGCCAAGTCACATGCCTATGAAGTCACACGTTAATGCAAAAATATCTACTGGATTAAACCTCTGCTCCAGCTTACAGTCAGCAGCAGACATGGGGAATGCTAAAGCCATGTACGAAAATATAAAAAAGCAACTGGCCAATTGACGTCAAAAGTTGCCCCCCTCCTTTCACCTACAGTCCAAGAGTGGTGAAATTATCCAAGAAAAGGCAGCGCAGCTAAACATCGGCTGTCCTACACACCTACTCACTATTATCAGGCAGTTTCATGTATGTTAAAATGCAGGTCACAGTGCAGTTCGATCGAACTATATCAGAAGCCTTTCCAGTCAGCAGCGTAGTTGAACAAGATTGTGTACTCACACCAACACTGTTGGCAGTATTCTTCTCTGTATTTCTTCGATACGCATTCAAGAATAGCTATGATGGAATCTGGTTAAACATCAGAGCTGATGGAGGACTTTTCAACACTACTCGCTTGCGAGCCAAAACCAAATTGACAGTCGTACTAATTCGTGAGCTAGTCTTTGCAGATGTTGTGCACTGATAGCACACACAGTAACTGGTTTGCAACAACTCTTGTCAAGCTTCTCCAACGCCTGAAAAGAATTTGGCCTTGAAATCATATTGAAAAAGACAAACATCATGGCATAAGACACAAGTTCTCCTCCCACCATCAGCATCGACATTATGCAGAAAAGTTTTTCCGTCAATTTTCGTTGTCAGCTAAATTTTTTAACATTTTGTTACATGTCCTTGAATATTTGTCTGAATATATATCTACTTGCACGGCATCAGAATTTAAAAAAAAAAATAAAATATTGGCTCCCCACTGGCGACGGCCCTCCTGCCATACACTTAATACGCTTTTCATTTGGTTTGACAAGTAGGCGAAGTGTTAGAACCATGGTGAGGAAACGTAATCAACATTTTGAAAATTCCCGGCAGTCAATAGTTAAAAACCAAAATGTTCGTGTATTCATCAGGAATGTATTTTTATCGGTTGCTAATTTTTATTATAATTTGTTTTTACTTTTTAACGTTCAACAATTTGTAAGTGTTGGATCGATTAATGGCTAAAAATATTTTAATCGTTATATTTTTTAACGATTAATCGAGAATTTAATCTTCAAATTCCACAGCTTTAATATTAATAATAATTATCCTTTAAAAATATTTTCCCTTGAAAAATTCAAAATCCGGAGTTTTTGGAAAATGAGGTGGGTGAGGGGTGTGCTACATTACACTATAGTGCAGTGATCTCCAAACTACGCCTGCAGGCCAGATGCGGCCCTTGAGGCCCTCTCATCCGGTCCCTGGAGACCCTTAAATCTAAACAAAAGAATACTATTTTTACCAGTAGTTTACCACAAAACTGTCTGTAGTCGTCCCTCAAACTGCTGTTCAACATTTAATGCGGGTCTCCGGTAGGTAAATTAGGAAACCCCGTGCTCTAGTGTAGAAGCTTGTGATGGAATTAGTTAAATATCCATAACATTAATTCAGTTCTCAAAACTCTTTACTGCAAGGATTTTGACGCCGCGGTATTTTGATTGAGTAGACGTAATGATATTGAATAAATCATAGTGGGTGTCCTATTTGAAGAGTGATGCATACATACTCAATAAAATACAAACAATAATGATGGCGTAACACTGAATTCTCCAATTTATATACTGTTTTATATTACAGTGTGAACCAATGTTCTGAAAAAATAAAATAATCATTTGATGTTAGTTCATACTCTAGTGCTTTAGATTTAAAAGTGCCATCCATGTAAACTTTATACACGTCTTATAGCGATACACAATAGCAACATTTGGCCCACAAATAAATAATACATTATTAAAAGCGAAAATATTCGTATGAATACTGGCTCCTACAGGATAGCTCATCCTCACAACACACAAATCATCATATATTTATCGAAATTGAGAAAAATATCTACCAGCTGTCAGGTAAACGAATTATGAGTAAGAATGATAATAAACTTTAATGTGAAGTTTCGTTTACGCAGCATATATATATTTCATTAATACTTATGTCTCTGTGAAAAATAAATATTTGTGTAGTGGTAAAATACGTGAAACGACAACACACAATATTACTCCCAAAACACGCGTTAGTATTAAGAATATTTTCAAATTTTGTAAAAATGTTCCCACTTTTTCCGATTTACTAGCTCTCTCTGTATGTCTGTCTCTCTCTCTCTCTCTTAATATCTATCTGTGTAATAGTGTGTACCTATGTGCGTACTTGATTGCAATGTTTATTTATTTATTTTTATTTTTTTTTTTGGGGGGGGGGGGGGAATCAGAGGGAAACAGGGAAACTCGTTTTATCACTTAGAATACGAGAGAGCACTATATTACGGTTCATGCATATAGAGGGGTGGATTAAGTGAGCCTAAATCTGATTATACATATAATTGCTGTGACACTAATATGTGAATACGTGATCAAATTTAATGAATTGAAGTAAAAAAAAAATATTTCTTAAACACATGTTAGTATGACTTCAGTGCTTGTTTTCGTATGTTAGCACAGAGTATCAGTGTGTGAGACAGTGTTTTTCCATCCAGTGGACATAGTGCATACTCTCAACCGTGATAATAACTGCATGATTTCCATACATTTTTGAAGTCTAGCAACGTTTGTTTCAAGGGCGTAGCTAGGAGAGAGGAAAAGGGTACAAATTTAAAATTCACCTAGCCCCTCCCCCTTGAGGGGGCCCCCAAAGGAGTGATCGAAAATAACATATAAAATATAACGTCCCTGGTCAAAATGCAGCCGCCCCGAAAGAGGCCAGCCCCCCGGCCCCAAAACCCCTCCCTGCGCCACTGGTTTGTTGGAGGACTAAAGAAATGGTTTGAAATGTTGTGATGAAGACCTACGATATTTTAAGACGTTTAATGAGGGTTGTAAGGTAAGTTGGTGTTAATAAGTTGTTTCACTTTAAAGATCAGCCCACTCAGGGAGGCATGTCTGAGTGTAAATTGTTCATTTAAATAGACCATACATATGAGTTTCTTACATTCAGACACACGTTTAACATACATCAAACATCCGGTTGGGACGCGAGACGTTTTGTTTGGTATACGACATTTGTTTGGACTACGAACTGAGTGCTTTACGCAATTTAAGCCGATTTTTCCCCAGGTCACATGTCGTCACAAAAAGTATGACCCACTTCAAACATGACGTCACAAAGCTACGCGCCCCCTACGCCCCCCCACCAAAAAAAGAAATTCAAAAANAAAAAAAAAAAAAAACAACCCTCTCCACAAAAAACCCCCCAAAAAACAACAACAACAAAAAAAAACAACAACAACAACAACAACAACAACAACAACAACAACAATTGTTTTTCCTTTTAGAAAAGAAAATGTGCATGTTTCAAATAACTTTATCGTCATTTAAATTTTTACTTAATGTGAAGTTGCACTCAAATATGATAACACGTGTGAAGATATTTAAATTTCATTTAAAAAATTGTAAGCAATCATTCTATTTTAGTGGATCTTTTATTTAAATGTTCTCATTTTTTGATGTAACGTCACAGTTCTTGAACATCCCTCCTCCCCATCGTCACACATCGTCACAAATATATGACCCCTGCCCCCCCTTCCCGGTACGTGATGTCATTTATAGACGGCTCCTATGAGTCAAAATAACACAAGGCACATGCGAAACTTGTAGAAATGACAGCGTACCACGCGACAATCAAGTATGTAAGTCAGCACGGCAGTTTCAATAATTCAATAATACAGGGAAACCCTCGCGATATAAATAAATTACCAAGTAAGTGACTGTGTTTTTCTCGTAAATTATGAACAAATTCCCTTAACATGAGTCCTTAGAAATTAAATGAAAAGAGGCAGATGCCTTTTAAAAAAAAAGTTGAAAAGGATGAAATAGGCGTGCGTGCCTTGGACTTAGTTGCAACATAATAAACGCGGAGATTGACGGTTTCTATGAGTGTGAAAAAAAAACTTTATTAAACAGGCAAATCTTGCGAAGGAGGTAAAACCAATTACAAAACAAAGATCATGGACATTAGGTCATGTTGAATAATTGCTTTTGATCTCGATAACAGCAAAGCAGAGACAATTTCGTATACTTCTTTTCATTTATTTATTTTTAGTATTCAGCGGTGTTTAAATTATTTTATACAAGGGGCCGTCCATAAAGTACTTCGCGTTATTTTTTACCATTTTAACCCCCCACTCCCCCCTGTCAGACATCTCCGCCCCTTTCCCAAAGTACGTTACATTTACAAAACTATATTTTTTAAATAACAAAATAATTAAAATTTAACATAAACCCCCATGACGTCACACATGGCCGGACACCCCCTCCCCCTGTCACAAACTGTCACACTTTCTTACACCCCCCTCTCTGGAGCGTGACGTACTTTATGGACGGCTCTCAAGCACGTCAATTAATGTCAAATATGTAAATAACTATATGATTTTTAGCGCATTTTCGAGAAGTCGAATGCGCTATTGCACCCGTTTTGTCCGACCGTCCGTCCGTCTGTCATCACCCTAGATCTCAGCATCCATAAGTCCTAGACCCATGATGTATATATGTTTTTTGAATGTCGTGACCTGCCATTTGTGCATCAACACTCAGTTACTCGATCCGTTAAAAAACCCCGTTAAAACTACCAAAAAACATTGCGAATCGAGAGGTAACACTGGCGCAGGGAACGGCCGCCATTGCCGGAAGTCGAATACATCGTTTTTTCAAGCATAGAAGAGTTAAAGTTATTGACGTCATTAGAATATGTGTAAAAGTTTAGAGAGTTTTACGTCATCATTTGTGGTGACTTGTAGTTAGATTAAAGAGAAAATAAAAAAAAAATTAAAATGTAAAGAAATTACTTTTAAATAATTTTTTTCAGGTATATTCATTACACAAGAAAATTCATAAAAATATGTCTAAAATCTAAACACAATTACTGATAACTACATAATGCTGATATCTAACATAAGTACTGATACATAATACGAAAATGCGCTAACACGCCCTGAGTTCCAAAAGGGACCAGGCTTAACATGATTTTTTTCTCATGGGGAAGGATTAATAATTTTTCTCAACTTCTAATGGTAAAAAAGTTTGCTTTACGTCCCATTATGTATGCGTCGAAGGGTCTGGAACGAATTAAAGACGTATACTGAGGTGCCACTGTAATTAGTTTATTTTTTGAAAACTTAATACAATTTCATGCTCACAATATTGCTAATTTATTTAATGGTCGGAGGTTTCATAACCGTTAGTCTAATGTTTATAGCGATGTTTGTTGATGTATTTGTCTTAAAATTATTTTTTAAAAAACTTT
The DNA here is from genome assembly GCA_002072015.1 of Radix auricularia. Taxonomy (NCBI): domain Eukaryota; kingdom Metazoa; phylum Mollusca; class Gastropoda; family Lymnaeidae; genus Radix; species Radix auricularia. The sequence goes on along the minus strand of MUZC01000077.1, from coordinate 376,137 downwards.
TAATGCATACCATAAACGAAATGAGATCCAAGGTAAAGTTACTACGAAATATCGATCCACATCTAAATTTGAATTTCATAAGACCCTTTTGAGAACTCAACAAATCCAGGCATGAGTGGGAAAAGCCGATTAAACGTGGTGTTGAAAGTGTAAAAGTGGGCAATCCCAGTCGAGATGATGAAAAATATTTCCGATTTGTAAATCAAATAAAAATTTATTCATGGAATTTGGTACATCTCGGATAACATCAAAATAATCATTCCCAAAAGACTGTTAACACAGAATATTTTAATGACAGTCTTTGGCATATAGGTAAGTTATATTACTAAATTTATTTTAAAAATTTGATTTATTCAGAAAATTAAAAGACATTCTTTTCAAAATTAATTTTAAAAATTTATTTACTATTCAAAGATGAAATGACAGACCATCTGAAAAATAGTTCCCTAATTACAAATTTCTTAAATGTTACACAGGACGAAATAAACATATGGCAACAAGTTGCTTCTTATAATCAAAAAATATTTGACTATTCAAATTAAAATTTCAAATATTTTGTTTTCAAATTAAAAATGTTAAATATTTGAAATCTAGTCAAGGATATGCCATGATGTACTACTGAAAAATTGGAGGAAAAAATTATCTGAATACAAAATTGAAAATTTGCGAAGATTTTAATTTAATTTTTTAAAAATGTATATCTCACACCTAAAATTACTTTCTTTAAATGACAGAAGAAGATAATAACTGCTTTAGTCAAATAAAATAAATTAAAGCGATCAAAGAAGATTTAAATATAATATCGTTTATGTAATTAAAAAAACATCTGCATCTTTAAACAGAACGACACGACTGTACTGAATCTGTTCTTATTAACCACTAAGACAAATGGCTTGGTTTAGAAGATTAGCAACTATACCAGAAGAGGACAGTGAAGGTGATGGCAATTTAAAGTCTTTGCAACAAGTCTTTTATGACGGGGACGAATATGAAGATGCAGATATAATTTGGTTTGGTAATAAAATTAACCAAAGCTCAAAACTATCGGATTCTGAAGAAAAGAAAACGATTCTGACACAAAATGTCGCATTGGAAATCACAGATAATCAAAAACAAAATGTTAAAACACAATCAAACTTTAAAACAAATGATCCAAGTAATGGTTTTGCGTTTCGATCAAATACATCAACATCAGTTAATGAAGTCAGAAGAAATAACCAGGTTTTCAACACAAGAGAACGTATTGATATAAATACAGAACAAACATTTGAACATAATCATGAAAGAAACAAAAAACAAAAACAACTTTTGAACGTTCGCACTCGGGAGCATTTGCAGACGACGTCATACAGTCAGGAAATAAACAGTTTTGTAAACAGTCATCACGCACAAGAACTCTCCACCCTTGAATCAAGCAGTAGACTTGTTTTTAACACAGTACCCAGAAGAGGAACTGTCGCTTTCATGAAGTACGCCTCTGAACGATTTGATCGCTTCCCTTCCTACTGGTGTATCAACAAGCCTGAAAGCTGCCCACATAATTTTACAAACGATGACGTCGCAGATATTTTTCTCTTCCTGAAAGATGTTGACATTGAGACATGGAACACCATATCAAAACTCGTCACTAGGACGTTGGACTTAAACCTTGTTGGACTTGGAAGCGATGCGACGGGAATTAACTACCACAGATTTAAGATTATGGATATCAAAAGGGTTGAGAATCCAAAACTCTTCGAAATATATCGTAAAAAACGTCTGAGTCTCTTGAGAAAAATGATAAGATCGGGGCACACATGTCCAGATATTGGAAGAATTCCTGGCTCAAAAGGAAAGGTAACTACATCAGAGCTACTGAGTAAGGCTATGAAATCGGATCTGTACTCTGAAGTTAATGAAAAGTATTTGTTTCATGGTACAAAACCAGAATTGGTTGCTAGCATCATTGAGAATGGCCTTGACCCAAAATACACCAACGACACTGCCATGTTAGGGAAAGGTGTATACGCGGCCGAGAAAGCTACCAAGTCGGATCAATACACAGGTAAACAAAAAAAATTTATAATCAGTTCTAATTTTAGCGTCTTTAAAATCGATAACGTAGGTACTGTATTTATGGCTATGGTATGGATTTGTATGGTGATTGTAAATATATAAAGTCTATTTAAAATGCAAAATAAAAGAAACCTTCCTTTTGATTTTTAGATTCGAAGTCACAAAGAACACCAAATGGCACTAACCTGACTCTCATATTGACTAGGATGCTTCTTGGAAACGTGTTTTTATGTAATGATATTCACGAGTCTTTACGGGACAAAAGTGAGTGCCAATAGGCATAAGCACTGTCTTACTCCTTTTAATCTATTTATACGACACTAACGCGTAATATTTGAATTTCGTTTTTTCATCTCGTGAATTAAAAAAAAAAAAGACAAAAGGTTTGGCGTTCTGTAGAAGATCTAAATTGTATTATTTTTTTCTCGAAACTTGGTAAAATCACAAAATTTTGAACGTTTAATTCATTAAATACCTCAAAAATAATATTTATGAATATTTATCTATTTTGAATTTTTTCATTAACAAAACACATCACAAAAAATATTTAGAAAATGAAAATTAATAGACGTAATTCATTTATCAGCCCATAAATAAATAATTTTGATGATTATTTTTTTCAACTCCAAAATATTTAAGGTTTTACATTTCAAATTCTCAGCTCTATCTTTCTGTTTTAAATATATTATCACATTTTTAAACATTTATCAATATAAAACATATATTGTTTTTTGTTCCACAGGTTGCAAGAAATTAATGGGGCCTCCTTGCAAGAAATGTCTTGTCGATGATTGTAGTTGTGGCCATAGAAATTATTTTGACTCTGTTATGGGAGATGGGCAGTGGTTGTTCAGGGAGTTTGTTGTGTATGAAAAAGACCAGTGCTACCCAGAGTATTTGATCACATATCAGAGAATATAACATGTACAGAGAGTTTGTTGCGTATGAAAAAGACCAGTGTTACCCCGAGTACGTGATCACATGTCAGAGAATATAATTTTTATTTTTTATTATTATGTACATATAGTAGTGTTATAACTTAGAACTTTACATTGACTTTATTATGATATTAAGAAACTCACATTCACTTAGCTGTTCTAATAATGGCTCTGCACATTCCTTTAAAACACAATGCTTTATAATCAGTCAAACAGCTTTTATGTGTGTGGCCAAATATTTATAGTTTTATATTTATGTGTTTTGTTATGTATAATTACATAACGATTGTTATTTAATATAACCGTTGTTGTACCAAATGGTGCACTTCAGTTGTGCCATAACAACGTTATAACAATGAGTAAATTCTTATTTTTAAGTCTCTGTTAAGCTGCAGGTTAGCTTAATTTATTCACACTAAAATATTTTTGTCATTTTTTTCAATCACATTAAATTTGAGGGAATGTATTGATTATTTTTTTTTTAAATCGAAGAGTAAAGAAATGGGGAAAATATTGAAAAGATGCTTGACTCATTGAATTACAGTTTTAGAAAAAAAAGAAAACAAAAATTCAGCACATCAAAAAGTACACCAAAAATGGTGGAGTCTAATTACATTTAGACTATATGTTAATATTAAGGGTGAAAAGTGACTATGTTTTCATTAATTTACTTGCGTGTTAAAGTTAATTCTTAGCAGTAGTGCTGTTAGTAGTGCTTTCATGAAGTATGATATACAAATATAGCTTCTCTAACTACAACATTCTTGGGCTAAAAGAAAAAGAAAAGCAATTATTGATTTTTTGTTATTTTATTGCACCAAGTAAAAATAATATAATTCCATCACTGGTGAGTAACTATTCAAAGTTTATTGGAAGCTAGAACAGACAAATGCGAATAGTCTGATAAACATCTTTTAATACTATTGAATGACGTCATCGGTAAGGAGACAACATTTTAGCCTGCATGGCATCACGCTTCAAACGAAACCTGAAATAACTGGTTTTATAGAAGTGAAAAAAAAAATAACAGTGAACTGTTTTTTTTCCTTCAGAAAAGAAAGAGATACTCAAATGAATTTTTTTCATGAAATTTGTGCAAAGAATTGTGAATTTGATGTATAGATCTACATTTAAAATTATTGTAAGTTTACTTTGAGTGTGGCACGTTTGATACTTCGGTTATAACAATTAAATAATTATAATCTTTCAAAATTGTTTAGAATTCAAAAATATTTAAATATATACAAATATCAAACAGCCCCCCCCCCCACACACACATACATACACTCTACTTATATAAAATAAAGGGTGTGCAAGTCATTAATTTTAAAAAAAATCAGAATCTACAGGAAGGTAAAAACAAAATCCAGGATATGAATAATCAAATCTTTGAGTGAATCCAAGTAATTCAATATGTATTTGTGAACAGTGTACACAGTTTTATTTGTATTTTGGCTAATACACTTAAAAATTACAGAAATTCTTGAATTGTCCTCGTTCATAGCTCAGTCTTTAAAATTGTTGACTTTTAAACATATGAGCTTGAAAGGTAAGAAAATTTACAAAAAATTCACTATAGAGATGGTACAAACAAACAAAAGAAAAAATAACCAAAATAACCCCTTAAGAAGAAATATTCGAAAAGTCTCTCAAAGATATTATGTTATATGATACACTTTATCAAAGCAAATGGAAATACCCGACTTAACATGTTACTTGTTAAATATGTTAAATGTCAACACAGTAATTCTCACGAATGTAAGAAAAAGAAAAGATTATATATAT
>MUZC01000077.1:358271-370671 GCA_002072015.1 Radix auricularia | reverse complement strand
TTTTAATGCACTCACTCACTCCATCATTAATTATCACTAAGTCTCCAACTTCCCGTGTAGGTAGGAGCATGAAAATATGGGAAATCGTTGAATACCCTCTCATGACGAAAAGGAAATTTAAAATTCCAAATTATGTTGGGCTGGGGCCCAAAAACTATTTCTCTTTATCTGTAAAAATTGAAAATCATTATTTGTCCTTTGTGCCGAGTATGTAGATCTTTAATCTTTGGGAAGTTGTTGAGTACACTTCTTCGATGGTAATAGGTGAATATATATTTAAATTATCATTTTCTGCATTTCGGAGGCCCCACTGTAGTTTTTCTATTAAATGAGCTATTAAAAACTGAAAATTACTGCTTCACCCATTTCCTGTGTAGGTAAAAGTATAACGCCTTCTGTAGTTGTTTAGTAACACCCAGCGATGGTAATAAGGAAAGTAATTATATACATTTTTAAAATTTCTACTCAATGGTGGCCGAAGGCCCAAAACCTGTCTTACCCCCTAAAATGGGCTATATAAAACTAAATCAACACTAATTCTCCAAGCTTCCGTGTAGATAGAAGCTTGAAAAATATTAAATCCTTTCTCTCTATGAGGACGATTGCCTAAATATAGGTTTTTTCTCATAATTATTAGTTATAAAAAGACGCATTTTTAATTAACTAAAATCCTAATATACCGCAGCAAAGCGCGGGTAAATTGCTAGTTAGTTCATAAATAAAGCTTAATGTTATTGTCTTCTTACACAAATAGTTTGTGTCATATTCGTACACTAATTCAAACACTTTGTTTTCCACTTCAATAGCTTTAGTATCAGAAAACTTAAGAAAACTTCAAAAGGAAGTTGAAGTTCTGACATTTGAAGTGTTCACGTATATACTATAGTTCCTTTATTTCTTTGTGATTTTTATATTTGCTCTATTTTATTTTAATAAACTCTATTTTATCGCTTTTCATTTTTGAAGCCTATTTTAACGAGGAATTAGCCGCCCCCCCCCCTCTTTACACGCATTGTACCTCCCCAAGCTTGGCTCATGTTTCATGTACAATAAGTTTTGATTTTACGACAGCAGCGACTGTCAAATTTTAAGAATCATTTAAGCTACCACTACTTCAGTGTTACATGAGAATACTACTTAAGTATTTTTCAGGACAGTAGCATTAATATCACAAGAATTTATATACAAAAGGAGTTTGAAGTTTTGACGTTTGAAAAGTTCACATGCCTTAGGATAGATCTTTTATTTATGTTATTAATGTATTATTTGTTTTCTTTTATTTCGATAAAAAGCTCGACTTTCTTATAATTTTTTTCTTAGACACTAATTAACTATCAGGAATTTGCCGCCCCTGGCAAAGTGCTGCCCGTGGCATTTGCCCCCCCCTTGCCCCCCCCCCCTTCGCTACGCCACTGATTTGGAGCCAATGATTATTGACATAAGTAGCACGCTAAATAACACGATTATTATATATGACAAATTTCCATTCAGAAACCTTCAAATAACCTGACCTTCTTAATAGCTATTAAACCAATAGCTAAAGATTGTGCGCTGTCGATTCGACACAAAATTTACACCCACCACTACCACACAGTGTCTTGAGTCTAGATACATGTAGTTCAGCTGCCTTTTTTTCTCCACTAATGTCCTATGTCGGAAGCCAATTCATTTAAGGGGGGATCAGAAGTAGGTGGGAAAGAGCTATATTGATAGCGGACCATTTTGCTGCAGGCTCATTTTAATGGGGCCGAAATGTAACGGACCGATTAGATGTGACACCACAAAATATAATTGCTATTTTAATGTTTGTTCGTTTAAAAAATCATCTTAGGGGCAACGTTTCCTCTAAGGTTCATTGTGTTTGAGTATAAAGTATAAAAACTCGTGTGAAATTTTGCAGAGCATCAATTGGTTTGTGGAATATTTTAAATTGCAGCGCAGTAATTCTAACCTGCTGCGCGGCGTTAGTCAGACATCTGCACGGTCGCCACGCACATTAAAAGAAAAATTTCTTAGAGGGCCGTCCATAAATGAGGTGACGCAGTTTTGACCGATTTTCACCCCCTCCGCCCCTCGAAAAACACGTCGTCACAAAAAGTTAGATCCCCCCTCCAATATGACATCGCATAGCTTTGCCCCTCCCCATCCCCACTCATAAAAAGGCCTTATTTTCTATTTCAAATGAGCCTGATTCAAATCAATTTTTTTTCCAATAAAGTATGTATTTAGTATAAAGCTGCAACGTAACCCGCGTGAAGCCATGTACAATGTCATTAAATAAATTGTATACGTTTATTTAACGTTCATTTAAAGTTGCGCGTTTTGATGTGACGCCACAGTTCTTAAACACCCCCTCCCCCTTGTCACACATCGTTACAAATATGTGAACCCATCCACCAAAGGCGCGTGACATCATTTATCGACGGCCTCTTAGCTTTTCTTGTGTGTTACTAACATGGCAGAAAATTATTGCGTCCTACGCTTATTAATGATTTGTGTCTAGTCTAGTCTTGCATTATTATTAGTTTTGAACAGTGCTCCCCCAACCCCCGCCCCTAAAAAAAGTACCGGAACCCATATTGAACATAACCAGAAAAAAAGCAGTAAAACCAAACACTCCAAGCAGTAGTGTACAATCTAAAAAAGTCTCTGGAAAAAAGGTGTCAACACGCCGTCCCGTTGCGTTCTGCTAGAAAATAGCACTGGTTTTCAATGTTGTTAGTATGTTGGTTTTCCATGTGCCTTGTTTGTTCAGCCAACCCATTCCATGCCCAGACGGGAAGAAGAAGGATTTGTATTCATTTGTTCTCGCGCAGGAGTCAAGGAACGCGTTTTTATCCCACTTAAGCTATCCTACATGTGGAAGAAAGTCAGCAGTCCCTAGCCTGCGCTCTTCATGGGGCTTCCCGGAAAACCCCTTCAGCTCTCTGGCCCCTAAGGGACGTAAAAGCTGAGAAGCCCCCCCCCCGGAGCGGTCGCTTCTAGAAGCTGTCCTCCCTTATATTGTATTAGATTGTTGTAATGTATTTACAAACCAGAAGTTAATGCCGATGGTCGAGTTGCATGCGCGCTCGGATACCAACAGACCGACATGGTCTGTCGACGCAACAATCTCCTGTATAGAAGGAGTGGCTGCATATATATAAGACAATACCTCTTTATGCTTCTTTTCAGATGTTTCGGGTATTGTGGTTTTAGATAATTTCAAATATTTGAAATACCGTTTGTAAAAAAGATGTCCTCATATTTTTTTTTCAGGAAAGTTATGAAGTAAAACTGAAAGTTTTCCAATATGGTTAACGAACATTTTACTGGATTAGAAGAAGTAATCAAATGTGTAGTTGTTGGAGATTCTGGAGTTGGAAAAACGTATCTGACATGTGCATATGCCTGTAATGCCCAATACAACTTAGAGAAACTTGTTAAGACTCACCAAGCAACTGTGTGGGCTATTGATCACTACCAGCTTGATAAAGAGGTTTGTTGTGCTAGTCTAAGTCAATGTTTAAAAAAATATTTCTTAACTTCCTTTATATGTGCTATAACAAAATTGTATGAACATTATGTTAAAAGGTATAATCAAAGAAGACACTGAAATATGTATTTTAATGGAATGTCTCTATTTAAAAAATCACTTGAAAATGTGAGACCCTTAATGATTTCTGAAAAGTTGAATCAAACATAGATTCTGACAAATGTGACCAAATAACAACTTTGACCAGTGAGACCTGTCCTACAATGAGAGAATTCGTTTAACACCTTGTGTATTGATAGTTAAATAGGAAACCTTGTTTGAAAATTATTGTACGCATATTGATATTAGTTTGTATCACTGGCTTTACCCATATTGGGAAATGGTATTTGAGCTTACATTTATGAGTCTGATAAGTCTGTCCTTTTTTATATAAAGCTTTGTCTCTGCTCCCATAGATTTTGGAGCGTTCATTGTGTGATGTTGATGGCTGTCAAGTTTCCATGCGACTCTGGGACACATTTGGTTACCATGACAAGGATCGTGGTTTTGCATATAGGGAGTAAGTGAATGTGTTAAAAATTATTGAAGCTTAATTTACTAATTAACAAAAAGTCAATGGAAAACATATAAAAAGGGTATGAGTAATCCTTACAGGACGTAACAAAATAGTGAATGTCCTATCAGGTTAACTCAAACCCTGTTTACCGTATTTTCATGCATATTCCCCATATCTGCGGATAACCCGCCTACACATATATTCCGCAGAATTTTTAGATCCTGTAAAAAAATTGTAGTATAACCCACCATCGGCTTATACCCCTCATTATCCCACCACATATAAGAAGTCATATAACGCTGAACCACTCCAGTTGAATGAACTATATATGTATATATCGCTCGCCACGCTATAAAATCAGTTACGTAATACCAAATGATTATAAGTAGATTGTGAACAAACTTAGCAGAAGTTAAACAGAATCTAATTTTATATTCGTTTTTTGCAAGTAATAGGGCCATTTATGCATTATTCAGTAAAAAAAATTTCAGATACTTTGCCCACAGAGATATCCTGCGGGGGGTGGGGGGTTGCGGGGTTTGTAAAATCTAGTATAACCCGTGGGGAATATGCGTCGTACATTTTCCATTTACTTATTTAAAAGCCTGATTGCAGTCTTCTGTCACTCAAGGATAGGACTGCACAACCACTCGAGAAATTGCAACCCAACCTAACGGGTGATGCATCATTGTCTCGCGAGACGGAAGGATGCCGAAGATTGCAGTCTCACCCCCATTAAATTCACTACATAATTTACAAATAGCATGACAGGGCACATGATATAAATAAGTTTGAAATTCATTCATGTTGGAACAAACTGATCTTCATTGGGTGGATTGTTGTAATCTTAGACATGCAAGAGATACATTATGATTTTTCATATAACTATGTTCTCAGAGCTGATGTCATTGTCCTGTGCTTTAGTGTACTGCAGCCCAATTCTCTACGGAACATTCAGCGTATTTGGTACCCAGAGATTAAGCGACACAGCCCCAACACTCCACTGGTTTTGTGTGGGACACAGGCAGATCTAAGATACTTGTGTTTTGATGCTCATCATATTAATATGGAAAAGGGATTACTATTCAGGTTTAGAAACATTTATTTTCAATAAATGCTGGCTTCTTTATTTTACTACAGAAGTCTTTATTTTTTGTAACATAATACACAACATTTTGAATGTATGACATAGAGAAAGATAAATGTTATAAACTGTAATGAAGATTGAGTAATTGTGTCTGAAAAACTAAGTACTAGACTTAATTACACATTACACTTTTAATACTTAAATATACTTTACTATGATTCTTTAAAAACAAATTTAATACATTTTTTTTCCTTAGAACTGTATCTCCAAATGATATCATCGTACCAAGCCTTGCAAGGGAAGTAGCCAAGGTCATTGGAGCTCCTTATTATGAAACAAGTGTTCTTACTCATCATGGTGTTTCTGATGTGTTCATCAATGCAGCACGAGCAGCTCTTATTGAGCGACGCAAAACAAAGTTCTGGAACACTCATTTGAAGCGTGTTCAGAGACCACTTGTTCAAGCACCTATGCAAATGCCAGTACCATCATTTGGAGAAATTAAAATATGTAAAGCCTTCATTGAATCAGATATATCCTCACTGTTGAACAATAAAGCTGAGTGTGATGTGATCTTTCATGTACAAGGCAAACAGATTAAAGCTCATCGTATTTGTTTGACACTCAATTCTGAATTCTTTAATAAGCTTTTTTCTCAGGAAAACAATGTGAGATGTAATTTTACTAAAGACTTAAAAGGACACACCCATAACAATGCAAAATACACTCTTTTTCTCAAAGATACTGAAGTCTCAAACAGAGAAGTAGATGATATAATGGAACTGAATTCTGATCAAGCAGTAACTCTAAATACAAATGTGTTGTCTCTTTGCGTACCAAGTGACCAAAAAGCTGTTAGAGCTGTTGAAATTCACACTGAAGTAGTGCAGTCTCACCATCCCCACAACATATTGCAAACTCATGTTTTTATGAGTGATGAGATCTGTGAAGCATCATTCTCAGCAGTAATGGAATACTTGTATACAGGATTGTTGCAGTCTCATGAAGTGGGGTTTCAAGAAGTTAAGAGAACAGCTGAATTACTTGAGGCTAGTAAAAATAATTTTTATTAATATTTTTTATCCCTGCTAAACATTCATCTATTCAGTTAGTAAAAGACTAGGGTCGATTAAGGGTTAATCTTTCTCATTAATTCACTATTTAATGGAAATGTTTCTGGTTTTTATAATTTTTTTATCTTATTTTAATAAAAAATTAATTGCTTTGATCATCACTATTTTATTGATATTAATAAAAATCAAATATTTGTTTATCCTATTTTCAAATATTATATCCCACCTAAGATAAAATTATAAAATGTTATGTAATTCCATACAATGTATGATTTTTTTTTTAGTTGACAGATCTAATGACTGTTATTGATAATATCTTAAAAGAGCAAAGTTTCCTAAATATAGAACTAAGCAAATTGTTTCATGAAAAGAGGAGAAGGAAGTTGCGAGAGGTTGCTCTTCAAAAAGGCTTCCTTGAAGGTATGATTTTTGAAGGGTTTTTTTAGTGTTAAAATGTAATATTTTATTGTTGTTTTTTAATATCTCTGTTTTCCTTCTAATATAAAAGTAAAGCCATTACTCTTTGAAAATAATGTGATACATTTAATTTAAAATTTATTCAGCACTTTATTGGTTATAATTCAGTAGAAATCCAGCATCCTTGTAAGTGCCCTGTTGGTTAGTGAAACTCAATGTTAAACAAGTTCTTGTAAATCAAAATTGTTTTGACTCTATTATTTTAAATGGTAAATCCCTCAGTTTTTCCTTTTTACATTCTGTAAATACTAAGTGATTCGGTCTAGATTTCTGGATATTATGGTAAAAACATAGAATCCTGTCATGACTTTTAAAATTAGCCCCAATAAATGAAATATGGGACATTGTCCAAAAAAGCTTCAACTGACATAAATGTTCCCTGCTGTATCACCACAGTTGGTGAACAACTCATCTTATTTAAAAAAAAGGTCTCTTTCATACAGAGGCATCACTAGCATTGGTGTCACCCCATCACGATTTAACCCATAGAATTCCTCCGAGTTTTCCAGTGCCAAATAACGGGAATATATAGAGTTTTACAGTCTGGTGTCACCCCCTGATGTTGTCACCCAGGGCGGCCCGAGCCCTCCGCACCCCCTAGTGACGCCACTGCTTTCATACAAAGCAATGCATCAAGATTGTTGGGACAATAAAAAATATATTAAAAAACTTCTACCTTCACATTTGTTAGCCTTAAAGCAAACTCTAAAAGATTCCATTTTTTTTGTGAGCTTTTTTCAGCAGAAGTCACTATTTTATTTTTTAGTCATTAAGTATTTTTTTGTTTTACATTTTTAGGCACTGTGCATGGTGAAAATGTTTTGGCTTAACATGCAGACAATGTAATTGAATAATAATAATTTTGCATAGATAAAATGGTACATGTCCTTACAAGCAAGTGCAAAGTGAAGTGGTTGTCAATGTTTTACAATATTTAAATTTATGTGATTTGCCACCAGGATTTTATGATTTAAAAAAATAATTAAAGGCGCAATTGTAAAGCTTATGCTAGTAACAGGCAGTTTTATCAGGGAGATAGCAATACAGCTGATTACAGCAAACATCAAGGAGCTAATGCAGCTGTTAAATATCTGCCTTGTGATATGTTATAGAAGCATTAATAAAGTAAGTTCTCCCATCATTGCAAAAAACCATGTATAAATAAAATAACCACCAGAATGTGGTGGTCGAGTGGCAAGCGCGCTCAACTGGTGTACAGGTGGTCACGAGTTCGAATCCGTGCAAAGGCAAGGATTTGTTCCTGTGGCCTAAGGAGTCCCTGAGTCACCAAGCTCCGAATGGGTACCTAAGAATAGTTAGGCGGCTGGGTAATGCGTGGAACCCTCAAAGCCGTGGCCTGTGACTGCCGCATCACTTGCAAACAGATCATCTGTCATGGTCTGTAGGCACAATTATCTTTTGCCTAGAGGGAGCGTCTGTATATCTAAGATAAGATAAAATATAGTGATGCTGGCCAGCAAAGAATAATAGAAAAGCAAAAACTGTGAGCAAACTTAGAAATGTTTATTTTATAAGAGTCTGGTGCCACCTTTTCTGAAAAATAAATAATTGGGCCTTTTAATTAAGGCATGGTGGTCACTTGCCAACAGGCCGCATGGTCGTTGCGTTCTTATCAGAGCCTAGGACGCAATAATCTTTTGTATAGAAGGAGCTTCTGTAATATAGAAAAAAAAGATAAATATTGTTACACCAACATGCACACCACAGTGCTCTTAGATGGTGCCACCTCAGAACCCTTCCCAGTTTGTAGCAGAGGCAAACGGATGCCTATTGGCACCATTACTCTTTGGTATCCTCTGGGTGCTGCTCTGTAAGAAAGACATGCTACTGGTGTGCATCAACTATAAAACGTGGGAGGCCATTGGTGAGGAGTGCACCCCCTGACAGTCCAAGGTGGGTGAGGGCACTCAAGCTACGGAAGCCGCCCTCACAGTTTGGAGTGAAGACAGAAGAGCCAGGAGATAGGTGGGGGGAAGAGAAGCAGCAGTCAATGCCATCATCCCTTGAGGACGTACGAATGTCATACCATTACATAAAATCATAATATTCTTATGCATTCTAGTTATATGTATTTTATGCAGTAGTGCTCTTTTGATTCAAATATTTAAACTTTCTAATGGAATAAGGCATAAAATCATCATTTTGCACTCTCACTATGATATAATTATTATCTGAATTGGGGAATCATGGGGTAGGAGGAAATTCGTAAATGAAAAAAAAATTGTGAATTTTTCTTTAGTAAAGATTTTAAAAACTATACTTATGTTCATGTTTATCAACAGATATATCATTTAAAGTAGATAATGGTGTAGTATCAGCCCACAAGGCCCTTCTGATGGCAAGATGTGAAATGATGTATGCAATGTTTAGTAGTGACTTTATAGAATCTGCTTCTGATTTGGTAAGTTCTGATACATAAAACTTAAAGCAATTAGAAATGAAAAAGTTGCAATACTTAATGCAAAAAAAATATATATATATATTGAATAAAAAGAGTGTATGGATGAATTTTCAAGATGTGATCACAGATACCTTAAACTAAATAAAGATAAAACAATCAATTCTAATGATATTATATTCTGTGTAATAGTTCTGCAATTATTAATGGAAATGGAAAAAAGAAATTCCTTATAGATTTAAGTTAAGACTAACACCATTAGTTAAATCATTAAACCTTGAAACACTAGAGGAAAGAAGAACCAAGAGTAAATTAGTAATTATATATAAAGCAATTAACTCCAATTTAGAAATACAACACAGAGATAACTTAATACAACCCTCAGATAGACATAAGGATACAAACACCTTTCTTATCCTGTATGCAAGAACAAACACATACAAGTTTTCTTTCTCCCAGTCCTGTATTCGGGTGTGGAATGGGTTGCATAAAGAAACAAGGAAAGCCAACACTTTATCATCATTTAAAACTCTAATAAGAATACAGGACTAAACAAAAACCATAGATATACGTAGGACGCAATAATCTTCTGTACAGAAGGAACATCTGTAATATATAAGATAAGATAAGATAATGTTAAGCTGAGGCAAGTAATTAAGATCATTGAACGTTTTAATGCAAGCTTTGTATTTATTTGTAAAACCATTTTGTTATTCTACTGTTGTAATGAAAATATTTTATGTCATCTTGGTAACTGAAATTTTACCATTGCTTTTAGATACCTTTTCCTGGCATAACAGTGCGAACTTTTAAAGCTCTACAAGAGTACCTGTACACTGGAGAGTCACCTTGTATGGATAAGATAGACTGCACCATGCTAATTGAAGTCGCGAATCGACTTTGTTTACCTCAACTTGTCAATATGGTGGAAGCTTCAGTTGTTAGTGAGTTACTAACTTATGATAAAGATGAGATGCTTCAAGATGCAATCATGCTTATTGAGCCATCAGAGGTAACTATTCAAATATTAATTTCTTTCAAATTGTCTAACAGTAGCCTTTGTAATACTAATGGGATGCATTAATTTTATCATCTTGTTATGAATCTTTTTTTCCACCTTTTCCTCTGCATGGAGCAGCAGCTAATCATCAGTGAATTTGTTCCTAGGACATAGGGTGTCTACTAGGGTCAACCTGGCATTACTATCCCGGGCCAGTCTCTACAGCATCCTCCAGATATGTCCAAGTTTCTAGATGTCTGCTTCAACAAGTTGGTTTCTTGTTTGGCCTCTTCATTGATTTCCTTGATGGTTCCAGTTCAGAGCTTGTTTTGTGCTGGGAGTTGTCAATCTTTGACCATCATCTCTGGAGGTTCTCTTGTTCTACATTGCCTGCAGTGAAAATTCAAAGTTGTGATTCTGTAAGGCTAAATCCTGGGAATCATTCATATGCAATTATTGACAACGGACTGGATTCTCTTTATTTTGACAGCTGTAGTTATCCATGTATCAGCTCCATAAAACAGGAAAGGCGTCACTATGACTTTGAAGGTCCTTTTCTTTATAATGCTGCTCTGGTTTCTGGAGACCAAGATATTCTTGAGTTGTTGGATGGCTGCCTGTGACTTTCCAAATCTAACTAACAGCAACATATGTCCCACCTTGCTTGTCTGTAATGCTGCCAATGTAGATAAAAATCTCCACATCCTTGATTGTTTTTTCTTCCTGCATGATGGATGCTGTAGAGGTAGGATTGACCTTGAGGACTTTGCTTTTCTCTTTGTCTATGTTCTTGTTATGAATACTTAATACCAACCAAGTATTTGCTTTTTATATAAGCCAAAAGGAAGAATTTTGTTCGCTATTCTTAAGTAGTTATTGTCAATAGAGAAGCTGAATTGTTGAAATTGCAGAAAAAATTTCATGGGAAAATAGTATAAAACTTAGCTGGGATTAATTTGCTTTTGCCTGAAAAATGGCTTATTTAAATTTTAAAAACTCTTTAATAACCTCAACCAACCGATGGAGATCTTATAAAACAAAAGAAATCTCATTTTTAATTTACATAACATTTCATTTTTCATGTTGGCATCATTTAGATTGTACATAGTATAAGTTTAACATTCATTTAAAATAATTTTGTATATTTGTTCAAATGAGTTGTGTAATGCTGAACAACTCTCCAAGTTTTGCCAATACACCCTGAGTGTCAACTTTAATGATGTCATATCAAAGCATCATAAATTATTTAGTCAACTGCCTTTGAAAAAGCAAGAGCAGATTGAAAAAATGCAATGGCCACCCTTATGGTAAGAAATTCCTAATGAAAAACCCTTATAATATTTTAAAAATTAACATGGTAACACAAAGATAATTTTATTAAATTGTTTGCAGTAATTTTAATTTACATATTAATACTTATCCATCTTTAACTTAAATTAACTTTATACCTTCAAGTTTAGAAATATTAATTTTTTTTTCAAGAAATATGATAAAAGTATTTTTTTTTTGGCTTTTTAAATGCTCCCAGGTATCTTGAAGAAGTAGAAAAGTTCAGCAGCAGGAGCCATCCACCTCCAATATATCAACAAATAATTACCAGGGATTGCAATAAAAAGCTAGGATGCCTCTCTTTTATTGGATGGTCAAAACATTAGTGAATTACTTACATCCTTAAACTAAGACATTTACAAAAATATGCCAAATTTTAACTTATATTTAAGTCATGCTTGCCTGAAATCAATCCGTAATGTAGATAAAATATTATGGTAAAGAAGTCATAGCAAACGAATTAGATATAGTTATATTTTGATTCTGTATAATTCTTTTAACTTATTTTATATCAATAACTGTCTGATCCCTAAATTGTATTTAATATTTTCTGTGATGTTATGTGATTTGCAACACCAACAACAAAAAAAAGCTTATTTCTTTTCAACCTTTGTTTCTTACAGTCTGTAGATATTTATTAATTTTTATTAAGTCCCTAATTAAGTAATTCCTTAAATATTAAATACATTATTTATAAATAGCAAATATGTTTGGAAATATTAATCATGCATAAGTGACATTTAAACAAATATTTTTTTCATTATTCACTTGTTTTATACTGAGTATGGATTATTACTAATACAAATGGTTATGGTGATCAAATTTTACAATAAAAATATGGGCTTTCTTTTTAAGCTGATGATTATAGTCTTAGAATACATAACTGCACTTTCTCTCACACACACACACAAACATATATATATCTATATCTATCTATCTATCTATCTATATACATCGTATATATATATATATACGATGTATATA
>MUZC01000077.1:292113-358261 GCA_002072015.1 Radix auricularia | reverse complement strand
ATAAAGATATATAGATATAGATAAAGATATAGATATATATATACACCCATTCTTTATTTTGTAAAATTTGCCTTATTGGTAAGAATAGATTATAAGAATGTGAATAAAAAGACAATTATGATTAAAATTTGCATGGTTTTCTGTACTCAAACATTTAAAATATATTATATCACTAATCTTTAAAAGTGTCGCAGTCCAATACATTTGTTTTATTTCTCCATTTCTATAATTGCCTCATTTAAATCTTTAGCGCCAATCAAGGCAGTTTTAAATATTAACAGGATCTAACATTTACATGAATACCTCATGAGATTTAATTTGCTTTAATTAAAAGAGTATGCACTAGATAAGACATAATAGATATACATAGCAATTAAGCCAATATTTGCAATCAAGAATTCAACATCAGTGTAAATGTTATTTAAAATTTTTTTTTTATATTTCACATATAGCACTTGCAGTTACAAAATAAACAATTTGTGTTGCTGTCTTCTTTATAACAACAACAAAAAAGTTTCATTAGTGATGAAAATGTATTTCTTATTGTTAGAAACTTTTGTTTAAAAAAAAATATTTGTGGTTTAAAGTAGCTTGAGATGGCAATGACGCAGTGTTCATTAACTCAAAATATATGTCTGCTCTAATTAACTATTAGCTCAATCTATGAATTTCAGTCATAATATAGGATCTTCTCTACTCTGCCTCTCCTCAATAAAAATTAACAAAATAAAATAACAACAAAGCAACTCAAAATGTCACAACACAAAGTCTTACCAAAAATATATTGATATGTTACATGTTTTATATTAAGCAGTAAGTACACACTTTTAAGATTCAAAAAAGAGGAAATTATCAACAATTTTTCAAAGGTTCCTTGTGTTAATTTTTCATAGATGATTGAATTTGTCAGACGTCTTTTTGTTAATAAAAGAAATATCCTCAACAGTAGTTAACATTGAATTTTTTTTTTTCAAAAATCTCTTGTATCAAATAATGGAAATTGCTGGTAGTCCCAAATGTCAAAATATCTAATCTCTGCCTATCTGTGTTAAATGCAATATCAGTTTGCCCTGTTAATTTCTCTTTTTCTGTAAAAGTCTAAATTTTTAGCAACTTTCCATGTCATTAAAACATATTTATCATTGTAAAATGAATTACTTGCTCCCTTTATTTGTAATTCTTCTTCTCAATGTTTTTCCTCCTTTAAAAATGTCATTAGTTATGATGAGACTGTGGTATGTTACCCTTAAAGTAACATTTTGTCAGATGATTGTTTTATAAATTTTATTTTTGGATTTCTGTTTTTGTACATTTTGTGAGTAGAATATTGTATGATTTTGATCCATTTTTAGTGTGTAACCTTTTGTACAGGATAACAGGATTTCTTTTTACCTCTCAAATAAGGTCATCAGTATGTCATAATTATTATTTACCATCTTTCTTCTCATAACATGTGAATGTGAAATTTAAAATTCAAATAACCCACTAGTACTTAAATTATGCTATGGAATATTTTTTTTTTAATTTGGCCATATTTTAGCTAGGTTAAAAGTAATTTTTATAAGAAAGATGAAAACTTCTTACACAGCAACTATAATAATAATATGTGTTTTAGAAAATTAATTTATTTTATCTCAAATTTAACTTTATTAATATTAAATTCTGAACCTGTAAAGTGTAAGATAATATACAAAATCAATGCTTTGAACATAAAATTTTTAACTGTAGTAAAATGCATTTGATAACAGGTTTTCAATATTCACCAATTATTAATTCTGATGCAATTGCTAAAAATGATTCTAAAAGTTTGACAATCCCATACCACAAAGAACAGCTTTTAAAGAAATTCATATAATTATTTGTCAGCCATTTCACTCCACTTCCAATTCTAATGTCTGAAAGCAACTGTGATATATAAGGAATCCATCATACTTTAAAATATTTCTATACATTATTTTATTATTATTTTTGTTTGCATGTTCATAATATTTTAATGAATTAAAATAAAATTACATGTTTTAAATAAGCTTAATTATTAATTCAAGTATTTGAATCTTAAAATAAAAACAAAAGCAGGGGTCATTGCAAATATTCTTTAATTAAAAGAGGATAACATGGAAAAAAAATCCCAAAACTAATTTTTATGAACCTGGAAATGATGACTTTAAATCTACCAAAAGACAAATTAAATGAAAACATCAGTTATCTACATAACTCCTAAAAATAAATTAATTGAAAAGGCTGATTAGAGTTAAAAGTAGTTAAATGTTGAGAATTTAACAAAAGTTATATAAGACTTTTAATAACTTAAGTAGTCTATCTGTACATTTTCTTATAATGATTGTCAAAATGTTAAAATGAAATTTATTAAGTAATAATACTTTTATACAGAAAAGACGTTGAATAATATAAAGTTGGACGGAATGTACATGGAACAAGCATATTTACAACTGGGTCAAAATTTTGGTTCCGTGAGAAAAATGTCTATTCAAAATTAAATAACTGTTCTTAGTTAGTTTTTAAGAGTTTACCTTTATAATTGTACTTAATTTTTAAGAGATTTACAAAATTAAGTTATTGAATTACACTGCAGATGGACATATTATGGAATTAGACATTAGATACTCTATAAAAATTACATTTAATGACTTGTCTTGATGAATCCATGTGTAGGCTTAAATGATACCCTTATCTTAATTACAAACTCTGGATAGTGCTGACTTCAAACTTTCAGTAAAATGTTATTGATTTTCAGATAACATATTTTAGAAAATAAGTGTCAGCTGTGACCTTGAATAATGAGTGTATTATTTGTTATGTAAAAGAAGGGCATATAAATACTTTGTTATTTTGCAAGGTCTACAGGAGCCTATTTACCAATTTGCTTCTGTATTTCATAATTAGAGGTTATTCTGATATGTTAATTAGTTTACAAGTTCAAGAATAAGCAAATTTATCAAATTATTTTTAGGATACACATGGCTATAGAAACTTCTTTTTGGACTTGTTAAACTATTAAATAAAAAACAAAGCAGATACAAACCATTGTGATCCCAAATGTGGAATGTATTGAAGAAGTTGGTTCATCATAGTGCTTAATTTTAGTTAAATAATACTTAAAAAGTTTGTCAATTACATGAAAAATTTTATATTTATTTCCCAAAGCCTGAATCTTAAATATGTATAATTTACATGTAGCCAAGTGGTGGAAATAAAGCATAAAATGATTATTTTATTTAAAATTAATTAAACACAGGTAGTGAGGACTTTTTTTGTAGAGTTTATTTTGTAGACTAATTTCAATGCGAATCGAGACTCATTTCTAAACATTTAACTATAATCAAACTATATAATAGGGAAAAACAGTGAACATTCTTTAAGTACATCACCCTGTGCAACACAAGCTCACACTACTGTGCTGGACTGTCTTTTTTTTTTATCTTTCCTCTGTCCTGTAAATTTCTCCCCTTATATGTAAATCTCCTCCACATGTTTTTGATTAACTATTGTTCCTAATTTCCTTTTATTCTTTTTTCCTTGGGTTTTACATTGATCGGCTTACAACCAAGGCAGATAAATAACTCTCCCCATGTATCAAGCACAGTCTCTCATTATCTCCTAACCATTCTCTTCCTTGGGTGGATCCATCAGGTGGATCCCTGACATCACTAATATATATCTCACTCACGAGATGCCAACTCCTAACCATGACTGGCAATTCACCTACCTTGATACTTAATATGTTTAGGTTTCTCCACAGGGATTTCACCTGACCGTCAAGTTAAATAGTGGATTCAGAATTCCTTAAGTAACTTTATGCTAAACAGGGTCATGAACCAACAATGGTGTGAGAGAGGGAATCTAAGCTAGTATCTAAGTCCTACAGGGCTTGTGATAATGTAACTACCTCAAGTTCTTGGGCACCTTGTATACTGTAACTAACCTATGTTCTAAGCCACACTGCCACATTTATTTACATTTACATATTTTCAAATCAAATGTGTATTAAAATTTAATCTGCCCTGAATAGTGTTCAACAGATAAAATATGATCTAGATGGGACTTGTATAAAGCAACCAAACTAAAAATAAAATTCTTATCTCTTAAATTTTTGTTATTAATTTCAAAAATAGATTTAAAAAAAAAAATATATTTTAAGGATTGACCAATATAAAAAAATGTGTTATCAGGTTAACTAACAGAACAAAGGATTAAACTATCTAGAAAATTTTCACTATATATTGTTATTGATAACCCATCTATTCTAAATCTAATCTAAGAGGCAGCAATATTTAATTCATATTACATGTACATAGTTACATATGTATGAGAAAAACATTCATAATGAATGTACTTGTACCATTCATGAAAAATATATTTGTGTATCTCAAGAAAAGATTTTATAGCTGGATTGAAGTTTTCTTTGAAAAGAACATGACAGCAGTATATCCACTATAACCCTTTATAAATCAGCAAAAAAAAATTTGAACTTCAAAAAATTTAAATAAACATTTGAAGTATCCGAACATGAGAAAAATGTACAGGAAAAACAGCACAAACTCATGAAGATCAAAATGCAAAATAAAATAATGAATATATAATTTAACATGAATGAAAATATATTACTAAAAATTATTCTGGCAATAAAAAATGTTAAAGAATAATGCATAATTATATTAACTAAGGAAATGTGAAACGAATTTTATTATCTCTTTTTTTTATATAGATTTAGTGCTTTAAGTTTAAGAACTCAAAAAATAAAATTATGGTTCATATACGGTGTGTAGTTATATTAGTTTTACACTTCTTTAACTTCATGAGATAATCAAATCACAGTTGAGTAAAAGTACTAGTTTGTCGACAACAAGGATTAAAGTTGTAGATAAGATTACCATTTGTCTCCTTCAGGGTCATCAGCATGGAAAACCTTATTGCTGTGTAATGATGAAAAAAATTAATTACTTCATTTAATTTTTTTAATTCAATAATTGGTTAATAATTAAATTTGTCCTTTGTTGCACATATAATTTTAATGTATTTTAAGTAAAGGCATTTTTAATTTTAAAAAACAGGTATAATTCATTTTCTATGAAATGAAATATTTAAAATAAACTCACTTACTTGAAGTGATGAGTTTTGCTATCATCAGAAGTGCTGTTGATAAAAAAATTATTTTTTCATTAAGGAAATAGCACTTTGATAAGCTTAATTGCAAATGCTGGAGCGAAAAGTAAACACTGTCAGATTTTGGAAAGCTAAATAAAAAAAAATATTTTTTCATGTCATTTCATTTCTAGGATGAATCTATTTACTTAATATGTTTCAAATTCTATTAGTTTACTTTTAAATATAAGTTTGACATTTAAGCTTCATGTTACAATTAAACAGAATTTATGAATCCAGTCATACTTAGAATTAATAACTAAGATAAAACATTAATATTTTTAAGGACAATGTAAATGGCTCTTTTTATTTATTTAACAATTTTGAGTTTGTATTGAGAAATTGATTTTTAAGGATCATGCAGTAAATAGTTAATTAAAGCTGAAGGGTGAAAAATCTTTAAACAACAAATATTTCTGATTTTTCTGGAAATGTTATCAAAAGTTTGGAATAATGAAATTGGCAACTAAAATAGTACATATTCATATTGTAAATATAATTGTATATATTCATTCATACAATATTCTATTTGGGTTGTTGGTTTACTTTGTTGCTGGGTGATTAAGAAAAGCCTTCATGATATTTTTATTGTATTGAGCTGTCACGACACTGTGGTGATATATAATTTAATTCACTTATTATTATTAAAATTATTTCCAAAGCTATTCATTCTAAATGGGTTACAGGTCAATAAAATTTCCAATAATATGTCTTCAGTATTAAATAAAACCAATTTATATGACAGTTGTGATCAGCTATAAAAAAAAAAAGTGTACTAAAAAAATACAGAGTAATTTTATACTCACTCATAGGGAGGTCTGAGGAAAATAAATTAAATTGAATAAATGATATTTAAAGCTGTCTTAAAACTATTATTAAAATATTAAATAACTCAAGAAATATCTTCATATTTATTAATGTAGTGGTGAATGGTGAATTTATTTACAAAAAATGTATGAGATTAACTGAATATTAACAA
Source organism: Radix auricularia (assembly GCA_002072015.1). Taxonomy (NCBI): domain Eukaryota; kingdom Metazoa; phylum Mollusca; class Gastropoda; family Lymnaeidae; genus Radix; species Radix auricularia. Next base: position 352,119 of record MUZC01000077.1, on the reverse strand, counting down.
ATGGTTAAACAAGCAACAAGTATGATTAAAGGTTTTAAGATCATTTTAAAGGTGTTTTAAAATTAAAAATTAAGGGGCATTTTAAGTCTTCTGCTTTAAAGGATTAGGTTCATGCTTTTAAATGTATTTTTACTAACAAAGTAGTTAAAAACACTTACAAATTTTATCTTAATATTCACCCTTCTCAATACATAAATCGTAACTTTCATCTAAATTTTAAAGAATAAATCAGCATATCCAGATTTGCAACATAATTATGAATAATAATAATAATAATAATTTGGTAAAAAATTTTGTTCTGCTTTTTCCCTACTTTTCAAAAATGTTCACATTAATACTCACTCTGAAGGCTTTTCTTCATGATACCTCATTTTGAAAAAGTGTTTTGATAGACTCACAGACGAACAGATTGACAGTAGAAGGAAAAATATTGTCCAGCCTAAGGCACACCACCAAACATTCTGAGAAATAGTATTATTAAAATAAAAGGCTGTATGTACATACATAAATGAGTGTTGCACTGGTAATATAATTGAAAAAAGGTAGTTTGTACCTTTTTTGCAATTTTAAGTGCTGTATTTGTTATTTTATTACATACCTTGAATATATTTAATGTAAAATAAAGTATAAAAAATTATATTCTAGACATGTACTTTCAATTCATTATTACCAAGGCTCCAATGGCAGAGTCACAAACTCCATTTATAAAAAGATCATCAAATAAATTCCAGAGAGGTTTACAAATGCCTATTTCCTTTTCAACCTGCAGGAAAGAAAACATAGCCATATAATATCACTATACCAACTATATCAATTATCATTCAATTCTTTTTTTTAAAATGTTTTTAAAGATAATATATATTATTAATTTAATGTTGAAACATTTTATAACAATGATATAAAAATGATACACAGAAACAAGATGTTAATATTCAGCTAATGAAGAATTGATGCTTAGAATTTCCTCAAGATAAGTTTAATGTATTTTGGATTAATCATCACCATTCATTTCTTTACTGATGCTCATTTTTTCCATAGTAATTATTGCACTGACTTAAACACAATTAAGAAATGCTTTTTAAGTGCATTTGATAACAGAACAGTGGTTCATGAGCATTTCTGTCATTTGTCTCCAAATTATTAAATACTTTTAATGTAATAATGGGAATAATGAGTACCATCTTAGTCATTGGAAACATTTTCCAGAAAACCCTTGTGCTCAGAGGTATTCCAACAATACAAAGCAGGTCATGGTAAAATTGCATTATTCTTTTTTAAATCAGTGACTCATGCGCTATGTAGTGATAACTATATTATTATGTTAAGCCTAATATTTGAATATTATTAAATGGTATGGGGGTTGTGCTAAAGTTATATTTTTACAAATTTACTTACAGCAAATTTTACATCAGCAGTGAAAGTGTCAAAGATTTTTTTTAAGCGTGCCTCAAATTCTTTAACTGCCTGTGGATAAAGGATTGTATCTTAATCTAGAATTAATTTTCCTACATGTATAAAATCAATGAAATCCAAAAAGTCTTTACAGAAAAATTAAAAAAAAAAAAAACAGCAATAATCCATTGAGAACCAAGTTAGTTTTTATTTAAAAGATATTCTAGGTGCTATATTAAGATTTCAAATAAGTCTGGAAGCATAATTTAGAGAAAATCATACTTCTCTAAATGAAGTGTTGGTTTCTGCTGCCAATTTCTTTTCAGTTTCAGTTAGATTTTGTTTAAGATTCTGAGATCTATTCGTCAACTGTAATTAAAATAAAAATTAAACAAAGGGTTACAGCTAATAACATTCACATGAAAATGATGTAAACAACAATTTGCTGGGCTGATACGCTCTATATACTATTACTGTACCAGTTGATAAGATGTATTGTCAGTTAAGGATTATTAAATATATTTTGTAGCTAACCAAAGATAGAATGCACTATCACTATAATCTCAAGCATTTTCTTGCTCCTGTCTCTAATATGTGGGATGTACTCTGCAGGACTTTCTTTAAATAAAATTAGACTGGGATTAAGCTTTCTTGTCATTACTAAATCTTTTCCTATCAAGAGTTAACAGTAGTATACTTGTTTCTCTTTTCAGCTATTCATGGGCTATGCCTTTTCACATATTATCATAGTAGGCATTGTAGAGAAAATATATGGATTTATCTAATGTGGTTTCAACATTGAGCATAATTCCCACCAAACGCTTCGATAATAGCAAAATATCCCAACTGACCTACCTTACAGGTCAAGTGGCTTAGATATGGCAATATTTTAACTCAAATTTGTTAAACTTCCAAATGAGAATAAGATTTTTTTGGATGAAAGAAATAACCCTCCACTGTCACAACAACAAAAAATTGTGATCAAATTTTATGGAAACAGATTTCTCATCAAGATAGAATCTGATTTTCCCAGGTTAAAAACGTGCTTTTTTAAATATCTTCTTCACTATAAAGGGATTATAGAAAAAAAAAAAGGAACATTTAGTTTTATATTTTTAGGCAATGTTATACTCAAAGTTCTTGCTGTGAAATAAAGAGTTGTTCCCAAGGATGTTTAAGCTTTGGAGATCTTTTGACTTGATGCATCTATTTTATGGTTTTATTGATCTGGTTTTAAGTTGTGAGTTCAACAAAATTTATACTCTTCTGAAACCAACTTGTTTTGTTGTTGACGAGCTGCCAGCTAAACTTCAAATGGAAATGATAGATTTGTAAGCCCAATTTTTTTTTTTTAAAGATTCCCTTAAAGAAGTGAAGCTGACACACTCCGCTTGACTCACAAGAGATTTAAATTTCATTGTAAATTCTTTTCAAGTCAAGTCATTTAAATATTTTATATGCAGAATCTGATTAATAAGAAATATTAGCTGTGCACTTTCAAGCAAAATTGTTATCAGGAGAAATGACTATAAAGGAGCTTTAATTTGATTATTTTTTTCAAAAGCTCAAGTATTATTCCATCTGTGCTATTTTCATATTTCCTATCATATATTTTATTTGGAATCAAATTCATGTAATCGTATTAAAAATCAGAAGTGGGACGTGGTGGTCGAGAGGTAGCGCTCTCGACTGTCATACCGATGGTCACGGGTTCGAATCCACACAAAGGTGAGGATTTGTTCTCGCGGCCTGAGGAGTCCCCGAGTCACCCAGCTCCGAATGGGTACCTAACTAGACAATAGTTAGGCGGCTGGGGTAATGCGTGGAACCCCTATAGCCGTGGCCTGTGACCGCTGCATCACTTGCCAACAGATCATCTCTCATGGTCTGTGGACGCAATTATCTTCTGCATAGAAGGAGCGTCTGTATATCTAAGATAAGATAGAAGTGACTGGCTTAAAATCATAATTTAACAAGTAGAACTTAAGTTAATCTTATATATATATGTTACGAAAAAAAAATTTAATCATGATATTTTAAACACTATTATAATAAATTTAGTAAGGCAGATGACACCTTAATTTAGCACAATCCACTAAGCATGTGATGCTGAAAAGTTCTTTTTACCAGGTCACTGCAAAACACTCGACTCTCTACATGACAATTATGTTAGATGAAATAAGAAAGTTTAAAATCAGATTTTGAAATAAAGACATTATATTAATATTCCTTTTATTTTCAATTTTTTGCCACTTTTAATTGCTTTATTACTTACTGTATTATCTACAGGTTCTGATGTTGTTTTGTTGATGTTAGATAAGGCATCATAAATCTTGCTCTATGATGAATAGGAAAACAATCAGACAAATTGTAACTAAAAATAGTAAGAGAATAATTGAACGATAGAATTTTTAAAATGAATATACCATGCAAGAGTATATTTGAATTTATTTTGACCTTGAACATCACAAAACATTATTTGCAGTCTAAAGCTTTGTCCTACATGCTTTGGTTATAAATAACATCTTGAAATTTTATTTCTCTTCTCTTATCTCATAAGACACAATAATCAATTTTCTTATCCTTATGGTCTCTATGTTTAAATTGATATATACATCCAAATTGTGAAAAGCTAGTTAGCATTTATTAAATGTATATAAATGTAAGGAAATAAGCGAGTAATAACTTCAGTTTATTTTAAGCCAAACTGCCCAAAGTATTGAGCTTAAAAATAAATCAACTTCATTTCTCTACATTGGGATTTTAAAATTATAAATTAGAGCATTTAACACAACTTGTCCATCTCATTTTTAGCCAGCAATGAGACCATAACAGGCAGGTCTGGGTAATAGCCGCAAGAACTCAGTAGACATATTGATAATCCCTTCCAAAATAATTAGAGGCTTTGAAAAGAAAGAACGAAGGGACAATACTTGATCCATTTGTGTCCATCGTCTTCCAACCTCCAGTTCCTGATACCATCAGTAAGGAGCTTTTTGCAATCAGTAAAAGATATAGAAGGAGAAGGAGGGGAGAAAGAGTGTGAAATATTATCAGAGCGAGTTGGAGAGATACTGGCATATAAACATGTGGAACACATTCTAGTCTGGGCTGTCATATTTAAAAAAATATACTTACTACAGATGTATTAATCATTGCCCCAGTGGATTCAAGAATACTCTCCATCATATTACGAAGGTTGTTCAATGTTCCCTAAACAAAATGTAGAAAAATTAAAATAACATTGAATTTTTTAAAGTTGAGGCAAAATATCTCTCATCACTATCTGCCATTAATCTAACTATTTAAAGAAGGAATACTTTTGAAACATACATATGCTTATCTTATCTTATATGTTATAGATGCTCCTTCTGTACAGAAGATTATTGTGTCCTACGTATTTCTATGGTTTGTGTTTAGTTCTGTATTCTTACTAGAGTTTTAAATGATGATAAAGTGTTGACTTTCCTGGTTTCTTCAGGTAACCCATTCCACGCCCAAATACCGGACGGAAATAAAGAAAATTTGTATGTGTTTGTTCTTGCATATGAATATGGAATAAGAAAGGTGTTTTTATCTTTATGTCTATCTAAGGGTTGTATTAAGTTATCTCTGTGTTGTATTTCTAAATTAAAATTAATTGCCTTATGTATAATTACTAATTTACTCTTGGTTCTTCTATCCTCTAGTATTTCAAGGTTTAATGACTTAACTAATGGTGTTACTCATGTCAGTTTTGAATATTCTCCAGTAATGAATCTTGCAGCTCTTTTTTGGATTTGTTCTAACTTATCAATATTTTATTTGGTGGATGGTCCCATACAGAAGATGAATATTCTAGTATAGTTCTCATATTAAAAAAGTTTACAGGAATGAACCAAAAAGAATTATTGTCTTAACAAAAATGTTTAATGGGATGTAACTACTTACATTTTGTGCTGCTGTAACTGAGGGCTTTGTTTGATATACTTTGAGTTCCTTTAGAAAATCACTACTTAGTTTCACTGGATTTTCAACAAGCTAAAAAAAAAACAGCAATAAATGTAGAAAATATCAAATAATAATATGCAATAGATGTTGGTGTTGGACATTTGATGCATATTTAGTCTTTTAAATCATTAGTTTTGAGCATCTAAGCTTTAAAAAATATTTTTTTTTTTAATTTCTAAGATTTTCTGTAAATTTTAATAGGGTTATCTAGATAATCATTTACTGAAATAAAAAATTATGAAAACAGTAAAATATCTACACTCCTTTCTCTAATTTTTTTCCTCTACTGGTTTCATAAGACTAGATTTTTAAAAAATGTTTGTTAACGTAAATGAGTAAATCCCTTATATTAACTTCACCGTCTTTCTCTGTTATGGTCCGTCAGGCGGAAAAACAAAAGTAAAAAATGACCTACTTCCTGTAATGGTATCAAGCTGAAATTTTGCACATAGACTCGTGTCATTTAACAATGCATTGTATCAAAATTTCAGATCAATTGAATGTACCGTAATTGAATTAATGAATTTTTAGTTTATCTCTTTATAACTGTATGGTAGCCATCTGTTGTTGACATTCACTTGTTTGCTGGAGTTCAGTCTCGCAAGCGGTGACCACACCCCCCTCCACGTTTTACAGCAAGGGGATTTCAGTCTGTAAATGTTTGTCACACGGTGCATATTATTTTGAATATAATCAATACTTTTAGTTCTGTCGCCAGAACGGATTAGCAAAAGGTACCGCTAGGAAACGCTTTGGACGCCAGCTCTGAGGAAACCTTCCGGTGGGGGTTAAGTCCCTAGGTAGGGCAGTGATGATCCCCCACTTTGCGGCGATCCTAACCATTGAGACTCGTAAGCTTTGCCGGGGTGGCGCCAAAGTGATACTATGTTGATAGCGAGTCGTAGTAGGGAATCCCACCCCTCCTTTGGGGGGCTCACTTAGTGGGAGGCGTTTTCAACCTAGTGTCCTGGACGCCCAGGTGGCCGCTTGTAGCAGCGACCGCTCCGCGGGGGGGGGGGGGGGCTTCTCAGCCTTTACGTCCCTTAGGGGGCCAGAGGGCTGAGGGGGTTTTCCGGAAAGCCCCATGAAGAGCACAGGCTCGGGACTGCTGATTTTCTTCCACATGTAGAATTTTCAGTTCTGTCGCATTGCGACGATCCTAATTATTTAGACTCGTAGCTTTGCCGGTGTGTGGCTCCGAAGTGATAGCGAGTCGAAGTAGGGAAAATTTTACCCCTCCCTTGGGAGGTCAACTTTGTGGGAGGCGTTTTCGACCTAGCGTCCTGGACGCCCAGGTGGCCGCTTCTTGAAGCGACCGCTCCGGGGAGGGGGGCTTCTCAGCTTTTAATTCCCTTAGGGGGCCAAAGAGCTGAGGGGGTTTTCCCGGAAGCCACATGAAGAGCGCAGGCTTGGGACTGCTGACTTTCTTCCACATGTAGGATTTTCAGTTCTGTCGAGAAGGGGTGGTCTCTACGCGGCTCGACAGACGAGTAAGGTGTTGGAGCAGACCACGACCTGAAACTGACAACTCCTGGCATAGAATGTCGAAGTCCGTTGTTAGGTGTTAGGTGCTTGTCACACATGATTACAGTCGCTGTACGGATCTTAGGCAAGGCATTTAGTTGCAATGCCGATGATGAAAACCAAAGTACCCGTTGAGGGTCAGGTTTCCCCTCAAGTAACTAGCAATGCTACTGAGCGGTGCCGGTTTAGGGCCAGGAGCGCCAGCACGGATTAGCAAAAGGTGCCGCTAGGAACGCATTGGACACCAGCTCTGATGAAACCTTCCAGTGGGGGTAAAACCCTAGGTTTGGCAATGATGATCCCAGCATTGCGGCGGTCCAAACTATTGAGACTCGTTAGCTTTGCCGGGGTGGCGCCGAAGTGATAGCGAGTCGAAGTAGCGAAACTCCACCTCTCCCTTTGCTAGGACAACTTAGTGGGAGGCATGGGCGTCGCTAGGAATTTTTCCAGGGGGGGGGAATCATATTTTTTAACTAAGAGACCGTCCAAAAATGACGTCACGCGCCTATGGGGAGGGGGATCCCCAACTTTGCGACGATTTGTGACGAGGGGAAGGAGTTTAAGAATTGTGACGTCACGTCAAAACACGCTACTCTAAGCCAAAGTTCCACTTACACTAAATACATACTAAAATAACAATACAGTGTTTTAAAACATGCTCATTTTCAAATACAAAATACCACATTTAAGTGGTGTGTCACAGCTTTTTGACGTCATGTTGTGGGGAGGGGGGTCTAAGTTTTTGTAACAAAGTGTGAAAAGGGGGAGGGGGGAGGTTAAAAAATTGTCCAAAATGACGTGACGTCAATTATAGACGGCCCCTAACTTACTATGCCATACAGGTTTAATTTTCAATTAAATTTGAGTTTTAAATATAACATTAGTGCCTCAAAAAGTCTTAGAAATTAACAAGACTAACAAAATAGCGCTGTAATAGCTAAAATGTAACATATATTAATGCATTTAATAAATCAAAAACGTAAGTTCTCATTAAAAAAATGTTGCTTTGAAATAATATACGTGTAGAAACTGCAGAATTTTGCCAAAGTTGGATAGAAAATTATTTTTCAGGCTTTAAAAAAAAACACACGAAAAGTAGTGCAATCACAGGATTCCGAAAAGCCATTATTAGAATATTTTTGGGCGTCTGCAGCATCTAACTTATCATTGGCATTGAGGACATCTGTACAAGTCAACAGCCAGACACAGCTGAGGCTACTGTTTCTAATTTGATTGTCGCTGACACATATTCATGATCTAAATTAGATATAAGAAGGTATGTCTGGACACACGACTTTTCAAATGAGTTGAAATTGAAGCTGATTCGTGATTGTTGGGTCCCTGATAAAATGTATGAGTTAAGAGCTGACAGTGAGGGAAACATAGTTTTTAGTTTTTAGATATGCATGGTTATCAAAATATTCATCGTTGCTTTTATACTCGCAAATGTTAAAAGGTGCTTTTTTATATTATTGGGTGATGTTTCCGCAAAAGGTAACTCGAGAAATTCAGTTGGCATATGTCATCAAACCATGCAAAAAATATAAAGATTTTAACGAAGATCCACGTAGCCCCACGCTAAGCCCATGACACAAAGACTATCATGAAGATTCAACTGCAAGCTATTTTGTTGCATTATTAAAAGCCTAAGCAGTTTCTATAGTTGGGCAGTTGGACTCATCATTGAGAAGACAAATTCAAGAAAATCGCAACAAACTGGGTCCCATCATTTCTACAATCCTATTTTGCGGCATGCATGATTTAGTACTTCGTGGAAAAGAATTAAATTCTCGTCATTTTTTATGACCTGTTAGAATTTCGTGCAATCTGGAGATGAAGTTCTTGGTAATCATTTGTCAATTGTATCTCGACAACCATGCAAATCAATATAATTTATCGAAATTTGTGGGTCTCTCTAGCATGAAGACATAGTTCGTGAAGGAAATAATTCATTTGCATTTTCTATACTTGCCGACGAGACAAATGACATTTCGGACATTGAGTTGATGTAACTTGGTGTTAGATTTGTCAAAGAACAAAATGGAAAAATGATGGTCACAGAAGAATTCCTGATATATATTACAATTGTCTATAGAACAGTTGAAGGTTTGGCCAACACCATTATTACAAATTCATCAGAATTTGGATTAAATATGACAAAGCTTGTTAGTTAAGGATACTGCGGTTGTTCTAAAATGGCAGGTGAAGAAGGAGGAATCCAAGCAATAATTAGAAAAAATATCCGAAAGCAGCATTTGTACATTGCAGTTCACCTAAACTTAATCTTATCGTGAACAATTTAAATGATGTGAACGCTATACGAAACACAATAGGCATAGGAACAATTAAAACAATTAAGCAAAAAAAAAATAATAATAAATAAATAAAAAATTTAAAAATAAATAAATAATTAAGTTTAAAAAACTAAATCAAAATGTTCTTTTGCTATGTGAAACTACAGGGACACATAAATATAAATGCTGGCGTGTATATTTGCTAAAAATGGGACAGAAATTTTATTTACAACAATCAGTAATGTAATCAGTTATATTTGCAGATATAATTCCTTTTTATGTTTGATGTGTGCACTGTCATCAATGTAATTAACTTGCAAGGAATTTAGTTCAGTTATATTGTAACAAATTTATGATATTTTTCTCAAATGTAGGGGGGGCAAATGCCCCCTTGCCCCCCTGAATACGCCCATGGTGGGAGGGGTTTTCGACCTAATGTCTCCTAGAAGCGACCGCTCCAGGGGGGCTTCTCAGCTTTTATGTCCCTCAGGGGGCCAGAGAGCTGAGGGGGTTTTCCGGGAAGCCGCATGAAAAGCGCAGGCTCAGGACTGCTGACTTTCTTCCACATGTAGGATTTCAGTTCTGTCTCATGTATAAGAGATTTATAGTCAAAAACATTGTTTTTACGGGTCGTTTTTATTCTAATTTATTTTTCTTACTTTAAAACAACCTTGCAAAATATAAATAGTTATGAAGCAAATGGTAAATACTTATTCCTTATTCATCAATTGTATTAAATTCCTTGATGAGTTTCCAAAACAAAATAAATGCTTTCTTTTTCCTTACAATCCTACTTTTAGAACACTCTAAAAATGAAACCTGTCTAGTTTTCACATGTCCCTCTCTTTATAAATTTCTTCTACACTATGGTAATTTAAATGATTTTATTAAAAATTAGTAATAGTTTAATAGTTAAGCTAGATTCTATAGGTTTCATATTTTAGAATAATATTACGAGAGAGACAGATTGAAGCTGCTTTTCTGTCTCTGAAAATCACCAAAAAAATTTTTTTAAAAATATTTTTTTGTGTCATTTTCACATAAGGCACTGGCAAATTTAATTTATAAACCTGAATTGTCTTGTCTCATCTATACAGACACTCTTTCTACACAGAGGATTATTGCATCCTACATTCTGGTAAGAACCTATTGGTAAGTGACGCAGCATTCACAGGTTAAGTCTAATGAAGGACCATCCAATTTCTCAGCCACATTTCTTTTCCTTACTATTGTCACATAACCATTCAAAGCTGGATGGGCTCAGAAACTCCTTTGACCCCAGGACCAAATCCCTGTCTTCACAGAGATTTGAAGCCATGACCAGCTGAGAGTGGATGCCACTTGACCACTTCATTAAATTAAGTTTTGTAATTCACTTTTATTTGATTTGTTCAGATGTATTCTCTGAAATATGTCATTTTTACAAGACAATTTTCAATTGTATATAAAATTATAAAAATTCTTACTATTTTGTAATATTCTTCATACTTCATGCTACTATTGAAGTCAGCCATAAAGTCAATGAAGGGTATTAGATTTCCTGTAATGTTCAAGCCATCAAAGCCCACATTGAATTTATCAAGTTGTTCCCCAATGCTGAAGGTCTGAAGAGAGAAAATAATCCATTAATTTGAATAAATAATGCAAATATATTTGGAATTGTTCTGTTTTGTAAATAATTAATTAAAAATAATTTTAAAAAGTAATGCACATTGTTTTCTAAAAAATGAATTCTGTGATTTATTTTTATGTATGAGAGAATCAAAGGGTAAAATATAAGTACATTGTTAATTCTAATAAGTCAGTTAATAATGGAGATATTAAAATAATGGTCTAGTTGAATTTGTTGCAATTATTGTGAAAATTATAGTTTCAATGCCCCTGGAAAATAAGTATAATATAACTCAAAGCTAGCTCCCATTTTGAGATAAAGATTTAAATAATTAAATCTCATCGGAAAGATGTACAAGAATTAATTTTTTTAAGAGAAAAAATAAACAAATAAAATGCTGACTGTAAAATGATATTTAATTTTGAAAGTTTATTAATTTTAGTAAATATTTCTTCATAGCTTAAAAAAATTATGAAAATTACTTCCAAGTGTTTATGAAATCTGCTTATTCAAATTATTTGTTTTTAAAACTAATACAATTAAAGAAAATATATGAATAAATTACAATTTAATTTTTTTTAAAATGAAGCCCACCTCGCTATAATCAGTTATTTTTGTGAGATTAATTATATTTCCTTGTTCCATCTTTAGAGCTGAATAGGCAGATTCTCCATTCTGACAGGCTCTGGACATGGAATTAATTCAAAGAAATCACAATACTTTCCAGTTCAAATTTGCTATTTTAAAATAATGTTGTTAGATAACTTAATTTATCCTCCACTGATGTGTAACATTACATAAGTATTAAACTATTGAACATTTTCTAGTTATGATAATTTGATAGATGTTTATGATTGATGGCTAAAACATATTACCTCAAAACTTCAGAAACTTTTAGATAAACTTCTTTCCCAGGGTAAATCTTATCTCCCAGCCATGATGAATTTCCCTTTCTTTCACCAAACAGATTATAGTCATCCAGAATCTTTTAAAAAATACCAAAAGCATTGCATAAAACAGTATTTAATGAATGTATCTTAAAATTGCATTCAATTTTACTTTTTAAATTAGCCCTTTATCATACACAAGTAAAAAAATAATGCTTATATGCAAACCAGAGCATATGTTTACTCACCTTATCCAAAACTGTGAGATCTTTCAATGAAGAGCATCCAAATTTTTCAACAGGAGCTCCAACAGCAAAAAGAATTGTGGTGATCAACATGATGAACCAACCAAATAAAAAGGTCAACATGACAGCTCTAAAAGGATGATGAATACAATACAATTGAAGGTACATGACACATATTGAATAGTGTGAAGATGTGGGAAAATAAAATGTCAGTTTAAAAGTGAATTTGACATCTTTTTAAAATTTATTTTCAAAATTAATAAAACAACATTTCTTTAAATGATTAACGTAGCTGATGTATTGAGTATAGCGTATTGTCATTTATGTAGTTAATATGATATGAATGTTTCTTTTTATTTATATATGTATTGTTATTTCCATGTAAAGCGCTGTGAGCCTGGCTCCTTGCTGGGATACAGCGCTATATAAATTATCATTTTATTATTATTATTACTTAAACCTTAGCGTTAATATCATAAAGAAAAAGTAATTAGAGTTACAATGTCTGTGGTTATTATTTATTTGTTGACATAAATAATGTTTAAAATACTTGTAAAATTTCACTGCAGGGTCATTTCAAATAAGAGGCCAAATTTATAAATCAAATATTTTTTCTCAATGCAGCTATGTGCCCCCTCTTAATGTTATTGTACCAATACATTAAGATGAAACATTGTTCAAACAGCCCTAGTAGGGCCCTGACTTGATTAGTCCCTTTCTTCCATTCTGATCTTTCTGGGGCCTTTCACCTCCATGCCCAACAGCTATAGGTCTCTCTCAGCTACATACATCCAATTTATCCTTGGTCCAGCTATTGGTCTTTGACCTCCCATTTTCTGTGTGTGTACTATTTTTGTTGTCCTACATAAAGTTGAGAATTTTTTCAGATAACCTGCCGATTAGAGTCTGCCTTTTATAATTATTGAGACTATAGGATAGCCAGATAGACTCGTAAAATAGCAAAAAAACACTAAAGCTTTCAAAGACAGGTGGGCATAGAACTTCCCTATTGCATGTTTATCTGTTGGGCAGTCATTAGGTGTTACTGGCATTTTAAGCCACTGTCTGATGATCATCCTGCCACAGGATCTAGGGTAAATTTCTTGTAATTGGTTTGTACTGTAGTGATTTTTTACTCAGTTACCCAGCATGCAAATATCGTGTAAGCAATCTGCCATTGATGTCAGAACAAGGATTGGCAAGGCAAGGGTAGCCTTCCGACGACTCAACAATGTTTGAATCTCCAGAAACCTAAACAGTAATTTAAATTTAAGAATCTTCAACCCCATGGTGAAGCCTATGCTGGTATGTAGATCTGAGCATGGAGAACAATGAACTGACCAGAATTCAGTCCTTTATCAACAATTGCTAAGGAGGATTCTCAGAAATCACTGGCTGGACAAAATCAGAAACCTGAAACTGTGGCAGCGGACAAGGCAGAAGTCAATAGAGCAAGAGCTTCTCAAGGATCAGTTAAAATAGATTGGCCATACGCTAAGAAAACCATTCAATACAACAAGGCAAGCCCCGAAATGGAAACCACAGGGAAAGTGAAAAAGAGATTATCTAAGAAACACTTGGCGCCCAGAGATGGAGGCAGAATAATCAATCGAATTGGCCATAACTGGAAGATGGTGGAGAGGTTGGCTCAAAATAGCTGGCCTGGAGGACTCTTGTAGTATGCCTATGCCCTTGGATTGCATACGTCAACAATAATCAATGGCTGCTCCTTGTGAACGAGAAGGCTCAACAATTAAATACAAATCAGCCATGGTCTTGTCTTGTCAGGTGCTGAGTATTATTTAGCCTTGAGCATTGTCCATCTCTTTTAATTTGAGAGGGCTTTCAACTACTATAACTGGTATTAACTTAAAGCTCAAGATAGATTTTCAATATTTTATAAGACAGCTGACATGATCACTGTCTTTGGAAATGGCAAGAAGTAGTGGATAGGATGTTGATGTAAATGTAACCAGACAGGCAATGTGTTTCTTGCAGTTGGATATAGAGATTAAATCATTATAATTCCTTTCATTTAGGCCCTACCAAAACACCTGGAATGTGTTTTCATTTTTCTGTCAACAGGTTTAATGTCACTTAATATTGTTTTGTCAATATATTTAATTTGCTTTAAAAGCAGAACTTCTGTCAGTGATTTCTCTATAAAAATATTTCAAACCCTTTTTAAATCATTGCCCATTAAATATTTTATGATTCATAAAATTAAATAACATTTTGTTACAAATAAATATTTTTTCAAATCAATTTCTGCTGGAAAATGACTTTCATTTTTAATTATGTATAAAGCTAAAATAAAACAAGTATTATTGTTAAATATATTTGTTATCATTAACTCTGAAGATCAATTACATACGAGGTTAGTAAGTTTCCACCATGATGTGAGATTGAACTTCTCTCAGTAGGATCTATGAATGCATTCCCACCACAAAATCCACACACCAAACCAATTAACAACAATAAAGAAATAATGAGTGTTATGCAAGACAATGCCAATCCAGCATACCATCTGAAATTTAAAAAAATCATCCATTGTTTTGTGATTGTGTAAATATGTAGTTAATGAATAAGTTCCATAAACTTTATTTAATAAATTAAAACAATATTCATCAATTTAAGTTTTAAATATCCCTCTTAATTTTCAAAATCCACAATATGTAATTATACATAAAATACATGTACTGGTTTTTCCTGAGAATATTTTGAAAATAGCTATGCAGCTAAACTAACAATATTTTACCTATATTTATCATATGTAGTGGCTGTACTTATGTAATCATCTACTGTTGACTTGATATTCTCAAAGTTTATGTTTCCAACAAACTGTATACATGATTAGATTTATTTTAAAAACATATTACTGGTATGTTTAAATAAAAGGACATGTCACTAATATGAACATTACTTATGTATCAAAAACTAAGTAAGTACAGTAAAATAAGCTATAAAATGATGCTGGAAAAGGCATAGTAAAAAAAATAGCATTGTTAACGATTAACTTAGATTTAATAGTTAACTTTTGAAAAATTTAACAATTAATTAATAGGTAATTTCTATTAAAACAAAAAATTGAAATTTATGGTGTCATAAGTAATATTTATTAAACGTACTTATTGAAAATTTAAATAAAACAGGAATGTCTTCTTTATATGACATCTTTTAACCAACAACACAAACAGACAAGACATTATTTGGTTGAAGTGATGAGCGGGTCTTATTGAGAATATAACCAGCCGAGCTAAACAATCATTCACATTGCTTTAATTTGTCTCAACTGAAGTTTCTGATACTGTAGTAAATGTTTGGTTTGCAGGTAATATGTAAGCGAAGTGCTAGAGCAACAGTAGTAATGTTCTCTTTCAAGTGCGCAGATATTTGACCGATGCCACGTAGGAGTTTATAATCACCACGGAGCAAATTTTGTAAAATATTGTACAAAAAATGAACATTGGGCAGCTTCGCACACGGACCAACAAAGCTTAGACTTAAAAGGAACATTTCATGGTAGGCAAACAATTTCTCTCAATGGATACATAACCTTCATCAACATTTTGAACAATCACATCAGTCAATAATTTAAAATCAAAATGTTGGGGTAATCGTTAGTAATTAGTTTATATTTATCGGCTGAAATATTTAACTTTTTGACTTCCAACACATTTATAAGTGGTGGACAATTAATCTTTAAAACAAATAAAAATAAATTTGACACAGTTTTAATATCTGAACATGAGCTTCCAGACTGGGTCATCAGAAAGAAGATTTAGAAACAATTAAACAATGATTTATTTAAAATAATTTTTTTAAAGTGAAAGCACAAAAAAATAAAACTATTTATGAGACACATTACTTACATCATTCTTTACATCCTGGAGTTTTTTTGTTAAATCTTGAATATCTTTAGAGTAACTTTTTGCTTTATCTTTTAATTCTAGGGAAATTGTTATTTAAAAATTTTAACATTTTATTCAATAATTTTAGGACGTAAAGTATTACCTAAATGAAACCCCAAAAGACGCTGCAATAATTTCATTATCTTGCAGACAAAATTATAAAC
Source organism: Radix auricularia (assembly GCA_002072015.1). NCBI lineage: Eukaryota > Metazoa > Mollusca > Gastropoda > Lymnaeidae > Radix > Radix auricularia. The sequence continues at coordinate 336,100 of MUZC01000077.1, read as the reverse complement.
AAATTAACATTTTTAAAAAGTATTTTTTCCTTGTAGCTGTAGTAATCTAGAAACAAAACTAAAAAAATAATTATGATGAGAATAAATGACTGAAGGTACCTATGTCAATGCATACGTTAAATTTTTAAAATTCTAGGTCTGATTTGAAACCTTTTTGATTTCTTTATATTTTTAAAACAATAGGTTTGATATTGAATAAACAACAAAAAACATAATGGAACATTCTCCATACAACTGTTATTTACATATACTTATTGCACTATTCATCTATTAAATAAGGAATACTGGATTAAATTTTTCAACCAAGCCACTGCAGGAATCAATAATTACTGATTATCATTTGTGTAAATTCCCTTTTTTTTAAAATGACTCTTTTTAAAAAGCTTTACAGATGCATTGGTAATATAAATTAATAGGAAACCTTCTCGTTTTGTCTCATTCTGAATCCTCTCAGGAATGGCATTCAGACTACCTCTAGACTGAAAAATATGAAAATATTTCCTGGTAAGTAATATAATGCCATAGCATAATGTTGATGTAAAATACTATAGTAAATAACCATTCCTAAGTTAAACATGTAAATGTAACATATTATTTTATTCAATAAACATATTTTCAGATAAATAATTAAAACTTTTTTGAGTGGCCTACAGAGATATCAATAAAATGTGTGTGTGGGGGGGGGGTATCAATGTCAAATAGTAACCTATAGGTCCGCATGTAAAAATAATTTAATTAACGTATTACCTCTTGAGTCATTGTGGTGATGCCTTGTTTTAAAAATTCATCTAACACGAGAGATTTAACGATTTCATCAGGAAGCTTTGTAGTAGAAAGAATATAAAAAGTTTCATTAAATTGAATTTAACTGGTAAAGAATAATCATTTATTTAGATTTTTGTTATTAATTCATCTCATGTTATAAGCTAAACATACCACAAAATTGACAAATAAAAGAAATCATAATGCTTTTTAAATTTTAACAATTTCTGATTTTATTTTGTTGCATCCTCTTCATTAAATAACTTAGTGGGTGAATAAAACATTGCTACACATCACAAATGATGACATAAAATGGTGTGTAACTTTTTGATGGTAAAAGTTTTAGAAATATAAAGTATCTTAAAATGTTTTAAATGTGTCATCATTATTTGTCACAAAAATAGAAAGAAAGAAAGAAAAAGAACCCAGACAGAAAATAGAAAGGAGATGAAAAGACAATGTAGAAGATCAATAACAAAGAGATGACTGGGTATTTGTTGAATATCAATTAGGGGAAGTGACATTGATAATGCTCATGATCATGTTAAATAATAATGAGCAAAAACAATATTTAAAAAATTGTCAATTTTTATCCAAATTTCATTTTAGAAAGCCTAAATTATCTGTGTATTTCATTGCCATTAAAGAAAAAACAAAAAAATATAAACAAATCAAACTATACTATAAGTAATATTAACACTAAATCTACTTGAATATCCTGATTATCATACGTCAATGCTTCATTGAGATGTTCATTCAGTAACATCAAACTTTTTTCTGAAGAGAGAAGACTTACATAAAGTTGTTTAAAATGCTTTTATGTATAAAAGCTGTCTTTTTAGTTTTTAAAAGATGTTTAAAATATTAAATTAAGTGAGCCTTGTTTTGGAATTTGGTGCTTTAAAAAATTATTTGTACATGAAAAAGCTATCAGAGTTTGTAAAAGAAACAGAGAAGATGTGATGATATTCTATAAAGAACATTGTCATTTTACCTGAAAGAATTCTAGTTAAAAAATGTGATTCAAAACATAAATTACATCAATTTAAAGTAATGCAGACTTTTTAAGCAGAAATGTATCATAGCTGTAAACATTGTTATAATTCTGAAAGTTTGATAAACAAAATGTGAAAGGTGTATTTAGAAAATGAGACACATACCGCAGAGATGTTGAAGTTGTCAAAAGTAATATTGTGGTTAGGACAATTAGAAGAAAAATTTGCATCATTTTGGACCACTTTATCAATGTCATTTTGAATATTTTTTGTCACATCAGAAAAATTTTGTGATAGTTTCCTCAAGTTTTCTTTTTCTGTGGTCAGGGTTTCCAATGATGTGTTCAATTTTTTTGCATCTAAATGAGAAATGAGAATATTCCACTTGTTTATAAACTATAAATGTACTTAATCAAGTTGTTTTCTTGATATAATGGTTTATTACAATAGTTACACAGTTACATACACGGACCAGATGCGGCCCCTGAGGCCTTCTCATCCAGTCCCTTGAGACCTCCAAATGTCACAAAAAATGTGTTTTTTTCCTTTAGTTTACCACATGACTTTGAGAATAACACTAGCGAAAGGTAACACTGCCATTTACGGAATAATCTCAGGTCACCGTTGATCTAAGTGACATCAAATCTAAAGCCAGAAATATCTATTATTTTGGCATCTATGACATAATTTCACCATTCCCACCAATACAGGTGTTCATGTGCAGTGTTTCAATGTATTATTAAATAAAATTAAATATAACATTAAATATTAATATTAAATAGTATTAATATTATAAATATTTTCATATTATAAATATTTAATGTTAAATATAGAATTAAAAACAACACCTATGTTTTGATTCTTTAATATTTGGACCTCTAGTGTGTGGTCGGCCCCCTAACTGCTGTTCGACAGTTAATGCAGCCCTGCGGCAGAAAAGTTTGGAAACCCCTGGTTTAATATAAGGCATACAGCCTCTTTTTTTACTAGCCAGAGAGCATATTCAATTATCTAATCAATCTTTTTATACTAATTTCTCTTGTATCATATCAAATACATGTGTTATGAGTTTAGTTAATAACAGAATTTCTTACCACTGTCCATTTTATCAATATTATTGTAAGTCTCCATTAAACCAGTGCGGCTGATTACATTGTTTTTTATTGGTGTACCCAACAGGTAGCCTATATCTGTAACACATTAGAGAAATAGTATTGGTCGCATTATTTTGACATAATAGTTGCAGAAATAAAAAAGAGGCAGGACACTTAGAAAGAATGCTAAAAGACAGTAGAAAAATAAGGTGTACTGTAGAGTATAAAATTAGTGGTAAATGGAGATTTCCCCGATATAAATGATAATGCTGATTTGTGCATAGTGCTTGTTGCTTGTTATATTGAATTTAGTATTATTTATGACATGGTGTTAGGAATTATGACTAGTGACAGGTAGTTGAGCTAGAGAGTTACACCATAGATATTGTAGAGGGCGGACATAGGTGATAGAGATTAAACCTATATGATAATTGATTTTTATTGTTGAGTTTATAGGTCTGTCATAATCAGTCGTACCAACATTAAAACCCAGACTATAACATGCACAAGGAAAACCCCAGAGGAAAAATACTCAAGGGCAGACCTAGGTTTAGATGGATACAGGAAAGATTATGTAGAGAATAATCTACAGCAACTTGGCATTCAATCTTAGAGCAGATAGGTATTGGTTAGGTCTGCATGGAAGTGGTGAGGCAGGCCAAAGCCCTTCATGGACTGTAGTGCAACAATGATGGATAGATGTGTTACTTCAAGTTGAATATATGAACAACAAAAAATTTGAAAGTTTGATTCATTACTATTACAAAAAAAAAATTACATGTCAAATAAAACTTCAAGGCTTAAGCAATGATATATAATTATAATAATTATTAAATTGGTTACATATTAATAATTGTCTACTTACTATCAAGATCTCGAAACAAGACTTCAAGCGTAAAGTTAAAATTAGTGTTAACAATCTGATCAGCTTGCTATATTTTTAAAAGGAAAAAAAATATAACATTAACATTATATAATGGATCAACATATGAATTTTATTTATCTGCACAATTTTAATGTCTCCAGACTGTCCAGACCCAGTAACGACTAAGTGAGAAATCAATAATCTATAACATGCCTAGACCCAGTAACTACAAAGTGAGAAATCAATAATCTATAACATGCCCAGACCCAGTAATTTAACGACAAAGTGAGAAATCAATCATCTATAACATGCCCAGACCCAGTAATTTAACGACTAAGTGAGAAATCAATCATCTATAACATGCCCAGACCCAGTAATGACTAAGTGAGAAATCAATCATCTATAACATGCCTGTATCGTTGAGTCAAAAAAGTCTGTGACATCATCCAGCTTGTCCAAATTTTTACCACCAAAATTTGCAATGGATTCAGAGAGATTTTCATTTGTAGCAAACATCAAAGCACTCCCAGTTCTGTAACAATTGAAATTTTATTAGATTTATCACATTGGCTACACATAGGTTAGCAATCAACAAATGATATTGCTTCCTGAAATTTTAATAATAAAATAACTAATTACTTAATCATCTCAAAGAGTTCGAAAAGAAAAACTATTTGTGAATGAACAGAAATATACTCAAAACTCCAATTAATCTTAGGATCAGTCATAATTTCCTACATTTGATATTCTATAAAAAATATATTGTTTGCAAATTATTTGTCCTGTTTCTGATTGTATAGCCCAATTAGTAAAAATAAATTTACTTAATGTCTAGAGCTAGTTTTTATCATAGATAAAAGGCAAATTGAGGTTAATAAAAATATAAGTATCTTACACGTTAAACAGATATTAGCATCAAACATGTTTTCTTCAGTGGCAATTCTTGCTTTAGCTAAACATTCATGATTTCAAGCATTTTTGAGCTAAACCAACAATACCTTTATGAAGGGAGGTTATTATAGTGATACCCTTTCAGAACATTTAAGGTAAAAGTGGCCTTCCATGTGAAAAGTGTAGTTGGCAATGACTGGAAAGGCTAATTTCTAATTAAAGATATTAAAGACCAACCATTGTGGACCACCCTCCTCAACCTTCCATGCAACTGATTCCAGGCAAGATATTTCCTTTCTCTTTTTTTTGTTTGTTTGTTTTTATTCTTGAAAATAATTTCTCTTATCAGCACTGATATGGAATTTCTTTCTCAGAATAGCCTAAATAATTCTTTTTTTTTAAAAACTAAGAAAAGAAATTGATATTATTATGACAATTTTGTACTTACAAAGTAAATGCAGCAACTACTGAGAGGATGATTAGAGCTGCTCTCCTAGCACAAACTTTTTCATAGCCCCCTTCTTCTGGTACTTTTATGACTCGGCGGCCACCACAATTACCACAGCAGCGACAACAGCAAAAACAACATCCCACAATAGGGAAAACCAGTAGAAATATGATTCCAATGGCAATAGCAATGGTGTAACCCAGATAATCTGATGTAATCTAAATAGTAGACATACATTTTCCAATATTAAGATCTTTTTTTTAAAAAAATAGGCTTCAGTTCATGACATTTATTATGTGCTATGAATTCTGAATGCTTTAATTATCACGCATGTGCCATTGTAAAAATGCACGAATCAAAGAAATTAGTGTATATTAGAATGATGATCAAACTTGTTTCACCAGTTCTTAAATAGTGGAACAATATAAATACGTTTACTAGCCTATACAAATATCACTTTTGGCACTGGTCTATTGATTTAAAGTTTCCATTTTTAATTTAAATTAGAATGTCAAAGCCTTCTTAAAAATATTCAAAGTGTCACAAAACTCAAAATAATAAGAGAGGGTCAAGTATTAACCGCTTTATCTCCCTTTCACAAACGAATTTAATCACCTGTTTCCAGTCACTTCCAATTTCTAATTTACCGTCTTTTACTTTCGACACCCATGCTGTGAGGAACAAAATATTATTTATAAACATTAATTAACGTGCCTTAATTTAAATTTATTTGCTATTGCTTTGATGCTAGCATAACTTTGGTTTTAGAAACAACTCTAGGATCTTTGAGAAAAGCTCGTTGAAAAAAGGTTATAATTTGCATTTTTAAATTTGAACGACACTCCTTAAATAAAGAATCTAAAATTAAACTTGTCACGACAGTTGTGATTGGTTAGCAATATAGTGTCCACCACTCATTCACTCCCTCTCTCTCTCTCTCTCTCTCCCTCACACACTCACATGTTCTCATTGAAATTATCATTCCTCACACTCTATGGCAGATTAAGGGGGTACTGATTGGGCTAAGGCTTGGGGCCCCAATGATTTAAGTGCCACAAACTTATTGTATTGTAATACAAAGGTGGCTGGACCGGGCCCCAGGCGGAATTGTAGCCAGGGGCCTCGTGAAATTTTGAACCACCCTACCTGCTCACACTACCTGACTTCCTACCCCCCACACCACTTATTTTATTCCTACTCCCACTTATATAATTTCCCATTCTCGCTCTCATTCTCAGTTCTTTTCCCTCTCCTGTCCTTGCCCACATCCTCACTTTTACCCATGTTCTCATTCACAACTTTGCAACAACCATCATTGATGTAGAAGAAGAAAAACGCAGTATGAACATGTTCATGATAATGACTGAATGTATGGTCATTAATGAATACGTGGGTATGTCTATCTGAGTTTTACATATGTGAGCTGGTCTCCCTTGTATTAATCAAACACCAACGTTTGTGAAAATTTGTGACAACATCCGAGAAGGATGACATACTAGTCAGCATATCGGCGTTCAAAGTAGGTGGGTCAGTTGTACGCATACAGAACATCTCTTTGAGTGATCAAACTTTTAGCCTCATCTCATGATGTTGAACATGTAATCACGAGCCCGGTATCTGGTGTCAATGGAAACGTCTCCTTCTCTGAAAGTATCGCCCAGCATGGCGGAGAACATGTTGGGGACACTTGTACAATACTTTGTTGTTGTCTTGTTTGACTCCAGTATCAGCCAAGGAATAATTGATACAACTGCTCGGACCCAAGCCTGCACACCAAATTTAAAATATTTGTTTGTTTTTTCTAGGACTTCTTATCTTATCTTAGATATACAGACGCTCCTTCTATGCAGAAGATAATTGCGTCCACAGACCATGAGAGATGATCTGTTGGCAAGTGATGCAGCGGTCACAGGCCACGGCTATAGGGGTTCCACGCATTACCCCAGCCGCCTAACTATTGTCTAGTTAGGTACCCATTCGGAGCTGGGTGACTCGGGGACTCCTCAGGCCGCGAGAACAAATCCTCACCTTCGTGTGGATTCGAACCCGTGACCATCGGTATGACAGTCGAGAGCGCTACCTCTCTACCACCACGTCCCACTTCCATTGGCCAATGATGCTCAAAAGTCTACTATTCTGACAGAGTTGAAAGTATTGGTTAGGTCTGCAAAAGTGACGAAGAGTTCAAATTCATTTTTTTGATAAATTTCATTAGAACACAACATTTATCGTGTTTTCGACCCTCTGTAGTATGTTCTTATATTTTATCATGAATATGTTGGTTACTGCATATATAGTCGGATATCTCTAAGTCCAACTTATATGAAAGGAAGATAACTAGCTTTGACAAACTGACACAAGCCCATAAGAAGAGACACCTTCCCTCCCCTCTCCACTTTACCCCACACACACACACACACAATGGGATGGGGAAAGTAAGATTTTTCTTTTTCAAAATAGTCACTTTAAAAAAAAAACGACTTAGGGGGGGTTGGAAGCCAAAAATCTTCGAGTAAAGGAGATCTAAAATACATTGGTCTTACGGAATTTAGCCTGGACCTAACAATTAATTGGAGATAGTGAGGTCTTCGACTTATGGAAGTTTAAATTAGACAGATCCGACTGTAATCTATATAGCGCTGTACCTCAATAAGGAACTGGGCTCACAGCGCTTTACATTTACATAAAGATAATAACAATAAAGATAATAATAAAGATAGCGAAGTCAATAGTGCGCTCGCCTCACAAGCTGAGGGGCATGGGGCAAGCCCACGAAAAGCCACTATAAAAATGTTGTGCAATGACTAACGCTTAGAAAGTCCTCCGCTGACCTGGAGAGGGATGGGCGCCGCCAGTGTCTATTAAGCCCGAGAATATTCTAATGGAAACATTAGAATCCTCTACGACCTCGATAAAAAGAGGTTATGGGACTAAAAAAATATTTTTTTTTTAATTTAAAAAATAAAAAAAATAACATACATGTAAGTAACAAATAAACATTCATATCCTCACAACCATACGATAAACATAAGCTATATATTTAAAAGAAGATTTAAAAAAGAATGCAATATTATTAATAAAATTATGATATAAAGATACTTACTGAAAGGAAATTCTCCAGGAAGTGACGTGCTAATAATACTTCGGGCAAAGTCATGAAAGGGTCCCATGCCCCCAACGTCACCACCACCGTCAGACTTGAACTTGTGCTCATTTTTAACAGTAACAAATGTGATGTTGCTGTTTTCATCAGCCACATTACCAGCGCTGTCAATAATCACAGAAAGGTCCAGTATAGTGACATTAGCTCCCCTGACTGGCAATGTAACCAAAACACCAAGTCCGAAGATGATCACCAATGTTTTGAGCATTCCCATTTTGTTTGTATGAAGTTACTGGTGAAAAGATCTGGCGTTAATTAAAAGTTTGTTCCGACTATTTGTGATGAATTGACGCAAGAAACAAGAGAATTACTGGAGATCCTGGATCGTGACTTTAAAAGCATGGCGTCATGTCTGTCAACCTGGGGGTAATTAAATTTATTTGACATTAGTGGCATGTGCATGGTACAAATAAAACAAAGACAAGATATTTATTTGGGTTACAATTAGGCTCATATCAAAATTTAAAAAATCTTTGATATTTTACAAAACAAACAAGTAAGAAATACAGATCCTAGCGGGAAGTGCAATAAATTAAATTTACCGAACTACTGCACCTAGCATAAATATATTTATGAGATGTATAAATATTGTGAATGGAATTAATTGGTTTTTTTTTTTTTTTTTGAATAAATCATTGATTAAAGATAAATGAGATTAGAGTCAGAGTACGTAAGACAAAGAGAAATAGACTTGATAAGCATAAATCATAACTAGAATTTTGTATTTTTGGAGTGCTTTGCCCGGCATGTTATAGTGAACATCCTTATAATTATGTCTCGTATATAAAGGATCTATAGTGAAAAACTTGTTCTTTTACGTTTTTTTTAATTAATGTACTACATCTTTTACCTGTTACATGTGTAAATAGATGGGGGCGCGGTGGTCAAAGTGTAGATGATGCTCGTTAAAACCTTGGCTGGTAGTTCATCTAGGAGAAGGAAACTCCGAATACAAATCCTCCGCTGCCTTGCGGCTATACCTGCCTTGCGGGAAAGGCTAAGGGAGTAAGCCCTGAAAGAAAATCAGGAGAGACTACCAATGTCTCACTGGACAGCTACCGCCCGCCTCAAACTGGGCAGCCCCCAGTCAAATAGGTGCTATCCCGTCATGGCCTGCCTTCTCCACTGGGTGCGTGGAGATTAGAGTACCACTCAACAAGTGGGCCACAAAGCCCTGCACCAAGAAATACAAAAAAGAAAAAGAAGACCCCAGCTCTTCGAATCGCTAGCTGGAACGTGAGAACTATGTGTCCCGGCATCACTGATGATCTGCAGTCCATAAACGACACACGGAAGACAGAAATAATCGATAGAGAACTTAAAAGGCTAAAGATTGACATAGCATGCCTTCAGGAGACCAGGCTCCCAGACAACGGTTCACTCAAAGAGGCCAATTCTTCTGGCAAGGCAGACCGAAAGACGAACCTAGACAGCATGGTGTGGGTTTCGCTGTTAAAAACACTATTCTACCATACATTGAACCCCCGGAGAGGATCCTCACTCTAAGACTCAGAACAACTGAGGCCCAGCAAACATTCTTAGTATGTATGCCCCAACACTCTATTCAACTCCGGAAGAGAAGGACCAGTTCTATGGAGCGTTAGACCAGGCAATAGCCAGCATCCACAAAGACGAGGCAATCTATCTCCTAGGAGATTTCAATGCTAGAGTGGGGAGCGACCACGAAGCCTGGCCCACCTGCCTTGGACTATTTGGAAGAGGAAAGTTAAATGAAAATGGACAAAGGCTTCTGGAATTGTGCTGCTCACGAGGCTTGTGTGTGACCAACACTTTCTTCAAGTGCAAGGATATACATCAAGTATCTTGGAGACACCCTCGATCCCACCAATGGCACCAGCTGGACCTCATTATCACCAGGCGTGCACAACTAGCTAGCGTCCTACTCACTCGCAGCTATCACAGTGCCGACTGTGACACGGATCATTCCCTTGTCGCCAGCAAAGTACGAATAATGAGGAAAAACTCGTACCACACAAAGAAAAAGGGAAGTCCACGCATCAATACCTCCTGCATGAAAGACCCTGCGATAGCGCAGCTGTTCAAAGACAAGGTGAAGGAAAGTCTCTCAAAGATGTCCCCATGCGTCACCATTGACTCCAAATGGACGCAACTGAGAGACACAATCTATACATCCGCAATACAAGCCTTTGGCAAAAAATCTCACAAAAACACGGACTGGTTTGATGAACATTGGGACGAGATGAAACCCGTCACTGAAGCAAAAAGGAAAGCTCTTATGGCTTACAAGGAAAAGCCTACACCTGACAATTTGCATGCTTTAAAAACAGCTAAGTCACTTGCCCAAAAGGTTGCACGTAAATGTGTCAATACCTACTGGCTTAAGCTCTGTTCCAGTATACAATCAGCTGCAGACATGGGCAATGCAAAAGTCATGTACGAAAACATCAAAAAGGCAACGGGCCCCTTGACGTCAAAAGCTGCTCCCCTAAAGTCCAAAAATGGAGAAATTATTCAAGACCAGGCAGCACAGCTAAAACGGTGGGTTGAGCATTATCTGGAATTGTATTCAACAGTTACCACAGTCTCCAGCACCGCTCTAGATGACATCCCAGATATGCCACTCATGGAAGAACTTGATGTCGTGCCCACACAGGAAGAGCTGAGCAAAGCAATTGACAGTCTAGCTTGTGGAAAAGCGCCTGGGAATGATGGAATACCACCAGAGGTTCTAAAGAGTGGCAAGACAGCTTTACTCCAACCATTGCACGAGATTCTGTCCCTCTGCTGGGAACAGGGCTACATCCCCCAAGACCTAAAGGATGCAAATATAGTGACACTATATAAAAACAAAGGTGATAGGAGTGATTGCAATAATTATCGCGGCATTTCACTCCTTAGTATTGTAGGAAAGACCTTTGCCCGCGTTATACTAAAACGTTTACAAAGCCTAGCATCCCGCGTCTATCCAGAATCTCAGTGTGGTTTCCGGTCCGGTCGGTCTACCATAGACATGGTGTTCTCCATACGACAGCTCCAGGAAAAATGCAGAGAGCAGCAGATGCCACTATACATTGCATTTGTGGACCTTACAAAAGCCTTCGACTTAGTCAGTCGCAACGGGCTATTCCAAATACTGGCAAAAATTGGATGTCCCCCTCACCTACTTGCCATCATCAGACAGTTCCATGAAAATATGCTTGGCACAGTACAGTTCGATGGAGCTAAGTCAGAGGCCTTCCCTGTCAGCAGCGGAGTTAAACAAGGTTGTGTACTCGCACCAACACTCTTCGCAATATTCTTCTCTGTACTTCTTCGATACGCATTCAAGGATAGCAGTGAGGGAATCTGGTTACATACCAGAGCTGATGGAGGACTTTTCAACACTGCCCGCCTCCGAGCCAAGACCAAAACGACGGATGTCCTAATTCGAGAGCTACTATTTGCGGATGATGCGGCACTAACAGCACATACAGAATCTGGTTTGCAACAACTCGTGTCAAGCTTCTCCAATGCCTGCAAAGAATTTGGTCTGCAAATCAGCTTGAAAAAGACAAACATCATGGCCCAAGACACTCGACCTCCTCCTACCATAAATATCGATAATGAAAACTTGGAGGTTGTGGACAGCTTCACCTACTTGGGATCCAAGGTCTCCAATACACTGTCCATTGAAGAAGAAATAAACAGCAGAATTGGCAAGGCAGCCGCAACAATGGCTAAACTAAATAAGCGGGTCTGGCAAAACACCAAGCTAACGGAGAAAACCAAACTGTGCGTCTATCGAGCCTGTGTCATCAGTACACTACTATATGGGAGCGAGACATGGACCACTTATACATCACAAGAGCGTAAGCTTAACAGCTTCCATTTGAGATGCTTGCGCCGCATTCTTGGTATTAAATGGCAAGAAAAAGTGCCTAATAGTGAGGTCCTAACGCGTGCCAATACCCAAAGCATGTTCTCAATTCTTAGTGAAAGACGCCTGTGGTGGCTAGGACATGTCAAAAGAATGAGCCCCGGCCGCATCCCGAAGGACCTCCTATATGGTGAACTTGCTTCAGGAAAGAGGAAAACAGGTCGCCCACGCTTGCGATTTAAAGATGTCTGTCAAAGGGACATGAAAGCAGCCAAAATACATACAAGTGACTGGGAGTGTAAGGCAGAAGACCGATCTACGTGGCGCACAGTTGTCAAAGAGGGCGTCATAGTAGCCGAGGAGCGAATAATGGAGGAGGCTGCAGACATAAGAGCTAGGAGAAAGGCCAAAATATTAGGAAGCACAGAACTCGGGGGTAAAACTGTGGCAAAGACTGTCACTCAAGGATAGGACTGCACAGCCACTCGAGAAAATGCAACCCAACCCAACGGTGATGCACCATCGTCTCGCGAGACGGAAGGATGCCGAATGCCGGATGCATGGTGTAAAGTCCTATAAAATGTGTAAATGTACATTTTACTTTTGTTCAGATTAACCCAGCCACTGCCCCTCCCCATATAAGCTAATTGTCACACAATGCAACATTCTTGAGTCGATGAGTCACGTTTCTCCCATAATGACTACTTCCAAAATTTTTGTTTCTTTAATTTTTAACTTGATTTTTTAAACTTTACACTGGTGAGATTTACACTGTGTCTGTTTACACTCGTTTAGGTTACGCTGATTGACTATGGTTTGTTTGTGTTTATCTTATCTGTTACATATATAGAAGATTATTGCGTCCTACGCTTATCTATAGTTTGTGTCTAATCCTGCATTCTATTTAGAGTTTGAAATATTGATAAAGTGTTGGTAATCCTGGTTTCTTCAGGCTACCCATCCATGTCCGAATTCCGGACGGGAAGGACGAGAATTTGTATGTGTTTGTTCTAGCATACGAAATAAGAAAGTTGTTTTTATCCTTATGTCATCTGAGGTTTGTATTAAGTTAGGGTCCGTCCATTAAGTACGTCACGCTATTTTTAACCATTTTCAACTCCCCCTCCCCCTGTCACAAACTGTCACTCTTTCTTACACCCCATCCCTCCCCCTCTGGAGCGTGACGTACTTTATGGACGGCCCCCTATCTCTGGGTTTTCTAAAATTAGAATTAATTGCTTTATGTGTAATTACTACTTTTCTTTTGGTTCTTCTATCCTCTAGTCTTTCAAGGTTTAATGATTTAACTAATGGCTAATGGTGTTATAAATATAAGATGCTGTTATAAATATAAGTTTTGAATATTCTCCAGTAATGAATCTGGTAGCTCTTTTTTGAATTTGTTCTATTATATCAATGTTTTCTTTGGTCAAGTACATGCCTCAATATTGTACTGTTCTTTAATTTTATATTTCAAGTCAACCTCAAGAATCGGATGAAATTCCAAATAATTATTAATTCGTTTATTAAGTCTAACAATGATTTCCGATCTTAGCGGAACTATAATCTCCAAACATATCGACTTTAATAGTTATTAGTACTGTAAATTTTTATTATCTAACGATTTATCCAAAGCATATTTACATTTTATGTTTTTAAAATTTAGAGTTGTGAAATTTTCAAATGTCGTTCTTGATGCGTATTGGACAATCTAATGTTTTCAAAATTCGATTAACTAAAATTTTGATGTAATGACCGTAATTGAGGCAAAGGACTTCAGTCATGAGATAATACTACATTTTTCACAGGGACCACAGTGTAGGCTACATATACAACTACAATTGTGACATTGAACTACAATACTGCGATGTGGCATGTGTTGTCAGACAGGACAATCTTTTGAGGATACCTGTTAGGAGTACTTGTGGTAGGGTGGGGGTGTGCAATGACTTAATTCCATCGGGGGGGGGGGGACTATCAAAATTACTTGCCGGACCCCCCCCCCACACACACACACATACATCCCCCACTATTTGAATAATGAAGACCCAAATGTCCCACCTGGACGGAGAAATAAAAATATAATAATAAAACATGAAGAGTAGTAATCACATTACTTGCCACCACGGCCACAATTGATGTCTCTATGGCAACGCCATTGATAGCGTCAGGGGCCTCAATAAAGTCCAGCTGGGCTAATGAAGGCGCCGGAGTGAGGAGATGGCCATGAAAGATTACATAGAAAATAATGCTTGGGATATTTGTTGAAATGTTTAGTGTGATCAGAGGATGTATGAGCTTTATACACACTGACTCGTGATGAGTCCATGGGGCTGTGTCCACATTTGTGTAATGCCCCCCTCCATTTTTGTGTGGTTTACTCTCCACTCATGAGTTATATCCCCTACTCTCTACTCATGAGTTATATCCCCTACTCTCTACTCATGACTTATATCCCCCTACTCTCAATTCATGACTTATATCCCCCTACTCTAAATTCATGAGTTATATCCCCCTACTCTCTACTCATGAGTTATATCCCCTGCTCTCTACTCATGAGTTATATCCCCTACTCTCTACTCATGAGTTATATCTCCTACTCTCTACTCATGAGTTATATCTCCTACTCTCTACTCATGAGTTATATCCCCCTACTCTCAACTCATGAGTTATATCCCCCTACTCTCAACTCATGAGTTATATCCCCTACTCTCAACTCATGAGTTATATCCCCTACTCTCCACTCATGACTTATATCCCCCTACTCTCAATTCATGACTTATATCCCCTACTCTAAATTCATGAGTTATATCCCCCTACTCTCTACTCAGGAGTTATATCCCCTACTCTTTACTCAATTATATCCCCTACTCTCCACTCATGAGTTATATACCCTTCCCTCTACTCATGATTTAGGTTTTCTCATCCTACTTAAGATTTCGCCTTTTATTACATACGACACACTATTGATTTTCAGGATAAAGGCTTCGATGTGCTTTCAAGAATCTACGACTTAAAACTTAAATGTTTTTGCTTTGCCAACACAAATCCTGAGAGAGAGAGATAGGGGGGGGGGAGGAGGAGGAGGAAGAAGATTGATCTGCAAATATTTGATGACTGCTTGAAGGGGGGGGGGTGGGCAGATTTATCTAATAACGTTAAAGGGTGTGAGTCTCAAGGTCCATCAACCGTAAAAACTGTGGTATTTAAGTTAGGTCACGAATGATTGACAGCTGCTGGAACCAGATGTGAGGGATTGATAAGACCTAATCCAGATGCAGACGTCAAATAAGACCGTATGACGATTTGGGGGAGAGGATTCGAAAGGTTAAGTTTGGATTTGATCAAATGTTTGAGGAAGTGTTAGATCCAAATGTCGAGATATGGTTACATTGAATCGTTCATATATTGAAAAAATGATTAAAATGTAACTAAAAATCGTATTTTAAAAAACATATTTGACTAAGTTAATAATCACAACTAGTTAATTTAATCCATGTGATAAAATCATGATGCTATCTCATCCAGACACACCCTGTCCCTTCCCTTTACCCTTTAAACTTCAAAGACTTATTTACAACCTGATCAAGCTCAAACGATTTTGGCGTTGTAACTTGAACCCTAGAACCATACAGATGAATATCAAGGGATTTGAGACAACAACGTTTAAATTTGCATACAAAATACCAATGCCAATACCAGTAAGTGTAACTCGGATCTCAAGTTTAAATTTACCTTTCTTGGGTGTCAATGACATCAACAGCTTTTCTGAAGTTTTTAACAGAAAACACTAGGAAGATGTATAATTTTTATCCGTTCAATGAGCTGACCATCCTAGGTGTCCACACAATATCATTGTGTTGTTCTCTTTAAGCTTCGCGGCTGCGCAGACATCTGATTGACGCCGCGCAATAGCTTAGAGTTACCGAGCAGTAAATTTGCTGAAATATTACACAAAAAAATGGATGCTGCGCAACTTTGCACACGAATTTGTTTACTTTGCACACATAGCAACGTTCCTTAGAGGGAACATTAGTGTCTACCTATGATTGAGTCAGCACTCAATAAATTTATCATTCACACCCAAACGAGTGTGTCTCTACCATATGATGGTGTCAACACCCTACGATTGTGTCACCACTCTTCGAAAGCAACACACCCCAAGGAGTGTATCACTACCATATAATGGTGTCAACACCCTATGATTGTCTCACCACTCTACGGTTGCGTCACCACTCTTCGAAAGCAACAGACCCCAAGGAGTGTTCCCCACCCAATAATTGTGTAACTAATAAAAATCCCGCACCCCTTTTTCCATTTATTTTAAGTTCTATTTTAAGCTCCAAAAATGAAAGTAATAAAAATAGTTAAAACAGGATGTGAGATCCTAAAGAACCCAAGTAACAACATCTGACTGACAACACAAAAGTAAGAACATGCCGATTTTAACACATATATCGCAAAATACAAATAACATACTTTACTAAGGTACAATAAACATGTAACAGCATATAATAATTACAACAAAAAAATACTTACAACCATATGTAGCAACAACATACACCACACAGGTAAAAGCAAAACAAACCTTTTTCTATATATATAAGGCAAGGATGTATCTAGCAACAACATACACCACACAGGTAAAAGCAAAACAAAAGAAAAGAAGAAGAAGAACTCATAATTAACAACATATAATCATGTATGTGATCACATAGAGAGCACACCATTTATGTGATCAAATAGAGAGCACACCATTTATGTGATCACATAGAGGACACACCATTTATGTGATCACATAGAGGACACACCATTTATGTAATCACATAGAGGGCACACCATTTATATGATCACATAGAGGACACACCATTTATGTGATCAAATAGAGAGCACACCATTTATGTGATCACATAGAGGACACACCATTTATGTAATCACATAGAGGGCACACCATTTATATGATCACATAGAGGACACACCATTTATGTGATCTCATAGAGGACACACCATTTATGCATTACAACCGCGTGACGCCAGGTCATAATATTAACGTATCTTTTTTCGAATAGATCAAGACAGGTTCGGTTGTCGGCCCTTTGCTGTCATCTCATGATTTATTGGGGTCATCAAAATAGTCATTTACGTCTTGCAATATTTTAATTTAATCGCTAAATGTTACTAAGAAATGGGGATTCGAAATAGTCTGCAAGTCACTCAAGTGAACCAGAATACATGTTAGTCTTTGAAGCAGGCTCAGAACTAGTTGTTTGCGAACAGAGCCTGGGGCCTTCTCCTAATCCCTCGCAATTATATTTACTTTAGATCAACCTGGGCCGTGGCTTAACTGGGTGTGTTATATTCAACCAGCACACAATAATCGGAGATGCTATAAAGAGGTCTGTCCAAGTGAGAATTGAAGTACAAATAGCATCAATTCCTCATGCTCAAGGAAGATATGTCTCCGAATAGAATTTCAGATAATGCAAAGAGTTTAAAACCAAAACATAGAACTTATGTTCATGATAATGGAATATTTTAAGTGGAGCAATGCACGAAATACTCGTTACGAGTGAAAGCTGAAAGCAGATTGAAAAAGGAAGTCATGGCGGTCATGTCATTTTTCATGCAGCAAGTCGCACAAGATTGGCTATCGCAACCGTATTCAATTATTTCTAGAGTGAAACCATTGAACTTAGTGAATAATTGAATATTAATGATGTTGCATCGTTTTTGGCTAAGAAAAATCCAGAGTCTTATTGTTTGTCTAAGTCTCAAAGGACATGTTCCGTATAGCATTTGATGGAGTTCAAGGTGGGGGCTAATAAATTTTACAATGAATCAGGCTTCAATATATTTTTAATGTTTTTGAAAGATTTTATTTTCTGATTCATCCTTGCCTTATATATATAGAAAAAGGTTATAGAATTCTTTGCTATGTTAGTAGATCCATACATTTGATTAAAAATGCCCCATATCATATTATAAGTATAACGGTTTTGCACTAAGGAAAGCATGAACAGATTGAACTTTAAATTAAAATTTAATTACGTTATTCATATTCAAAATTATTAGTGTTTGTTAGGACGCTACAGTTTGCGCTGTCAGGGGTCCGTCCAGACTGACCATTGTGACCATAGGTACCCATTAAAAATTGTGTATTTCGACACTATGCCGCTGTTGTTTTTTTAAGTCCACTGAACAAATGCCTTTAAGCACTGTACAAAAATGTGACTGACGTCACCACTTGAAGCACTATGAAAATGAGGCATGTTGGGACATTCGACAAAGAAAGTTGTTGACATTATTGTTAAAACTGACTTTTTAATTTGTTTAGAGGAATTAAGTCGCATTAAAGTGGATCAAGTCACATTACCGGGCAGTTATATCACATAAGGTAGTTACGTTATAGTTACGTTATAGTTACGTTGTAGTTACGTTGTAGTTACGTTATAGTTACGTTGTAGTTACGTTGTAGTTACGTTATAGTTACGTTGTAGTTACGTTGTAGTTACGTTGTAGTTACGTTGTAGTTACGTTGTAGTTACGTTATAGTTACGTTGTAGTTACGTTGTAGTTACGTTGTACTTACGTTGTAGTTACGTTGTAGTTACGTTGTAGTTACGTTGTAGTTACGTTATAGTTACGTTGTAGTTACGTTGTAGTTACGTTATCGTTGATAGCAAGTGTTAAAGTAAGAATTGGAACCGCACGAATTTCTCCGGGGGTGGGAGAGAGGGTTTGTCAACAAACTTCGGAGATTCTCTATCACAATATCAACACATGTAATTGATACGTTATTGCAATGTAGAGAGCATTTCCCTATGTATCAAAGAACATTTTAAAGTATAGTTTTTCAACACAAGGCAAAGTCATAATGAAAAATATTCAAATAGCCTACATTGGTCAACTTTCATTTAGTAAACTAACTAAATTACATGTAATTCTTAATATTTTTTGAAAACTTTCTGTCCTTGACAAGGAGTTACGGATAACATTTCTCTTTCAAAATGTATATTTACTTTCTTAATAAGCTATTTCTATTTACACTTACAGATAATAATTTTAAAAACCTCATCATACTGACATGATATTGCAATAACAATGAAAAAATATTACTAGCATAATATTTATACATAAATAATATTTACTTTTATTTTAAATGTTTTATATTTATAGTTATTAAATGCGTTTTAAGAATATCTTATATTATTCTCTTCATATGTTTGTGCTATTTGCTGGCCTTGGAAATTAACTCCATTTTAAAAAAAAAATTTTTTTGTTTAACTCTCCACTAATTTCAAAGAACCCGGAAGGGAGAAATTTTCCCGCATTTTTCTGTCTGATTCCACATTGTGTCATCTTGTTTTCTTTGAGTAGAGCAAGCTGATCACTTTATCTAATCTCAGTTTGTAGCTTCAGGTAAAGAGGATTTAATAAGGCAGAGTCTAGTAGGACAGTTAAACCAGGAAAGCCAACACTTTAAAACTCTAATAAGATTGCAGGACTAAACACAAACCATGGATAAGCATAGGACGCAATAATCTTCTGTAAAGAAGGAGCGTCTGTAACAGATAAGACAATATAAGATAAGACAGTTAGTGAAGTCCTACCTGTGACATAAATCAGAGAGCAGAAGAACATTGTTTAATTAAACGCATTAAAATTCAATGGAGAAATTAAAAATCTAGAAATTTCAAAATATATATATAATCTCTATATATAATTCTCATCATGGTCCAACCATGCCGGACACCAAGCAAGCTGTCTGACCCCACCGACCAATCAAATTGCAAGAAAAGTTAGTAAACAACGTGGGGGGTCATTCAACAATTCGTTGAATTGAAGTCAAGTACTATGTTCTTTCAGGACATTAAAATAAAATGTATTTCGTAGTGTAAGAGTTATAACATTCGCTTAACACGCGGAGGTAGCAGGTTCAATCCCCAGCTAAGACATTACAGTTTTTAATTTTTTTTAAATTTTGTTTGTGCCCGTTCATTTCCCACAGTCTTTTCAAACCATAACAAGCACAGGACGAGTGGAAATAAGCTTGACGAATGGCCTTTGTCAGGTTATGCCAATTAGTTTATGGTTGGCAAGTTAGGGTGGTGCGGGGTGGCAAGTAGCTAACCACAGTGTACATGTTTCCAGATCAACAATGCGTCGCAGTTATCCCCGCATCCGAGGTTCATTCGCATTGTTCTGATTTCATCTTGATGTAGTTTGTATCTGTTCACCCCCCCCCCCACACTTTCTTTGCAATTTCTATGAGCAAATCTGCGGCGTATGCAATGCCGCGGGCATCTGGTTTAAAAATATTTCCGACCTCCACAAAACATTACAAGGAATTCAAACTGAGAACATTGGCCCCCAGTAAATTCAGTTCCAACTCTCATGTGTACCGTCAGTGTCTATAAAGTTTATGAACACGTTGTGCCCTGGCTGGACACAGTAGAACATTGTGGTGCCCTAGCTGGACACAGTAGAACATTGTGGTGCCCTGGCTGGACACAGTAGTACATTGTGGTGCCCTAGCTGGACACAGTAGAACATTGTGGTGCCCTAGCTGGACACAGTAGAACATTGTGGTGCCCTAGCTGGACACAGTAGAACATAGTGGTGCCCTAGCTGGACAAAGTAACCCATTCTGGTGCCCTGGCTGGACAAAGTAGAACATTGTGATGCCCTGGCTGGACACAGTAAAACATTGTAGTGCCCTAACTGGACACAGTAAAACATTGTGGTGCTCTGGCTGGAAACAGTGGAACATTGTGGTGCCCTAGCTGGACACAGTAAAACATTGTGGTGCCCTGGCTGGAAACAGTAGAACATTGTGGTGCCCTGGCTGGGCACAGTCGAAAATTGTGGTGCCCTGGCTGGACACAGTAGAACATTGTGGTGCCCTAGCTGGATACAGTAAAACATTGTGGTGCCCTGGCTGGACACAGTATAATATCTTGGTGCCCTGGTTTGGCACAGTAGAAATACAAGTGGATCATATATTCATGGTCTAACTTTCATAGCCGAGGTCCACAATTTTTGTGTGTGTAGAAATCATTATTTTGGCTAATTAAATGTTGGGTTATTGCTAAAACTGATTGATGGAAAATGACTTTTCAGAAGCTGCATAAATCATGAAACTCATCCCTGTGTCTCAATAATTCAAAAATGCAAACAACGTGTCATCTGGAAAAATGCCAAAATATGGAGCAGCTTAGAAACGGAACAACGACCGAGAATGAGATGGGGGATGAGGTGAGAAAGACATACAGCTGTATGGTTTGGGTGGGATGGCTGTATGCTGCACCTACAAAGATGATGGTGATAATGATATTGATTTTTTTAAAAGTATGTTCGAAAATGAATCATAGCTTAAAGTGAACTTCAAGAGGTTTTGTTCGTTACTTACCTACTAGAATGGCCGACACATTGCTCAAATATTTAATACACCCATGACTTGAACGTCAAAATATTTTGTTCCTCAATGAGTAATGAGATATTCTCATGGTTTACAACGGCCACCAAAAGTATAAAATGATTACCACAGCTCTGGCCAATCAACTGCTCAAAAACTAGGCAGATTTCGAAACAAGTGGCCAGTAATCTCAACGCGCGTCTCGGTTTGCCAAGAAACATTTTGTACCTCAATTGTTTCAACAAATCCGCCTAAACTCTGGACCTAAATCCAAAAGCCCATAATAATAGCCCCCCCCCCCCTAGTTGTTTCAGCAGATCTATTCAATGGAAGTCATGCGATGCACAGATCAAGGATTTAGTCGACAAGAGCCACGTCTTTTATAATGTGCATTCAAGGGGAACGCACTCTTTTGTTATCGGCTTTTTTCCCCCTCTTAACTATGGGCTTTAAAACAACTCCACTGTAAAAATTGGCACTTCATCGATTTTATGGTTACATTGTTACATCATACAACGCACATGTCGATTTGCAATTAAGAAAGATTTGGCGATTTGACACAAATCTTTATAAACAATGGCAATGTGTACTAGAGGGATCAAGGGTGTGTCGTTTAATGTTAAACTTTTCTACCTTTACAAACGTTGATTCACAACCCAACTATAGTAAATACTAGCCACATCCCAACTATAGTAAATACTAGCCACATCCCAACTATAGTAAATACTGGCAACATCCCAACTATAGTAAATAATGGCCACATCCCAACTATAGTAAATACTGGCCACATCCCAACTATAGTTAATACTGGCCACATCCCAACTAAAGTAAATACTGGCCACATCCCAACTATACTTTAAGTTGCTTCTCATCTCAACTAAAGTAAACCTTGGTTCACATTCCAATCTCTGACCTTAGCGCTGACATCTAAGAGCACATCTCGAGCAGTGAAGTTCTCAAATTACACTCATCAAATGTTCATGTCGGTAAATAGCATCGATTTAACGACTGGTCGGGATTGATTCACCTGTCAGGTAACGCATCAAAGCGAAGGAAAACTTTGAATTAAAACCATGAGATTAAGTCCTGTACATGGCATACATAAACTGATTAAATATTCCAGCTAAACTTCTCCTCGGACCTCCCTTGTCACCCCCCCCCCCCCCCAATCAACCGTAAAAAGCTGAATCATCCAATTTTTTTATTGTTGTTTTCAACTTTTTCATTGTTTTCAATTTTTTCATTGTTTTCAATTTTTTCATTGTTTTCAATTTTTTCATTGTTTTATATCAAGCTTAACCAAGTTCCACCACTTTCACACTTTGAACAGCCATTCGTGGAGGGACACAATAAGATAGTTGGGGAAATAGAATACTACAACTGATTCAGTCTTAACAGGTTTTTAGGTAATTTAAGGGCTGTGTTGTGTAGAGGTTGGGTTGTGTAGAGGTTGGGTTGTGTAGAGGTTGGGTTGTGTAAAGGTAGTGGTTGGGTTATGTAGAGGTTGGGTTGTGTAGAGGTAGGGTTATGTAGAGGTAGGGTTGTGTAGAGTTAGGGTTAGTTAGAGGTAGGGTTGTGTAGAGGTTGGGTTGTGTAGAGGTTGGGTTGTGTAAAGGTAGTGGTTGGGTTATGTAGAGGTAGGGTTGTGTAGAGGTAGGGTTGGTTAGAGGTAGGGTTAGTTAGAGGTAGGGTTAGTTAGAGGTAGGGTTAGTTAGAGGTGGGGTTAGTTAGAGGTAGGGTTGTGTAGAGGTAGGGTTGTGTAGAGGTAGGGTTATGTAGAGGTAGGGTTGTGTAGAGGTAGGGTTGTGTAGAGTTAGGGTTAGTTAGAGGTAGGGTTGTGTAGAGTTAGGGTTGTGTAGAGGTAGGGTTGTGTAGAGTTAGGGTTAGTTAGAGGTAGGGTTGTGTAGAGTTAGGGTTAGTTAGAGGTAGGGTTGTGTAGAGTTAGGGTTGTGTAGAGGTTGGGTTGTGAAGAGGTAGGGTTGTGTAGAAGTAGAGGTTGGGTTGTTTAGAGGTTGGGTTGTGTAGAGGTTGGGTTGTGTAGAGATAGAGGTTGTGTTGAGTAGAGGTTGGGTTGTGTAGAGGTTGTGGTGTGTAGATATTGACTTGCATTTTCCTTTTTTTTTAAACGTTTGTTTTAAATATTTTAAGTTTGTCTTAAGAAATAAACATAATATGCAGGGGTTGGGTTGTCGTTGGAAGAGTGGTGGGTTTAGGTGGGGATACAGTTGGAACTGATTAAAAGAAAAGTATTGTTTGTATGTGACCATGGCAACAAGGTTCCGGGTTAGAGATAACATGTTGTTTTTTATGTTTAAACCCGTTCAAGTCTTTCAATAACAAAGTTTGATACCAGCATTGGGAATTGATTTATCCACTGTTCGGATTGAAATCTGGGCGGCGTCTCCCTTTTGATAGTTGGTGTCGGCACATATGTAGTGGGTGGCGGTGCCACCTTGTATAAGCTGGTCGGGGTCCGACAAGTAGTAGGCTGGGATCCGTTGTGAAAGTTTGTGAGGGTACGACTGTGAGTGGTGAATGTTCGGCAACCTGTCAAGTCTTGTTTGAAGGGAACTCAGCGTTAAGTTACGACTTGCATTTTACTCTTTTTTTTTAAACGTTTGTTAAGTTAAATATTTGAAGTTTGTCTTAAGAAATAAACATAAACAAAAGATTTGGATTCCGATTGTGTGTTTGAGAAAGGGCAGCAAATAATAGGATCGGCTTCTTTTTAAAACAATTCATATACATATTAAGACAGTTCAGGGTCTGTCATTGGGTAGGGGGGGATGCATTGCTCTAAGAAATATTACGACATTTTGGACAAAGCCTAAAACAGATTTATAAAAGCGTTAAAATCTTATATTCATAAACAATAACATCATTGTCCAGTTTGCATGTATGATATAAACTTATAAACATGGAAATATGCCTAGTAAAATACTTTCTTTAAAAAAAACATAAACATGTAATTTAAAATACAAAATTTGCCGCAAGGGTTGATAGAAGAACACTCGTGAAACCATGTATTGGATGCAAATTATTGATTCTATAGCAAGTGGAACGTTAGGGACATGTGATGTAATCTTCTGCCATGTAAGCTATTAGTATTCATGGATTTAATTAGGGGAAAGGATGGACCCAGAGCAGTGTGTAACCAGAAAATTGTGACACAAGAGCAGGGAGACAGAGAGCAATGTGTCATCAGAGAGCAATTGGTCATCAGAGACCAATATGTCATCAGAGAGCAATGTGTCATCAGAGCAGGGAGACAGCGAACAATGTGTCACCAGAGAGCAATGTGTCATCAGAGAGCAATTGGTCATCAGAGCAGGGAGACAGAGAACACTGTGTCATCAGAGAGCAATGTTTCATCAGAGCAGGGAGACAGAGAACAATGTGTCATCAGAGAGCAATGTTTCATCAGAGCAGGGAGCCAGAGAGCAATGTGCCATCAGAGCAGGGAGCCAGAGAGCAATGTGTCATCAGATCTGGGAGCCAGAGAGCAATGTGTCATCAGAGACCAATGTGTCATCAGAGGAGGGAGCCAGAGAACAATAAGTCATCAAAGCAGGGAGCCAGAGAGCAATATGTCATCAGAGAGAAATGTGTTATCAGAGACCAATGTGTCATCAGAGAGCAATGTGTCATCAGAGCAGGGAGCCAGAGAGCAATGTGTCATCAGAGCAGGTAGCCAGAGAACAATAAGTCATCAGAGCAGGGAGCAAGAGAGCAATGTGTCATCAGAGAGCAATGTGTCATCAGAGCAGGGAGACAGAGAGCAATGTATCATCAGAGAGCACTGTGTCATCAGAGCAGGGAGCCAGATAGCAATATGTCATCAGAGAGCAATGTGTCATCAGAGCAGGGAGCCAGAGAGCAATGTGTCATCAGAGCAGGGAGCCAGAGAGCAATGTGTCATCAGAGAGCACTGTGTCATCAGAGCAGGGAGCCAGAGCGCAATGTGACATCAGAGCAGGGAGCCAGAGAGCAATGTGTCACCAGAGCAGGGAGCCAGATAGCAATATGTCATCAGAGAGCAATGTGTCATCAGAGCAGGTAGCCAGAGAGCAATGTGTCATCAGAGAGCAATGTGTCACCAGAGCAGGGAGCCAGATAGCAATATGTCATCAGAGAGCAATGTGTCATCAGAGCAGGGAGCCAGAGAGCAATGTGTCACCAGAGCAGGGAGCCAGATAGCAATATGTCATCAGAGTGCAATGTGACATCAGAGCAGGGAGCCAGAGAGCAATGTGTCACCAGAGCAGGGAGCCAGATAGCAATATGTCATCAGAGAGCAATGTGTCATCAGAGCAGGGAGCCAGAGAGCAATGTGTCATCAGAGAGCAATGTGTCATCAGAGCAGGGATCCAGAGAGCAATGTGTCATCAGAGAGCAATGTGTCATCAGAGCAGGGAGCCAGAGAGTAAAATGTTATTAAGAGATTAGCAGGTAAGCCATTAAGTGACAGCCAAGAGCCATCACTTAAGTACACGTTTTTTAAGCCTGTTCAAAAAATATTTTTTATTCAATGGAGATGAATTACTGGTCTTCGCTCTCACACTGCTTACGTTTTATGATGAGTTCTACTCGAGATTTGTGAATAGAAACTTGCGAGGGCAAATAAACAAGTCAAATCTATTAAATAAATGAATTAGTCAAATTGTAGACCGAATGGGACTTTCACGTTGTAACCTGTCTTCAAATTGTATACCGAATGGGACTTCAAATTGTTCCATATCTTCTCAGTTATTGAACAATTCTTTTTAGAATGTTTAAAATTAGTAAATTCCCAGCAAAAGAGAACTTTGCTTTTAGCGGCCATATAGAGGACAATAGTAGTGCAAATAGAGGAAATATTTTCGAAGTTGTGGATTTGCTTGCAAATTACTATCAAGTCCACCAATTACATTATGAAAAGATAAGATAAACGTTGAAACTATTCAATCACGTAAGTGTGACCTCAAATTAAAAGATGCAGTTTTCTGAGATAAAGTTAGAACAAAAATCATCTGCCTAATACAAAAAGCCACATATTATTCCATTATATTCAATAGCCATCCAAAAAGTTCACATAACGATCCCCTAAGTCAAATAGATATAGACGCTATAAGTGTGTTGAGGTGGCAAAATTGTCATCTGCTATAACGATCGACTTTTCTATGGCTTCTTCATTTGAGAGCAGACTTTCTGGAAATAAAACCCGTGAAGAATTCGTTTGCGCTCTGACATTTAAAAAGTCCAGGGGGGGGGGGGACATTTTATTAAAAATACAAAGATTTTTTATATTATTTTGAAACCTGAGAGAAAGATCCTGTCGTGCCCTAAGGGACACTAATACTCAGCCAGAGATGAGGGGTTTCTCGGCTTGTAAATTTGTCAGTTAAACTTTGTGGATTTTGTAGCTGTAATTGGTCTTTGTTTGTATCTATGACGTCCATTGAGTAAGATCAGGGCTGGCCTAAGGGAATTGGAGGCCCTAGGCGAAGTGAATTTGGTGGCTTTAAATGTAATAGAACAAGTATAAATATGTAAAGACTCTTGTGCGAGGCCCCCACTAACGATGAGACTAATCGGAGGCCCTAGGCGACTGCCTAGTTTCCCTATGCCTAAAGCCGGCCCTAAGTCAGATTTTGATGTCACCTTGACACCACAGATCAGATGATGACATGTCTCAGATTTTGATGTCACATTGACACCACAGATCAGATGATGGCATGTCTCAGATTTTGATGTCATCCTGACACCACAGATCAAAAGATGACATGTCTCAGATTTTGATGTCACCCTGACACCACAGATCAGATGATGACATGTCTCAGATTTTGATGTCACCCTGACACCACAGATCAAATGATGGCATGTCTCAGATTTTGATGTCATCCTGACACCACAGATCAGATGATGGCATGTCTCAGATTTTGATGTCACCTTGACACCACAGATCAAATGATGACATATCTCAGATTTTGATGTCATCCTGACACCACAGATCAGATGATGACATGTCTCATGTCAGACGTAGTCAAGCTCAAGACCAAGAAGATTCAAGAGATTGATGAACATGTTGAGAGCATGAATCGAGTCTCTACACTATAAGAAGATAGTTGTGCATTTGGTTCTTGAACATCTTGTACAGTAATAACACTTCTCATTTATATTGATTTATAAATGTAATATTAATATAATTAAAATGGAATTAAAAAAATTTCTTTCGTGCATTAAATTAATCTTAAACAAGTAAACAAATATACTTACAAACATGCGAATAGGAGAAGAGGAGATCTTCGCTTCGATTTTTTTAAATTTGTCAATTCTTTTTCCGTTAACTGCTACTGCTAACACCCACTATATTCAAGACGGATAAACCTGTTTAAATTTTAAATATCCATACCGAAAATCTCTTACACAAAAATTCACAACATAGCGAACGCCTAGGAAATGCTTTTCTGCTTATAACACGCCCGCTGACACAGGTCCGTACATGTTCCCCAACCTCATGCACAAGTCAAAATGTCACCATGTATAACCTCCCTTCCTTCCTTGTCCCGTTTCTAGTTTATGATTATGTCTCATTGTATAGATGTGATCGTGCAGGAAGTTTCGTGTTTTTATAGTCCTGTTTTTTTTTTGACAATGACATATAAGAGAACAAGGTGCATCGTGCCAATCAATAACACGATTCCAAACTATATCATTGCAGACCCGAGTCACGTGCTACTGTCGCAGGCCGTAAACCCATAAAATGCCCGGTTAGGGGCTGGTACCCTTAACGTCACCGGTTGACAGCCCAGGTAGCTATAGAAACACATGCGTAACACGGCCAATGACCGCCTGGACTGTGGTTGGGGGATTGGGGGCATGGGCAGGGATTTTGATTGTAACTCTATCGATAATTTCTGAGAACCGAGCGGATTTCTGAGAATAGAAAAGAGCGGCTTCAAGTAGGGCTACACAGTGGCGTAGCTTGAGTGTGTGTATTCCACTCGGGGCAGAACCAAAGTCCATCCCCCCTTGCTATGCTCCTGACTACACATCCTATAAATGTGTATTGAACCTCAATGTCTTAGTCCCTGCACAAGCGTTATATTCACATTTTTTTCTAAAAATGTTAGTTAGAGATCTTTCCAGATATGTATTCTAAAAAAAAAAAAAAAAAAAAAAAAAAAAAAAAAAAAAAAAACACCTTGATTTTTATGAACTGATTTTTTATACTAAAGGAATAATTAAATAATAGATCTAAATGACACAAAATTATACGTAGATCTATTTGCTTGTGCAACGAGACGGCTTTACGTATAAGATTAGATTGTGTCAATTTAATGATAGGAGGCTTGCTATGTAACAGTATGTACCGAAAAATAACAAGTAGATTCCATCACATCTTAACGTAATCTCGTAGATAAAGGTACTACACTGATGTCTTCAGGGGTCTACTGCTGTTTGTACGGACTGGTATCAAATAACAACACTACAACATTGGATTGCTATTGGCAACCAGTTATCCCCCAATTTCCTGTTTAGTGTTTGGACCTGATAAGACCGACCAGGCGTTACTTTGTGATAGCTTGTAAAGAGTTCTATCCCTTGTACAAAGGACCAGAATGCTGTGACCTTGTTGGCTTCTGAAAAGCATTGCTGTTCCCTTACCAGCTGTTGGTTGAAAACGCCACTGCGTCAAGTAGACCATGGTGGGCCCCCACCCCTTAAAACCCTCCCTACCACTTTCGCTACATCCACCACTAATCCCAGACATAATCCAAACATTATGCATTACACATATCCTTGACATACGAATGTCACTTACAATACTTATATGCAACAATAGTTCTAAATACTTCCTTCCTAGCTCCCAAGATAAACTACCATATAACATTAGATTATAGTGTTACTCTAAATAGACGAACCGATCACACACACAAACACTATACAGGACTTTAAATCAGGGACAGGGTTGAAGGTGTATGAAAGATATAATGGGGCAAGTTCAAATACATGTACATAATACCTTTCCAACGTTGCAAACGTATTTTGGCGTCTTCTACCCATAACAAATAAGTTAATAACAGATCAATGAAGCTTCTTGACATTGCAAATAAACGATTGTGCTATGCCCTGGTGCTCGCCTTGTTCACTCACCCTAACGATTGTGCTCTGCCCCGGTGCTCGCCTTGTTCACTCACCCTAACGATTGTGCTCTGCTCTGATGCTCGCCTTGTTCACTCACCCTAACGATTGTGCTCTGCCCCGGTGCTCGCCTTGTTCACTCACCCTAACGATTGTGCTCTGCTCTGGTGCTCGCCTTGTTCACTCACCCTAATCAAGGAACTATAAACTTGTAGCTAGGCCATCGTATCAATTATAATATAAATCCCGTTTGACTCTATTCAAGGATATTTCCTGGGCTGTCCATTAAATCTTACCATCGATGGCTGAGTTACAAATAAAATTCTATTTTTTATAATCAAGCCGTCGAGGACAGACAAACAACATTGCATACATCCAATGTCAAAGTCTACATATCATACAACGAAAAATTATTGCAATTTTCTCAATAAACCACACGCCCCCATTCTTCTCATAATGATCGTTGTGTTGTATACACATGAGCAGTGGCGTCACTAGGGGGTACGGTGGGGGTGGGCCACCCCAGGTGACACAATAAAGGGGGGTGACACCAGAATGTAAAATTCTATATATTCCCTTATTTAGCACTAAAAAACTCGGAGGAGTTAAATGGGTTAAATCGTTAGGGGTGACACCATGAGCTAACTCCTGGGTGACACCCTGGGCTACTGCCCCGGCTGACACCAACCCTAGTGACGCCTCTGCACATGAGCAGTTCTTGGTACTTCAGTTTCCATAAATTCATGATCTAAAACTAAATTTAAATTTGAATATAACAAAACACAAAACACATTTTTTTTTAAAACGACCTATAAGAATAGGACCATGTATATATGGATATAAAGAATCCTATAAGTATCCCATAAAGTATGGTGCGGGACAAGGATCGATACCAAACAGATCTTATTAAAAGCCAATGAAGTGAGGAAATTGTGAAATAGAAATGTGTGACTCATGGTGGGGGTGTGTGACTCATGGTGGTGGTGTGTGACTCACGATGGGGATGTGTGACTCATGGTGGGGGTGTGTGACTCATGGTGTGGGTGTGTGACTCATGGTGGGGGTGTGACTCATGGTGGGGGTGTGTGACTCATGATGGGGTAGTGTGACTCATGGTGGGGGTGTGTGACACGTGGTGATAGGTGTGTAACTCATGGTGGGTGGGTGTCTCATGGTGGGGGTGTGTGACTCATGGTGAGAGGTGTGTGCCTCATGAAGAAAGATGTGTGATTCATGATGGGGGTGTGTGACTCATGGTGACAGGTGTGTGACTCATGGTGGGGTTGTAACTCATGGTGAGAGGTGTGTGTTTCATGATGGAGGTGTGTGATTCATGGTGAGAGGTGTGTGACTCATGGTGGGGGTGTATGACTCATGATGGGGGGTGTGACTTATGATGGGGTGTGTGACTCATGGTGAGAGGTGTGTGACTCATGGTGAAGGGTGTGTGACTCATGGTGTGAGGTGTGGGACTCATGGTGAGAGGTGTGGGACTCATGGTGAGGGGTGTGTGACTCATGATGAGAGGTGTGTGACCCATGATGAGAGGTGTGTGACTCATAATGAAAGGTGTGTGACTTATGATGAGAGTTGTGTGACCCATGATGAGAGGTGTGTGACTCATGATGAGAGGTGTGTGACTCATGGTGAGAGGTGTGTGACTCATGGTGAGAGGTACGTAACTCATAATGAGAGGTGTGTGACTTATGATGAGAGGTGTGTGACTCATGGTGGGGGTGTATGACTCATGATGGGGGTTTGTGACTTATGATGGGGTGTGTGACTCATCATGAGAGGTGTGGGACTCATGGTGAGGGGTGTGTGACTCATGTTGTGCGGTGTGTGATTCATGGTGAGAGGTGTGTGACTCATGGTGAGAGGTATGTGACTCATGATGAGAGGTGTGTGACTTATGATGAGAGGTGTGTGATTAATGGTGAGAGGTGTGTGACTCATGGTGAGAGGTGTGTGACTCATGGTGAGGGGTGTGTGACTCATGGTGAGAGGTGTGGGACTCATGATGAGGGGTGTGTGACTCATGGTGAGAGGTATGTGACTCATGGTGAGGGGTGTGTGACTCATGGTTAGGTGTGTGTGACTCATGGTGAGGGGTGTGTGATTCATGGTGAGAGGTGTGTGACTCATGGTGAGGGGTGTGTGACTCATAGTGAGAG
The DNA here is from genome assembly GCA_002072015.1 of Radix auricularia. Classification (NCBI taxonomy): domain Eukaryota; kingdom Metazoa; phylum Mollusca; class Gastropoda; family Lymnaeidae; genus Radix; species Radix auricularia. The sequence goes on along the minus strand of MUZC01000077.1, from coordinate 304,331 downwards.
GTGTGGGACTCATGGTGAGGGGCGTGTGGCTCATGGTGAGAGGTATGTGACTCATAATGAGAGGTGTGTGACTTATGATGAGAGGTGTGTGACTCATGATGAGAGATGTGTGACTCATGGTGAGGGGTGTGGGACTCATGGTGAGGGGTGTGTGACTCATGTTGAGGGGTTTGTGACTCATGGTGAGAGGTATGTGACTCATGATGAGAGGTGTGTGACTCATGGTGAGAGGTGTGTGACTCATGGTGAGAGGTGTGTGATTCATGGTGAGAGGTGTGTGACTCATGGTGAGAGGTGTGTGATTCATGGTGAGAGGTGTGTGACTCATGTTGAGGGGTGTGTGACTTATGATGAGAGGTGTGGAAGGCTACGGTCAGGTGGTGACGTATAGGAGTGGTGAGAAGCTTACAACACTGTGTAAAAAAAAAACTTGAGAAAGAGCTTTAACTATTCCCTCAATAAATTTACTAGAGAGTTAACAAGTTATCGTATCTTATCTGCCTTACGTTTTATTATCTATGGTTTGTGCCTAGTCCTGCATTCTTATTAGAGTTTTTAAAGTTGATAATGTGTTGGTTTTCCTGGTTTCCTCAGGCAACCCATTCCACGCCTGAATTCCTGACGGGATGAACGAAATTTTGTATGTTTTTTTCTTGCCTACGGAATTTTTAAAAAGCTGTTTTTTTATCTAGACTTGTGTGTTACATTCAGGAGGAAACAGATCAGTCTTTTGTCTCTAAACATATAACAAAATCAATGTTGCGGGGGTAAACGAAAACGAGCACCAAAACTATACATAGCTGACGTGACCCTAGCTTATCAAAATTATGGCACAGACAACTTATCAAGGAATTATAACAATAACTATTTACAACTGTATGTTATAATGGTTACAGACAGCCCAGCTGAACAACCGAGACAGCCCAGCTGAACTATGTAGACAGCCCAGCTGAACTTTGTAGAGAGCCCAGCTGAACTATGTAGACAGCCCAGCTGAATTATTTAGACAGCCAAGCTGAACTATGTAGACAGCCCAGCTGAACAACAGAGACAGCCCAGCTGAACAACAGAGACAGCCCAGCTGAACAACAGAGACAGCCCAGCTGAACTATGTAGACAGCCCAGCTGAGTTATGTAGACAGTCCAGCTGAACTTTGTAGACAGCCCCGCTGAACTATGTAGACAGCCCAGCTGAACTATGGAGACAACCAAGCTGAACTTTGTAGACAGCCCAGCTGAACTATGTAGACAGCCCCGCTGAACAACAGAGACAGCCCAGCTGAACAACAGAGACAGCCCAGCTGAACTATGGAGACAGTCCAGCTGAACTATGTAGACAGCCCAGCTGAACAACAGAGACAGCCCAGCTGAACAACAGAGACAGCCCAGCTGAACAACAGAGACAGCCCAGCTGAACAACAGAGATAGCCCAGCTGAACTATGTAGACAGTCCAGCTGAACTTTGTAGAGAGCCCAGCTGAACTATGTAGACAGCCCAGCTGAACTATTTAGACAGCCAAGCTGAACTATGTAGACAGCCCAGCTGAACAACAGAGACAGCCCAGCTGAACAACAGAGACAGCCCAGCTGAACAACAGAGACAGCCCAGCTGAACAACAGAGACAGCTCAGCTGAACTATGTAGACAGCCCAGCTGAGTTATGTAGACAGTCCAGCTGAACTTTGTAGACAGCACAGCTGAACTATGGAGACAACCAAGCTGAACTTTGTAGACAGCCCAGCTGAACTATGTAGACAGCCTCGCTGAACAACAGAGACAGCCCAGCTGAACAACAGAGACAGCCCAGCTGAACTATGTAGACAGCCCAGCTGAACAACAGAGACAGCCCAGCTGAACAACAGAGACAGCCCAGCTGAACAACAGAGACAGCCCAGCAGAACTTTGTAGACAGCCCAGCTGAACTATGTAGACAGCCCAGCTGAACAAAAGAGACAGCCCAGCTGAACAACAGAGACAGCCCAGCTGAACAACAGAGACAGCCCAGCTGAACAACAGAGACAGCCCAGCTGAACTATGTATACAGCCCAGCTGAGTTATGTAGTTAGTCCAGCTGAACTTTGTAGACAGCCCCGCTGAACTATGTAGACAGCCCAGCTGAACTATGGAGACAGCCCATCTGAACTTTTTAGACAGCCCAGCTGAACTATGTAGACAGCCCAACTGAACAACAGAGACAGCCCAGCTGAACAACAGAGACAGCCCAGCTGGACAACAGAGACAGCCCAGCTGAACTACAGAGACAGCCCAGCTGAACTATGTAGACAGCCCAGCTGAACAATGTAGACAGCCCAGCTGAACTATTGAGACAGCCCAGCTGAACTATGGTAATAGGCTCACGTCACAAACAGGATGTGGTTCACGATCCAAGTGCTGGGTAAGAATGTAAGCTATAAAATATAACACTTCAGTGGGCTGATCAAATTTAACGTAACAAAACAAGTGGGTGGGCTAATAGCATAATTGGCTATCGACATGCATTGTTTTATAGTTCATATGGAAATGAAGACCACCACAGACATTGTAACTGCGAGCAGATTTTCTTTAAATGCCAGCCGCCCCAATAAAACAAAATGCTATTTAATGTTGTTTTTTTAAAATGTTTGTTAAAAAATATTTTTATTATTATATTTATTTATTTTATTTTTATTTATTTATTTATTTTTTTATTTCTTTTTTTTTTTTTTTTTTTTTTGTTGGTGGTGGGTATAATTTGTGTTTTTTTTTTTTTTTTTTNTTTTTGGGGGGGGGGGTTCAAAGTAAGGTACTGTCAATATAAATTGTATCTGTCATTTCATGTCATTTCATGCACAGCTAAACTGCCTATATAACTGTATGTTAGTGATTTGATTATTGATCATAATTACCAGAACCATTTTGTTGAGCATAAGTTTAGAGAAGCTCGCCTCGTTCTGACATTGTTAATTGCATTTGTAAGGACTATTCGAAAAATTAGTAATATTTAACGTATCTTTAATTCCATCACAAATTGCATATACAATCAATAAATAATTCAGGCTTGACTTCATTATTTCACTTTTCTTGTCCATTGTTTCATATGTCGCGTGATCAACGTTCAGTAGATGAGCTGATCATATATCATATTTATATGTTTTACTAATTCTGTAGATGCCGAAATAGTTCATGAATTTTTACACTAAACGCATTTAATTAAGAATAGAACTTTCTTTTTTAATTTGATTAGTTTTTATTTTGTATGAGATAAATCTGCATCCGACTTCCATTTCCATCGCCAAAATTGTTGCTCTCTCGTTCGTCGTTAGGGAAGTTCCATTAAATTGCCAAGTTTCTTCACTTAAAATTTAAAAGCACAGTGACGTATGTCAAGTAGTTCTGCTTGTAAATTTTTTTGGCATTAATGCCTTGTGGAGTATAGCTTTTCAGACAGAGGTGTCACTAGGGTTGGTGTCATATATTGCGGCATATAACTCACGGTGTCACCCCCGTACGGCTTACCCCTTCTTCGTGTCTGCCAGTGCCAAATAACGTGAACATAGAACACTTTTATCCTTAACCTCTGCTAGTGTCAAAATATTTCAAATAGAATACATGATCATTAGTGTTAAATACATGTTTTAATATATAGATAAAACTAATTTCTCAAAACTTCAAAATACTGACAAAATCGAACAAAATTATAATTAAATGTGTTAGTATCACCAGGTTTGAGAACCACTGGTTTAAAATGAAGTAAAATGTTTGGTTGCTACGATTTATGACAATTTTTTTTAAAATTCTTAACTCAGACCTTAAGGTAGAGATAAAAGCAGAGCATCGATCTACAAATATTCATAATTTGTTAGACTATGCGAGAAAATGTGCTGTAATCTACATTGGTTAAAACTCATCGAGGCATAAGAATGTGTATGTGACTTCAGGTTGTATCCCCAAGCATCAGTCAGAGAATATAGAAATATTAAAAACAGAAAAGAATACGCATTACCTCATTTGTGTAAATAATAACTCTATATAAAGTTTCTTAAATTCCACAATAGCCAAAAACTATTAAACACAAATTATTATTTATAGGGGATGAATGACTCAGCTTTGTCCCGACCAGCCCGTTTCAATTACACAAAATATGTCCATTCAAGTTTAGCTTCCGTCGTCGACTTCTCCTGTTATCTGTGAAGTGAATAGAGTGCACGGGCGCTCTCCCGGTCAGTAATAAGATGCACACAACTCTCTCTATATAAGTTACAGAAAGAGCTCGCAATTCTTATAATGACAGTGTATAAAGATCGGGCTGCACTTCCATTGTAATACAGTCAAACATCTCATTACGAGCACCTCTCATAACAAGTTTTTCGCATAATGAGCAAACATTTTTTTAAAGTTGCTCCCTGTATGGTTTTCGTGTAACATCAACCGTTTTCACAAATTTTGTATTTAGACAGTATTCGTAATTTTTTTAATGTGGAAATTTTAATTACATGTGCTAAAATCAACTAAAATGTATTTGTAAAAAAAAACACAATAAGACAATCATAAGAGATTTTTTTAAAAAACTGATGAAATGAAACGAAAAACCATAGAAAAGCCAATTTAGCGCGCAACTACAATCGGCCAACATAATCGATCTGCACTATTCTCAAAGACAATTAAGGAGATGGATGCTTCAAATGGAGTGTCTAGACTTTCTACGACACGGTTACCACACATTTTCGTCAAAATTTGAAGCCTCATCAAAAATAAATGTCTAGTTAAAAAGGAATAGTCTGGCATAAATGCATATTTTTGTTTACGCTTTTTTGTTTCAAATCTAAATTGCTTTACCCTCTAACAATTCCTAAGTTATTTTATTTGAATAAATCTTGATAAATTTGTGAAAAATTAGTATTTTTTATCATGGAACGGATTTTCGTACTTTACATTGATCTGAAAGGGAAAAATTGTTTCGTTTAACGAGTAAGTTAGACTCTGGAACTGGAACGAATTAATATCGTTATGAGATGTTTGACTGTACTTACTTCCAGTTAATGTAATAATCTTAAGTTAAACGAAGTGGGACAAAATTAGCACATCTTTGTTTAAAATACATCAATTATACTTTATATAGTAATTAGGGCTGCGGAAATTAATGATCATTTAATCGATTAAAGTTTTAATTGGTTTAAAATTTAATTTAATTTGATTTATTAAAGTTCGATTAAAATTTAATAAAATATTTCAATTTTTTTATTTCAAATGTATTAAAAATGTATATCTTTTTATTACTTACTTACATTTCCCTCGTATTATTATTATTTATTTACACGTGCACACATAAACAAAAACGTTTTTTTTCTTCTTTATTTCTTAATTACCAGAACGAATTAGCTGTATTTATGTTTATTGTACTGAAGAAGGCAGTTTATTGTCGTGTTAGTTTAAAAATAAAACTCAAATTTATTGTTTTCATTACACAATTTTTATGTGTATTTTTAATATTTTAACATACTTTTTTAGTCCCAAAACCTCTTTTTTCGTGGTCGTAGTGGGTCCGAATGATTCTAGATTGTGAGGCGAGCGCACTAACGACTTCGCTAACCAGCCGCCTGAGTTCTTTTTTTTTTTTTTCGCATCTTATCTTATCTTATCTGCACTTATCTGTTACAGACGCTCTTTCTTTACAGATACTTATTTCTTCCTACGCTTATTTATAGCATTTGTAGTCCTGCATTCTTATTAGATATTTAAATGTTGAAAAAGTGTTGCTTTTCGTGGTTTCTTCAGGCATCCCACCCGCGCCCGAATTTCGGCCGGGAAAAAACGAGAATTTTTATGTATTTGTTCTTGTATACGGAATAAGAAAAGTATTAATATCCTTATGTCTATCTAAGAGTTATATTTTAAATTATCTTTGAGTTGCATTTCTAAACAATAATTAATTGCATTATGTATGATTACTACTTTACTCTTGGTTCCTCTATCCTCTAGCGCAGTGTCTCCAAACTACGGCCCACATGCCAGATACGGCCCACGAGGCCCTCTCATCCGGCCGGGTGAGACTATTTAATCTTTTTTAAAAAGATACAATTTTTGCCTGTAGTTCACCACAAAACTTAGTATTTGGGGGTTAGTAGTAGGACCCCAAACTGCTGTTTGACAATTAATGCGGCCCTCCGGGCGTAAAGTCTGGAGACCGCTGCTCTAGTGTTTCAATGTTTTCGCATCAAGCGCACTACGAAAGAAAGCGGGAACGAGAGCGCAGCATGGTGCGCAATTAGAACGAGGTGTGTCGCGTCACTGAGTGTATTAACTTGAAAGAAGACTTTATTATTTTAAAAATGTATACTTTTTGATTAAACTAAAATACTATTTCTGAGATTATAATAAATAAAATAAGATTTTTCCAAGAATATTCCCCCTGAATCATGACGATGGTTAGTGCTCATAATATCGTGAGTGGTCAAAACAACGTCTCCTCTCAAATAATATACTTACTAACAAACGTGAAATAAAATCATTTTTCCTGTAAATTTTTCCCCGGGTTTGAAGACAATGAAACTAGGTTTAATATATTTTCTCTTTTTACAGAAGTGTACCTAGAATTACTTAACATTGAAAAGACTCGTTGATCAGATACTTGGTTTACTCTACGGAAAGTATTAGACTTTATAGTAAAAAAATAATTGTGCATATATTACATCGATTACAAAGGTTACTATTTTATATGGGTGTACCGGATTTCTGCTCCGGCAAATCGAAATACAAACATTTTTACAGAATTTATCTTCATAATTTCGGCAAAATCCGACTTGCCGGTAGATCCATAAAATATATATACATAGAATTGCTCCGCCTCAGAAAAATCTGAAATCTGGCCATTTTTATTTATCCGTCTCCGGCCCCGGCTCCACCTGGATTTAACTTCATATATTGGCCAAATCCATCTCCGGTCGGATTTCAAAATTTTTAAAACCTCATGAAGCTGAATGACAAGAGAGATGTGTTGCTATTTTACCCATTATTACTCTACTCCCTTACCATTCCATGACTTTCTTGCTCTCGTTTTCTCTCTCTCTTCATTCATCAATTTTCTTCTTCTCATGCACTAACGTTTATGTTTTATGCGTTATGAACATCACCCTATACAAATGAGAATAATTACAAAGATAGTTGAGGAATAGCACAGAACAGATCTTTTCACAGCAAACAGCACTTAGATATGTGAAAGAAAATTACACAGGAAAACACAATTTTACTTCCTAGCTGTAATCTTCATTCATATCTTACTTCAACGCTCTTTGATACAGATTGTTTGATCCCACCCACGAGAAACGGTCTCAGCCAATGCTTTGCTGTGTTGCTTTTGTTTGTTTAGACTCGGTATCCATGGATTCATTCGTCCGCAGTAAGGATTTCTGTCGCTAATGGTAACATCCCAGAGAAGCTCTTTTATAAGTTAGTTCGTCCTAAGTGTAGACGGTGAAGCCACTAGAAACAACCAGGACCTTAAACTCAACTTAACATCATATTTGATTCATTTATAGGCAGTAACAAAAACTGACAATGGCGTAGAAGTGGGGGGAGGGGAAAAGAAGGACGGTAAATCTATAATAGTTGATTAACGTCTAAAAATTTAAAGAGTATAAAAGAAAACAGACAATAAAGAAATTAATACAAGAAATAATATCCGAAATATATAAGAAAGCTCCTACTTTCCTACTAAGATTCAAACTCTACAACGAAACAGAGCCGGATTTCTGTCTAGGCCTAAAAGGCCCCGGCGGCCCAGCCAGCCTAGGGGGTTTGATGGTGGAATCTTTACATAAGCGTGAAAGCCTGGCTTGCAGTATCAAAAAGCTTTATCGATAATAATATTATAATAAATATTTTATAACATTTGCCAGAACATGGTTTTCATAACATAACTTACAGCCCTACAACCAAGCTATATATAGAATTAGGCCTCTTAGTTTCCCTCTCTCTAGCCTGCATTATCCGGCAGCAACACGCATATAGGAAATGTTGCTGTCAAAACTGAAATCAAATTCAAAAGTCGTAAAGAGTATTTCTCAGACAAGATGGTCTGTTCGGGATGACGACCTGCCGAAGCCCATGTTGTTCCTGGGATGTGATCATGGCAGAAATTCAGCTGATTGCCAATGATGTAAATGAAGAACCTCATACGCGCTCTTAGGCTCTAGGTCTTCTCAATTCATTAGACTCGATCGAAACTTGCTTCTTGTCCTTCTCTGGAATGACATCTTGGAAAGGTTTATTAAAGTAAACAAATCTCTCCAACCTGTTAACATCGACCTGAGTACGATCGTTGACCTGTGTCAGTCTTTGGTAACGTACCTAAAACACTTGAGGAAACCCAGTACTTTGATCATTATGAGCCGAAAGTTGTTGAACAATCTGGTTAAAATAGCTATGACATGCAGAGGAAAAGTAGGCGTAAAGTCCAGTTAAACCAAGTAAAAGGAAACGAGACTGAAATCTATGGCAGGGAAAGATTCCGAGTTACTATTTTTAACGTAATTATAGATACACTAGTTACAGAACTACAGAGACGTGGATCTGTTTATGGGGAGGGGAGTTAAGTATAAAGTTTAACTTTCTTACGAAACTACATCTCTACATCGTTAGGAATCTAAAGACATCCGTAAAGGAGCCAGAAACCATATAACTTTTTATCCGGGGTGGGGGGGGGGGGTTAGAGAGGACTTTGGAAAACGGAGTGTCTGCACCTGTCAGCTAATTTGTCGTCGAATGATGAAATTGTGGAGTTATTGTCACTGAATCTGTCCAACTACTTATCACAAAAGGACTTTTTTAAAATTTATTCAAACGTAGGAATTGCACAAACTGCTCAGCATAACAGTCGTTTTCAGCGCTAAAGACAGTAAATAATTAAATAGTTGAGATCTAACACAGGAGAGAACATGCTCAATTTACACACTGTAATGTACATAGAGTAAGAAATACAAGGTAGTTAATTTCTTAGATTGACGTCATTCATTCTTTTGCACAGAAGAAAAGATCTTCGTATGATTATTATTTATTATTTACATTTGATAGAATAACGTAACTATAGTAACTAGTGACTAGACTTTATTATTCTGATGTTTATTAAAGTCCATTAAAAAGTATATGTTCTGTACTAGTGCATTTAGTTGCTAAATATGGTAAGTCCGAGACCGCATTGGATATAATTAATTCTTCTGGTACCAATGCTACCGACATAAGAAACCAAGAGGCTGAAGTTTTAACTTATTGAGATGCTGCTACATGTATTTAATCTTCAAGTTTGTTCCTTTTATAAGCAAGAAAACTATTGTACCCGATGAAAGTACCAAAACAAAACAACAAACAATTAAATATCAAAAATATATAGCAAATTGTGAACGATTGATGTAAATTGCTTGAACGCGAGGATGTGACATTCTCTTTGGAGGGTTGAGTCCTTTCAGACTCTTATAACCCGGCCTACAATACCAACGGCGAGCCTCAACATAAGGGCGTCGCCATGGAGATATTCTTCCGCAGTGCAATGGCTGCCTGACCTCACCGCGTCCCCAATTGCCGCAGAACAATCGGTCAGCAGGTGTGCCACTGTCTCCTCGGCCATACCACATAAACGGCAGCCGGGTTCCCTGTTTTTGTCTAACCTGTGAAAGTAGCTGTTTGTTGGACAGTGTCCAGTCCTCATCTGAGTGATGAGGGACTGGCAGCTACGAGGCAGTTTCCACCAGGGATCTCGCTTGCGTGGTCGCGGCATTTTATCGTAAAGCGTTCGTGCCGTGTCACCATTTTCCCATCCTTTTAGCCATTTTCCCATGAAATGGTCTTTTAGCCACAATTTTACCCCCAGCTGGGTCATTGGGCGTTCGATTTGGGGCTGGGCAGCACCCTGTTGTGCCAGCAAGTTTGCCTTTTCTTGCTGTGGTATCTTTGCGTGGCCTATAATGTACTGCAGGACAACCATGCCCCCGCGAGATCTAATATAGTTAACGATCTCTAGTACAGCATCGACAGTTTTCGTCTCCATAGAGCTCCGACCCAAGAGTTCCAAGGAGGATCTCGAGTCGGTGAAGACTACGACTGTTGGAAAACTCTTTCGTCTACATAGGCGTAGGCGCACTTCTTTCACACCCTTGTGGATTGCCTCTAGTTCAGCGTCCCCGCTCGAAGCTAGTCTTCCACATGGTCCAGACAGTTCTGTTACTGCTGGACCTCCAGCAGGGTATTCAATTAGTGCACCGTACCCACTTCGTCCATCTGTGAAGCATGAGCCGTCTGCATAGACTCTTACTACGCCTGTACCGTAGGCTTCAATAGTCCTTAGCGCTTCTTCGTGCTGAAGCTCAACTGGACTATTTTTCCCCACCGCGGCATTTGCCAGTGACAAATGTAGATCGGGCAGAGAGTAGCTTTCGTGAGGTCCCCTCGCCGGGATCATGGATATTTTTTCCCTGCTTTTGGGTAATTTAACTGAAACCTCGAGCTCGTTGACCACATCCATAAAGGAGGGTCGTTTCAGTCGTGTGCGTTTTACCCATCTGTTTTGCATCTGAAAACAGGGTTCGTTACGATCCATTCTACGGTATCTTTCCACCGTAGTTAGTATTGCTTTCTCTCGCCGTACTTTGAGCGGTGTTGAACGCGAGGATGAAATTTAGCGATTTCTATTTATGTATAGTATAGCGAGATTGGAAAAGTGCTCAAATTATAAACATTAATTTCACCACTTCAGACAGGGACCTTAAATAATAAGGAGAGAAGAGAGGGTTAAATTGAAAATAAAATTACACTTATTAAACTAATGTAAAAATCCTAAGTATTTAGATAACTTATCCATCTCACAACTATTTGGCTTTAGCGCCGTTTGTTTTGTAGCACACATACAAAAAATCCCACGAATGAATCGATGTTTTGCTAATCTAGTGGATTAAATAACTGGCAGATATGAATTTTCAAAGTAATCAGCTATGCCTCAAGGGCCGTCCATAAAGTACGTCACGCTATTTTTGACAATTTTAAACAAAGTACGTCACACTTTCGAACAAAAATGTAATTTTTTATTAACTAAATAAATAAAATTGAATATACAACACCGTGACGTCACACATGGCCGGACACCCCCTCCCCCTGTCACAAACTGTCACACTTTCTTACACACCCTCCCTCCCCCTCTGGAGCGTGACGTACTCTATGGACGGCCCCTCAAGTACTCAACACAAACTAATTTGCTAATAGAAAAAATTGAAACAAGATTTCAATTGAATAAGATATAGATCTAGATCTACTTTTGAAATAGAACAGATACGATTCGTTGAGGCAAAAGAAAAGAAAAAAATCATGTTAAGCCTGGTCCCTTTTGGAACTCAGGACGTGTTAGCGCATTTTCGTATTATGTATCAGTACTTATGTTAGATATCAGCATTATGTAGTTATCAGTAATTGTGTTTAGATTTTAGACATATTTTTATGAATTTTCTTGTGTAATGAATATACCTGACATTTTTTTATTTAAAAGTCATTTCTTTACATTTTAAAAAAATTTATTTTCTCTTTAATCTAACTACAAGTCACCACAAATGATGACGTAAAACTCTCTAAACTTTTACACATATTCTAATGACGTCAACTAAAAAAAAAACTAATTCTTTTGCACGCTTTCGCACCACTCTTGAATGCTTGAAAAACTATGTATTCGACTTCCGGCAATGGCGGCCGTTCCCTGCGCTAGTGTTACCTCTCGATTCGAAATATTTTTTTGTAGTTTTAACGGGGTTTTTTAACGGATCGAGTAACTGAGTGTTGATGCACAAATGGCAGGTCAGGACATACAAAAAACATATATACCTCATGGGTCTAGGACTTATGGATGCTGAGATCAATGGTGATGACGGACGGACGGACAAAACGGGTGCAATAGCGCATTCGACTTCTCGAAAATGCGCTAAAAATGAGCAAGAAGTTCTCGTTACAATGTTTGACTTTGGGAAATTTCCGGTAAAACAGACTCAAGCTTTTAGTAACTAACGACAATAAATATTTGATAACTAGAAATCTAAACCATTTGCTTGCAAAATACAATCTTGTAGATTCTACGCCCACAATATCACGAGAATAATAAAAATAAGTTAGTTTGTTTCATGTTTTTTTTTGTTTTTTTTTTTTTTTAAATTAGTCACATTAATGTAAAACAAATTCAAAATGATTTCATTTCAGTTTTAATAGACAAA